>OX608083.1:46242500-46620613 GCA_951509765.1 Sphenella marginata
GGCAATGCCAACTTGACAGCGCGCCTGGAAACAGACGCAGTTGAAAATATTAAAAGATTAACCATTATTAAATCTATAAGTAAATGAATAGTGCGCGGTGCGATCGCTACATTAGACCAGAGTTGGTCTTACATATTTATATGTCGATGCGCTTTGCGCCTGCTCCGTTTGTACGGAGGCGATACCAAATGTAGAAACGAAAAGTATATCTACCAATTACTTAAACTCTGTCCATTGGGCGGGATTGTTGTTGGACCAGAGTGTGGGCATAAACAAGAATTCATAGCACAAATTGGTCAGTGGGTCGTAACTAAGGTAATTTTTCCGTTTGAGGTGCAACGATTTTGTTGGTGATAATTACTCTGAAGATGTATGCGTGTATGGACACCCAACAGAAAATGAGCTCCTTGTGTAAAGTTTGTGCGACGAAATCGTGGTTTACACATAAAAACCACGTCATACTCAGAGTTTTCAATTTGTATACAACTATGAACCAAAGGCTTACAGCCTTTAGATCAATAGTTTGTGTAGAAGTATGAAAAAACTAACAAATAAAATTTGTTTAATATGTGAAGCGCCGAGCAAAAAATGCGATTGGTCTAGGATGCATTTTCGAGATGAGTCGCAAAGGAGGATGCGACCAATGGCAGTTCTGATCACTTTTTATCGGTTGAACCGTTCACATTTGTTCCATGTTCTATGGAGTGCCCAATTGTACCCATATATACCAGAACCAGTACGATAGGTCTAATCCTGCTATGAGTATGCTACAGAAACTAAACCTTACTTACACCATGCCCAAAAAAAAAGGAAAAGAAAAAACATAAATAAAAATGTTGAATTATTACCAACTGTAGACAAAATTGATCAATCGCGGATCGCCCTCTTTAGAGATTAGTTGTTCTTTGCAGGGTATGTATTGTTGGCGCTGGTATGTGTGCTTAAGAGTGGCCACGGAGAAGTTCCTTTCAAATTGGCGAGCAAAATATGTTGAGAACGGCATTCCGAAAATATTATGTTGCCACCACGGCACTTAAAACTGGGATAAAAGATTGAATGTGGACAGTTATTCATATAAAATCTTCATTCATTTAGTAAGTCATTTTGATATTATTTCTCGTTAATAAAAATCGTTAATAAGCTCTAGGAGTATTGTTGGTCTCTTTACGAAAAGGGTATAATAATTTACTCACTTAAAAAAAATACGTTGGAACCATTTTTAAATTACTAAGTTGTGTTTGCATTTTTTTATGTTTAATAATTACTTTATCCGAACTTCAAGGGATCTTTGATAGGAAACAGCATTGACATTTCGCTATATACATACATTGGTTACCAAAAGAGTGGGTAAACTATAATTCAACATCGGAAATTTGTTCCAAAAATTTTAAGTTTCGCTTTGTTATTGTTTCTCTTAATTTTCTTTTAACAGCAGTTCGATCCGGTGGTATATTTAATAACGTTATTGGCATAAAAACATGGCGCACCCTAATACAAATACACATGAATAGTGGACATTTAAAAATGATTAAAAAACACAGCTTAAAACCTAAAATCTAATACTGAAAAATAGTTAAAGAGTTCGTTGAAGCGCTTCGAATGGTATTATGCAATAGCAGCGCCGTACTCCGCCGACGTTGACGCGGATGTTACTGTTGGCTGACCGTTGCTGATCGCGATACTCACCGAAGCTTTTGTTTCAGGCCGAAATGGCAACCGCCTCTGATTTCTTTTCTTTTTGTCATGCCATAGTACCTACCACTCATTTAAACAGTACATTGACTGCGTTTCAGTAAATCCAACTGCTGCCTATTTCTTTTTTCTACGTAAATATGTATGTATGGATGTTTTCAGGTTTGTAAATGTATTTTTGTTCAATATGATTATATCACTGCCGGACGAACGGCAACTCAGTCGACGTCTACTCAAGGGGGCACATTTTGGCTATCGCGTCTTCTTCCAGACGCTTAGTTTGTCTATTTGTATACTAAATCGACACATACATAAACAAACCAATGTATCCAAACCTAGTATCTTCATCGTTAATCTCACTGTGTGGCAGTTCGTTTTTAGTACGTCTTTTACGCATGACTGTAAAAATTCGTTTGGATAACAATAGAGAAACTACTTGAACCTCCTTGGCGTTCGCACCTTGGCGTTTTAGCATTTAAGTTTCGTGTTGACTGGACATTTCTTTTATTGGTGGATAGAATAGCCGATCAAAGAGTTGCTCTTTTGGAGATGCTATTACTTAAACGCTTTGCTGGAACGCACATTATAGTGGCACCACGAATTTCACTTGGAATTAGGGCTTCTATGCTTCTAAGGCTTTCGTTTTACTTGCCGATCCTTATTTATAATCAGGTTTCAACAAAAGATAAGTGAATGTAACTCAACCTAATTTCCATATTCGCATCCTCTGGCAACGGCTTAGCTCTGCTACTCCAATTATTTTCTCGAGCATCAAGCTAAGGAACTCGCACGAGAGGGGATTCGCATTTTCAGTCCTACCGGGTCAGATGGTATTGCTCAACCTCAATTGGCTAAGCCGCAGAAGGCAAGAACAAAGTGTTCCCTGGATTAAACATTGAATATTCTAGAAGACCGTCAAAATGTTTTTCAATCTAAATTATGCCAGCCAGCCAAAATATACTGGGGTTTCATGAGCAATAAACTTTTAAACTTAATTTCTCGACATTTCATTTGAACACATTAATGCTTCTAAGAGGGCGACGATGTAATATTTCTTTACGCAGGTATTTGAACCCACTTATTTTTGTAATATACAAAGTGTAAAACACCCTAATACGATACTGCCTCGTAAGAGCTTCCCAGCCATCATTTTGAATCAAACACGAGTTATATTTTTGCCCATCTTATCACCAATGAATCCAATTATATAAGGCTTCTGAGAAAGACTGTATCATGGCGCTAAGCTGTTAATTTAGCTTTTTTGTGGAAATAAAATGGTGAAGATCGGTAGACAGTTATACTAAATAGCGGTGCGTAAACATATTCAACATGCAGTTGCGGAACAAACTTCCAAATGTTGGCTGGGTTATTGTGCATATTTTTGGTTTGCATTAGTGTGTGTGAGCGCGCTTGTCCATTTAAATAATGATTTGACCTAAATTTTTTGAGCTTAGCCACCTTAAACAAACAACAACAAAAATTGTCAGCGCCAAAGCACCGGTAACGGCAATAAGACGCTTACAAAAGTATGGAAACATGGGCCAAAATAAAGAAACGAAGCACAAAGCAAACTCAGAAAAAAGCTCATGAAATTGTATATTTAAAAATAAGTCTGAAAATGAAATGTGAAAACGAATGCAGGCTAAAACGTAAAACAGTAGGCATTCGTTGTTATATGATTGCAAACAAAGTGAAAACATTTCCCATGAAAGAGAGTTTGTAAGAAACGATCTATATGACTGCGGCGAATGTAAATTTTTAAAATATTAGGCCCAACTTTCTTAAAAAGCAGTTAACTAATCATATCGAGAGATGTCCCCAAGAAGTGCCACATAAGCTATCCTGGCATATGAGGAAATTCGAAAGTTGCTTAGCTGTTGGCTGTTGGACACTCCTAAAGGTAGGGGCTCAGCGAATAAAGGCCTAACGAACTAATGCCTAAAAAAAAATGAAATATTGCCTAAATATTTCATATAGGTATTAGGCGGTTGTTCATAATAAAAGAATATCTAACATTTTAGGCATTTCTTCATTAAAATTGTTAGGTGATTCTTCATAATGAAAGAAAGCGTAACAAACAAGAAACGCCTATTTAGGTATTTATTCATTTTTGATTGTTAGGCTTTCTTTCATTAACGTTAGGCACTTTTTCATTTTGCTAAAAGTGTGATTTCTATTGCTATTATGCGTGAATTTATTGAAGACTAACGGTTGTACTTACGGTTAGACAAATATTTTTGCATTTTGTTATCAGTTGTCAAAAAACCAAAAAATTACCCAGGTCAAATCCTGATTTAGGGGACCGATCCATGTTTTTTATGTGCAGAACACCTTTCCGCATTGGCGCCTTCGGCCGCGCTTCAAAAAATAGCCCTGGGCTACGCCATTCCAACTCCGGGTGGTTGCCCTGAACGGTGGCAACATGCCTTGTTAGGCGTTCTTTTTTAGGCATTCTTTCATTTCGAAAAATTAGGCGTAAGTTCGTTAGGCCTTTATTAGCTGAGCCAAAGGTAGGTTTAAGTAAAAATTATATACATACAATAATATAAGCAAAATTGTTTGCTGTTGGGTTTTACGGTCTGTTCATTTTTACATTTTTTGACACATTTTTTTATAGGAGATCAAGACCAGTTAATTATGATAAATATTAATCAAATACATCAAATGATACAATTTTTTAGAAAAGTTACTCTTGACCCGACAAACATTTTCATAATAAGGTCTTACCATGCCAGAGTTTTTAGGCTTTCATTATTGTTGTTATTTTAGTACCATTAAAAAATTGTTTTATCCAAAATATTGATTACTGGAATCCAAAACAACGAATGAACTTCTATATAAACAAATTTTAGATGTCCCTCCTGTCCCTTAGCGAGCTTAGAAGATATCCGAGGTAGGTTCGCCTATATCTGTAGGCGAATAAAGCCTACAACCATCTACAAGGAAAGAAAATGTCAATATTTCACTATTTGGTCCGTCACATCCCAATACAAGAAGCTTTCCATTCCGAAAATTTATCTCCAAAGATCTCACTCTGAAATCAATTTATTGACCCTTTCCTTATGGTTGGTAATGAGAGCTGAGAGTCGGTAAATCAACCATTATATTTCACGTCATTACCCTTTGTGGATTTCAGTTGCCTCTTACTACAGGCATGCCATAAGCTATGCATAGCTTAGCGCGGGTATATTTTAAGCCCCGTAACCCGCATTTAGAGCTGGTACATATGTAGCTGGGTTTATAATTATGATTAGGAAACAGATACTTGGTAGTTTCTTGTCTAAGGGACTATCAATTGGTAAAGTGAAATTTCAACCAGCATGTGAGAATCACGGTTCACATGACTTCATTAAATAAATCAACAAGTCCAAAATAAGTGACGTCCGGTCCAATTGAAACACCACTGCTACTACAAAAAGTAAGAGTAAATTTTCACATCCATTATTCCTAAATGTTAAAGCCCTTAAGCTAGGGCATTTATTACATGGGTCAAACTCTATTTGCTCACAAATTTATTCTTTTGAATATTTTCGTTTGTTGGATTCGTTGTCAACTAATACATTGACCCAGTTTACTTTGTGCTGGAATTATTGCAACGGGTTGCTGCTGTCGGGACTATTGATGTGTTAACACCTCCACAATTATATGTACATATATGTACATAGTAATGTAGGTATTGCATGTGTATGCGAAATTTCTATTTTTTCGGTTTCCTTAACACTTCGTTCACACATATTTTTTGTTATAAATTTTCTTGATGCAGTCGCAATTCATTTGTTGATGCTGCGAATATTTAAATATTGCTGGATTGGTTGCTGTGCGCGGTTTTTCAGATCGTTGCTCGCAGTCATGGCACATCCATATATATTTTGCATTCATTACATCTCTAGTATCATTTGTATACCCCGCTTAACTAGTACAATAATTATTATAGTTTTGTCCACATAACAGTGGTTTGTAACAGTGAAACGCAATAAAGTGAAGATCTTAGAACAAACAGAGGTTTAGATTAAGACGTGTTTGTCTTTCTGACTGTACGTAGGCACGATAACTTGAGCAAAATATGAGATATGTATTTGAATGAAATTTGGCACACAGGTTTATTTCAGGCCAAGATAGGTACAATATCAGCGCCTCTTTTTTCGATATCGATAACTTCACATCAGTAATGAAAGCAGCTATTACAATGGAATTTGGTAATTTTCTTGAACTGATCATTCCATTGACGAGTTTAAAAAGTTGTGAAAGAGAGGCACCGCCCAAATACTTTGGCAGTTAATAACTTCAGAACCGTTTTCTATAGAATGACGAAACTTAAAAGAAGGTATATTACTAGATATAATATAACGGCCCACTACCACACCAAATTTTGTACTCAAATTTCCTCAAAGGGAGGAGATCGAATGCAGACATTTGGTAGTTAATTTTGTAACTTGGCGGTGGCACCGCCTACATAGTATGTGCGAATGAATGTCGAGCATTGCGAGAAACTCATAGAATTACGTATCTATGTACGTACATATGTAACTGATTTAGCTTAGTATGAAAATTTAGTTCAAAAGAATGAGCCTTGTATTGCCCACATGGTAGAAGGAAAAGTTTAAAACCTGTACAGGTCATATTTCCACAATAATTTACCAATTTGCCACGACCACTTTTACACAGCTGGGTATTTAAAGTTCGGTTCCACTCGAATCTAGACTGCCTTACTTATTGTTTATGTCTTTATTTGTTGGTGATGCGAGTCTACAGCGCACGTAACGAGTTGACAGTTGCATGTGTAAACCAATATATGTATATGCAGTTAGTACATTGTTCTAGTAATACGAACTCCCGTGCTTATTTAGGTGCCGAATCACGGTGTGATCATTTGTAAGGCTACTGGATTCAGTTGCCGAAAAATATAAAATTGATTTTAAAAATAATGAAGCTCCGCAAGTGGTTCTTAGTAAAGAAGGGAGCTGGTTATAAATTGCTTTCTGTAGATACTAAAAAGTGTCACTCTTTATTGATAGTTTTTAAATAATTATTAAAAACCAAACACAATGGCCAATCAATGATCAGTAAGCTTTTACAAAAAATAATCTATCAAACCCGTGATCATGAGGAATAGTATTCATTACCTAGCAGGTCTGGCTTGAGCTTTCTTTTTTGTACAAAAAAATTGTTTAAAAAGAATTAGTTCAAAGTTAATATAACAAATCTGATAATATTACGTGTATTTTCGTTATCAAACCACTCATTTTAAATGCACAGAAACAATTATTTGTTATATACTGGAATAACAAGATCAGCAGGTTTACCTAACAGTTTAACCAATCTTTTCAATCTAGTAGGTAGGTCCAGTGATGATTTTTTTCCGAATCGTTGGAAATGATTCGTCGATTTCGACAGAAATTCGAGAAATAACGCTCGCAAACCATACATTCGCAAATCTGACAGAAATTCGTGAAATTAAGGTAGACATGCCCTGCTCTCGCAAATTTACATACATACATTTTCACAATAATCGGGTTCCACTTAACATTTTGAAAAATGGGCAGATACCGAAAAATATCTCAATTTTGGTTGTATGGGTGGTCTAATGTACATACAGACATGATAAACTCACCGATTGATAATAGTTATTCAGGACTCCAGATATGCTTTCTTTGTTGTTGCTCTATAAGTAGAGTAGAGTTTAGTTTTTTATTAACCAATTCGATATTTCTCTTAAGGGGGTTTCCATTTATTTCATATCAGTTCAGTAACGATTTTGCAAAGTTGTAGCATGGCTGATCACTGTTATGGCATTAAAATTAGTCGAAATCAATGAAGGGAAATTCCGGAAATTTCAGTCCAGCAGTGCGGAGTATATGTAGTGGCGGCGACGTATGTAAGTATGGATCTCGGTATGCTTTACTGAATGATCACTTCTTGGCTATTGCGCTTTTCCCTTTAGCAGGTCGAATTTTCCGATATTTTGTTATTGTTCTTTTAGCACTTCACGCATCAAAGAAAGCAAAAGGGAATGCACAGGTGTAGGATCTTAAAATGAATTAAAAATTTGTGTTAGACCACGTCATATATATGAAAAAGCCCATTTTCTTCAATCGTCCCGGTCAGAGCTTCTCACATATGTATGTATATCCGATATCGTATGCTTATGTCTAAGCGACAATTTTTCATTACATCAATCCGTCTTTGGAACTTCTAGACTTAGACTGATAAGCAATGCACGGTATTTCAAAGAAAATTTTATTTCGTTTCTTGACCCTTTTATCCTCTACTTCTCTAACGTTCTAAAAATCCTATACTACTATCCTATCGATATTCGTTTTCCTTTCTATGCTTTTTAGTTTAAGTCAATTTTAACTAATTATTTATTTATGTTAGTTCCAACTTTGATTCTAATTCAACTAAATTTAATTTCATTTCATTTAAAGTTTGTAATCTAATGTTTTAATCTTTATGCTTTATCTGACTGGCACTGTAATAATAATTTTGTCAAATTGTTGTGTCAGGAAATGTTAAATAAACAATCAATCAATTAGAATCCCTACAGAGATAGATATTCAAGCAAAATTTACAGGAGGGGGAGGAATGAAATAGAATGAAACTTTCGCCATACTAGACGCCTTAATTATGTTATGTTCATGTTGACTACATTGAGCAGCATCCGAAATAGATATATCCAAATAGCTATAGTGTGCGAAAATATATAAATCTTTTGAAATAAACTCGTCGTCTCTCCTTTTGTAGTGGACAACACAAATTGAGTTCCATAACTTGGAAAGAAAATGTGGCCAATCGGTCCAGATTCATTGCAGATTTTACTGTGGCTTTGTAACTTGGTATAGATTTTTGAGGGCTTACACTAGCTGAATCACATCCCTTGGCGGGGCTTCTTCACATTCCGGTGGGCATGATAATTAAAAGATATTAAACAAAATACAAACAAGATGCATACTAATTCCAAGTCTTGATACTTAAAAGGAGTTCCGACTATCCTTTAGGTAAACCGACTTTAACAGAGAACCCACTAACTATAAGTCTAACGGAAATAAGGAAAGAACATCCCGGAATACCACAAATAATGTAGCAAATCTATACATTTTAACGGCGTAGGCCTCGAATCCAGAAACCCAGGTCATTAAAAGTGAAGGTGTTTCCATTCATTTCTGTAAAACAAAATTGGATAGTTGGGGAACCAACTTTCAATTTTCGGCAGCTCCAAAATATGAGTGCACATACTATTTCCAGGCGTTGATATTCACATACAAAATTTTAAATTATATAATATATACTAATTAATAGTCAAATTATAAAATGCTTATTAAATGCCTTAAATTCATCAGTAATCGAGTTAGTTCAACGAAGACTTTCTAATTGAAAGGTAAATAAATATAGCTGCGTTTTGGTGCTACCTCAATTTTTTGAAGTACCTGAGGGCTCTGAAAGCACAACACAACCACATGAAATAATAACCGTCAGATGGTATTCCGTACATTTAGGCCTCACGCTTACTGCAAAAGAAAAACATTTTGCATTCCATTAGCAGCATACTTATGACAACGTGAGTAAAATAACAAAAACAAATTTGAATGCATATAAACAAGTGTATATCTATATACGTATGTATGTACAATTCCGTTAAAAAAATTTACTCATTATATAAGGCTTATTTGACGCGTTCAAACGCTGTAGCACTGCAATTGAAAAATTGAGTGCATTTTACTGAAAAAAATCTGGTTCAGCATCGGTCAAATAGAGCACGCGGGCGTTATTTCCAATTCAAAAAAAGAAATAATGCCCGCAGGCGGTTATTCTTTTTCTCGACGACCGTTATTTGCCTTTCGTTTTTTAAGGAAATAACGGCCGCTGGTATCATTCTGTTTTGTTTTAACTATTATAAAAAATAATCCTTAACCGTTTCAATACCGGCGATCCTGTTTTCTGCACTGAATCTAAATCTTTCTTTATTTCTTTCTGAAAGCCTGAATGAATGATTTTTGGATATGCGTGTCCTTTAGTCAAGATTTAAAAAATTGTATAGACGTCCAACATTTCATTTGTTTTGTTTGTACTTCAATAAAGTCCAAAGTTTATGGCGAATTTCACGATAGGTTAGGAAGTTTGGTAGGTACGACATAAGCTAGATATAGTTTTGGAAAAGTATTTATTTATTTATTTATTTTATTTATTGTTGAACAATTTGGTTGTAACTGTAAGACATAGTCTTTTGTAGTACATCATCTGCGTTTAATTACAAAATAAATAATACAAAATAAGTAACTAATCTAAAGTAAAAGCAAGAGTAGCTTCGAAGATTATAGTTAGACTTAAAAATACATTGAGATAGATTTCGAAATTTAAATTAAGAGAATGAGAAGAGAAGAAAAGAATAAATAGAGATAACACATTCATTACATTGAGCTGAAGTAATCGTAGATCATCCTCTCGTAGTTGCTCCTACTCAAAGCACCTTTAATAGAATCAGGAATAGAATTCCAGAGCCTCACAGCGTTTACGAAAAATAGCCTTGAAGAAGATAGATATAGGTATCTCGGTATAATTAAATTACGATGCCGGCGAGATTTGGCGAGCTTTAGTTTTTCATAAAGATAGTGGGGAGTTCTAAATTCAATTAGTTTGAACATATAAATACAATTTCGAGCTTCAATGTAGTTAAATATACTGCATCCTAGTACCTCACGCCTCCATAGAGAAATGTGATCATATTTTTTTAGACCTAAAACATAATGCGTGATGTTGTTGAAAGCTACATCAACTTTGTGACAGGAAGCAGAGTCAAATTTACTGTAGACTAGCTCACTATAAGTTAAGTGCGGAACGATTAATTGGATCGCTAACTTTTTTCTTGTCTCTATGGGCGTGAACGAGGCAGAGAGCCTCAGCCTCCTTAATATCAAGTAAACCCTGCTCACTGCTTTATTGACATGATCAACACAAGTTAGCTTGGAGTTTATCAGGAAGCCCAAATTACTAATCTTGTCAGTAAGTAAAAGGGCACTATTACCAACATACAGCTTCGGAATAGATTCAAAATGCACAACACTGTTTGTTATAAATTATGATATATGATGGTGCTCACGGCCAGATTATAAATAAAGCAACTGGTTACGTCCAAATTTTTTGATTTGAAAATGGAAATGGCTTAGATAAAAGTATTTTTTCTTACTAGGGTAACTGCACTAGTATCCGGACACTTAGCGTTTTTCTCATCTTTGACTTACACTCAATTTCTCACTATATACGCTGCCGCGAAAAGTTAAATTGTTTATAAAAATATAGACATTTCTAAATAATATGACGCATGTATAATTTAAATTTATAACGTTCTTAGTATTATTAAATTAAAAATCCAAAAAAGTTCGATTTGTTCTAGTTTCCGGACACTTTTGTTTTAGTATCCGGACACCCGAGATTTGTATGTACACTGTATTTTTGAAACATAAATATCCTTTTGTAATCCATATAAAATATAATAAACTCTCATTTAGTAGAATTAAGATGGTAATTCATAGTTTTCGGCTACTTTCCAGTGGTCAGACAGCCCGTCCGGATACTGAAAATCATAGCAAATTTTGGGTTTTAGTATCCGGACAGTAATAATTTGTGCCGAAAATTAAAAAAAATAAATTTTTTTATTTATAATATGAAAGTTTATCATATTTCAAACAGATATTACTAACTTTTTTGTAATATGTTAATAAATACTTGTTCTGCACTTATTTTCCTAAACAGTTCCCACTATTTTTTTTTTACAAAAACCTGTAATTTTGCCGGATGCTCAAACTTCTGTCTCTTAAATTACGTGTAACTTTTAAACTATACTTCTGATTCAACCCAAATTTTCCAAGGACACTCAGAAAACATGTATATTTCCATTAGTGTTGCTATTTGAGAATATTTTTTGGGGATTTGCCTATTAATCCCAAAACATTGACATAGTGTCCGGCCACTAGCGCTGTCCGGATACTGGTGCAGTTACCCTACTGCAAGCGCAAACCAAATTTATCAAAACCTAAAGAAAAAACAACAAAAAATAAAAACATTTTATTTTGATGAACAATAACAACACATTTATTTGAAAGGAACTCAGCAATGTATTTAACGATAGGGATAGGAACAGGGATGTGCATAGGAAAACGGATAAGGATAGGGATAGGGATAGGGATAGGGATAGATATGCATATATACAGGCAAATAAATTTCCTGCAGGACAAAGCTAGTTTATTTATATCGTAATATTTAAGAAAATTAACATTCATGGCACGCGCAACTAAATTTTCTGTTGAATAACGGGATAGCGCCAAAGTTGACCAACCTCGAAAAAAGACGAAAAAAATTGTTTGTCCACTAATTTAAATGACAAAATAAAAATTAATTTGAAGTATTAAAACAGTCATGGGGTTTTTGTTTGACCAAATTTTTTTGTGCTGAAAACAGTAGAAAATTATCAATTATTGTTGTTTCTCATCCGTTTTTGCCCATTGTCTATTTTTGATTCAATGTTAATTTTGGTCTTAGTTCATACGATTTTGTGCAAAGCCTTGGAATAACAACTCAAGTAATATTTTAATCTCTTAAGGTTCTTAAAACTCGCACTTGATGGCTGAGGTGGCGGGCAGTATTGATTTCTCGCTTCGTATCGCCACTGAGAGCGCCACCGTGCTCACTTACGTTCCCTGCCAATTTAAAATGTTTGTGTTCAATTGCCCCTTTAGCTCTAATTACGTAAACATTTGTTCACTACCACGAATCAATCTCTTAGCTTTTTTTCGCAAAAGCTGAATGAGAGAAAAACAATAACTACGATGAAGTAAATAACAGTCTAAATTTTCCTCCATAAATTGGCTGGATCTATCGATATATGTATTTATATCATTCTGAAGCCTCAAATGGATTTAATATGTACACTACTTTTCCGAAAGCTTGGCGTGAGCGTATAGTAGAGTAATACAGATGATGAGATACCGGCGTTTCAAATGCAAATTAGGGGAATGTCATCCGCATAAATGTAAGCCATAAGAGCTAAACATATTTTGTTATGAAATTAATGCTAATGATTACAAATATGATGTAATGGAGAGACGAAGAAGACAACAACAAACAAATTTAAAAAAGCATTGTAAAACTAATCCATAAGAGCAGCGTATTTTTGAGAGGTTTCAGAGATAGAAAATTATAGATGCATGCATCCAGCCAATAGACACGAACAAAAAGCAAAGAAATGGCTAATATAACACAAATCGGCAGCCGTGACTATAGAAATATATTTGTATCAACATATTTTTAGATATACATACTTCATTAGCTGCACGGATTCGTTGGCTTTGTTACGTTAATGCGTGGAAGTACATATGTATGTATGTATGAAGGTACATTAATCTCTAATCGCATGTTTTTTTTTTATGAACAAATGAATTGAGCTGACTAGGATTTATATTTCGTCCCACTCATCTTTCGCAAAGTTGAATGCAAATTTTGTCGTGACATTAAATTTGTAGCGAATTTATGTACATATGTATATGGATGTATTCTTCTTTTTTAGGAAGCCAGGGACTTTATGTTCGCATACAAGCCGTCATCTCTTCATCTTTGTTGTATTAAGATTTATCGTATTTGCTGGCAGTACATTCTGTTAGGTATTGCTCTTAACTGTGCCCTGATGGTTAAAAAATGGTCAAAAAAAGTCGTAACAGATGTCGAGGTTGTTGTTGTTGTTATAGCGCTACTTTGCCCTGCCTAGGTAGTCAGCATCCTTACCCAGCAGTGTTATCAACTCTTCTAACGGAAGTCCTAAAAGGCTAGCGGATTTGACAGGGGTGGTTCAGAGGGAAATGGGTGTTAAAAGGACTTTCTTTCTTCAAAGATAAGGTATGTATATTAACTTTATTCGCCTAACGGTAGTATGTAACGGCATAAACGAATCGAGACAGATGTTCAGGAGGAAAAGAGAAATTGATTGAGCCATGCCGTCTGTAAACACGAGAACTTGAGTAAATTTTTAGATGTCTCAAAGAAAATAGTCGAAATCGGTTAAAAGTCACACCCACTTTCTATGTACATATGTATGTATATAATATTTTTCAAAATACAAAAGGAATGATTATTCAGTACATAATACACCTACATATATTGATTAAATTTGGTATGTACGTTAGCGTTAAGGCAACAAATAAATTTTTAGAGAAATTTTAAAAAAGGGGCGTGACACCGCCCACTTTTGATTAAGTCAAATTTGGGAATAGATATTATTAATCATAAATTAAAATCTGCTCAAAATAAAATTAAATTCAGCACACATATTTATGTATATTAATACCGGCGATGTTCCGAAAAAAATTAGCAAAGTCGGGTAAAGTCCACGCCCAATTTTATACAAAAGATTTTGAAAAAGATCATAGATATATTGAATATGCAACAACTTTGCTAAACTAGCTGTATATCGTTTCTATTTCACCTCTAAAGTGTTCGTGAGCAAAGAAAGTCGAAAGCACAAAATTTTCGAAAATGGCGTAGCCCCGCTCCTTTATGGTGGATTATTTCAAAAAACTTTTCATGTACAAATGCACGTCCAAGCTGACGATGTCCAGTTGTAATTATCCGGAAACCACGAAGAGATAAGCATAATCTGTTCGAAGTTAAATAATGACTTAGCATCCATCTATGACTGGGCGATGAAAAATGACTTATGTCTTAACAGTTACTATAAATCATACACATGTGCTACCCATAGCTATAAAAAAGGATAAGTTTATTAAATTTTCCACCTTTATAAATTGCCGATAAACCTTTAAAACTCGTTGCCAAGGTAACCAACCTTAGGTTCAAAATTAACTCAATCTTAACCTGTGATGATCATGTTAACTCGGTGGTTGGCAAAATTTATAATATTCTAAGAAACTTGCGCATGTCTTAAATTTACACACCTATCAATATAAGAAGATATCTAATTATGCCAACCATTTGCTACTCCGAGCTGGTCTATAGTAAAATGAGTTCTCAGTCAGCCCACAAAATTGACGTAGTCTTTAACCACGTTACACGTTATGTGTTTATACTAATGTTATATAAAGAGCCCAGCTATTTATATGGGAAAAATGGTTTTCCCCCGGTAATGATTTGATGATACCAACCTACAACTACTCGGCATCTTCACGCCGGTTCTTCGTCAATGCTATCCGTATACGAAACTCTATTCCATCATCTATTCGTAGTAGCCTGAGTAAAAGCAATTTTAAGACCGTTCTTTATAAGTACTTCCGTTAATTATAAGTATGTATGTATTTTAGTTCGCCATTTAAAGTTACCTGCCTTCTAGTCAATGAACTCGAGTATATTCACTGTCTTATTTTTTGAAATCTATTTATCTTAACTACTAATTATAATTAATCTACCATAATTTTTATTTTTGCTGTTATATATTTGTTATTACATGCAATGTTCTTGTTATTACTTTTGTTTACATTTAAGTTTGTTGTACTATAAAAGATCAGAGATCTTATTGTACTAATATTTTTCAATAAATGAATGAAGGAATGAATAACTCCGGTAAAAAACTTATTTATTGGAACAATATTGGAAGAAATTGTTCAATATATAAAGTTAACTCTTTGCTGTAAAAATAAACAAAATTGGTGAACGGACACTCCCACTTTTTGAACACAGAACTGAAAAATTTCTTTGTAAAATTAAAATCGCGATTTTTCTATAATTGTATAAATTTTATCAATAAGATTTTGCACACATAATAAGAGCAAGTAGTTAACACCCTAATACTTTTTTTTAAATTTTTTTTATTTGCTACCTTTGATGAACATGAAATGATTGTATGTGTTAAAAGAAGAAGAGCGCACCGATAGGTATAAATGCCGATAGTAACGAAATTAACTAGCGAGGACCAGTGGCGTATTCAGGGGGGATAGATCATCGCCCCCTTCGCCAAACACTAAGTTACCAATTTTCTTCACATAATAGGCGAAATTTTCTCTCCTACTGTCTGCCTTTGTGTAATAAACTACAACAAATAAACATAGATTTGGCGCGTCGTAGACTTGGTGGACGACTTAGTGACAAAGCTGCTACGTATTTGCTCCGAAAGAAAATTTCTTTAAAAATTTATTCAACAATTGTATGGAGCATGCAAACAAAATAGGCATGGAAATCAAAAAGAAGCGACTAGAATCTGGCCAGACTCCTCAACTAGTCAACTTAGCTGACCATTTTAAGGTGTATATTTTTTATTCATAAATTGGCCATATCGAAATAAATACTCGATTCAATGAGCATAAAACAATCTTCAGAGGGTTTGCTTCCATTTTTATCAGCAAACCAGAGCGAAGTTAATGACACATTAATATTCAAACTTGGTCACTTTTATGAGCCATACGTTGAAAGTAAAATCATTGTGTCAGAAAGCAATTTATGGAGGACATTTTTAAAACGAGAGAAACTTTCACCAAAAACTGCACTTGACGCACTTCAAGCTTGCGACAAAACGTCATTTAGTAACTTATTCAAGTTGCTTAGAATTTTTGCAACTCTTCCCGTTCATTGAAAGAATGAGTGTTACGGAAAGAAGACTCAACTTCACCTTATGAAGTAAATCCAAAAAAAATGTTAAACTAAATTGAAATAAAGTAAAAATTAATTCAGTCAAAGTTAAAAACTAGTTGCTATATGTCTCACTTTTAATTTCACCCGAAAAAAATTCTTATCCTCCCCCCTTGGCAAAATCCTGGATACGGCACTGGCTAGGACCATAGAATTTCTCTCTTCCATATTTGTACAAATTTGAATTATAAAAATGTTTCTGGAACCAACTCGATGAAACCCGGCATTATAGTTGAAGGTAAATTTATTGAAAGACGTACCGGGAGCTACATATAGTAACATTTGAAAGCAGCTGCCATATTTCCAAACATTTTCTCACATAAAATGTGCATGGCTTGGTATTTTGAGCAAATGTGGTTAGCAAGGATGGGGAAAGCTAAATATTTATATTTTGTTATTTAGTGATAGTTTAATTTACCACTCACAACAGAAATGTTTTTTATCGAAATTGGGATACCACAACAGATCACTACTAGGTATTTAATGTCCGGTTCCACCCGAACTTATACTTCCTTACTTGTTTCTTTTAAGGTGATAGATAGTCTCTCCAATGGATAATATTTAAAGACGCTCCTACTCAGAAGCTCTATGTAAGTGATGCGAAGGAAGTATTATATACTACATATGTATGTATATCAAGCTCTACAGCTCTTTCTATAGATACTCTTATGGAAACTGTCTCTACCTTTTGTAATCCCTCTAGACAGCCCAGCACTAAGTTTCTAATTCATATTTGTTATATAAAAGCAGGACATGGGTACTAATATTTCCCTTGCCTAGTTTGTTACAAAAAAACGTACGGTCTTCTTTATAACCAAAGGAAAACGTATTTTATTAGCGATTAATGAATTCAAAACCAATCGATTTTTCGATCGTGCTAATCGGACGCTTTAAATTTGAATTTTGATTTTTATGAAATGAAGCGGCCTTGAAAGTGAAAAGATGTCACACTTTCGCTTTTTATTTATTTTCGTTGTGGAGTGGTCGTGATTTACTGCAGGTATATTTATGCTTATAATTTCATTTGCTTTGTTTGCTTATAAATGTATTTCGTATTGGCGAATTGGATCGGTAAATTGGTTAAGGGCTGTTTACACTCGAGGCATGGCAAACGAGTTTACCTGAAGAAAATGCGCAAGCGCAGTGTAAAAAGGTATGTATGTATGTATTTGCATTGGAATGCACATACTGAGGAAGTGTTGAAAAGTGAATTAGGTACACAACAAAAATAAAATATAAATATAAAATACCTACATACAGCACACATGGAGTTTCTTTGCATTCCCATTTTATATATCGAAATAACAGAATTGGTGAAGTACAACAACAGTGCCTCCCGTTTTTTCACCTACAAGAGAACAGTCGATGACAGGATACTAATATAATATCTATAATGTACCGACATCAGTCTGTTATAATTTTACTAAACAAATTTTACGTTTACAGGTCTGCATCAGTCCATCAGTAGATGGTTTGGTAATGGTGTTGCTTCTTTCCTTCGGCGATTATTTTTATTAAAAGATTTGTCTTCAAGCATTGAACTATTAGGATGGGTATGGTTTCGTAATTTGTAGATTTTTTTAATTTAATTTTTTCGAACAATTGTACTCTCATCTTATTCATAAGGTTTATCATTAATGTTATCATATTATTTTAATACTTTTTCCTCTATAGACTTTTGGTGGTTTCGTAGAGTTTTTAAAAGAAAACATTTTATTTTTTTAGCCGTCTTTTCAAAGCGGTTAACACTATTGGATTAAGCATATCCGAATTATAAAGAATTGTACCTACATATATCATGTCTGTCAGAAATTTGAACTACAACAGTGTTATTATTCTTGGCCTTAATCTCATTTATAGTTTTGAAAATTTTAAAATGTACAAGCCTTAAAAATGATAATATGATTGTTGTTGGTACAATAGGTAACTTTATCAAGATAGTTCAAAAAATATTGTTAAGATAGTTCTTATTGATATATACAATGTATGCGTATGTTATATTTATGTAGGTACATATATCATATTACGGAGAAAAATTGAGCAAATTGAACAAAAATCAAACAAAATATCTGGTGAAGTAGTTAGTAACTACAGCGAAATATGTACATATATCTTGTCTGCTTTTACTCTTTTTATGGTAACGATAGTCCGACGGGAAGTGGGGTGTAATATTAAATCACTACTAATGTTCGGCTAGACCCAAACTTAGCTCCCTTACACGTTTTTGTATTTAGTTTTTCATAATAAATATTTTCTAATAGATCAAACAAGAATTTTCAGCTAAGAGCAAGTAAATTCTCATAATGTGCTTTTATTTATGTATATAGAGCTTGTATCCTTCTCCGGAAAGTTCCTTTGTTTAAACTGTAAAAACTACAATTGCATGATGGTCCGTTTGTACCTTTCACATCCATGACTGTTTGAATCACGGCTTTAAGTTTATTTTCTCTTCATTTCCACTTTCGTCTTGCTTCTAGATTTTTTAAATTCACCAACAAAATTAACTATGCGGACGCATGCGCAACTATTCCCAAATACTGTGTATATATGTATGTACGTCGGCTCAATGTGGAAAAAACTAGGTCACCACAACCGACCAGAAACAGTACGACCACAAATAAAGGTATTCAAGTCTTGTTGTAATTCAACAAACACGAACAGTCGAGCATAAAAGCTTAGTAACCAACAAATCAACAACGATCGTCAAGACGCTAACTAAACAAACTCGAACTTCGAGCAAAAGGGGGGAAATGAATAAGAAGACGAAAAGCTGGAGACTAATAGACGCGCCAACATTCAAAAGAAGAAACACAAAATCACTTTTGATTTCATTTCTATTTTGATTTTCATTTCATTCACAATTCGTTACGGCATATTGTTCAAATTGCCACGCAGTCGTGCATGCAGTTGACGCTGACGCACAGTTGGCTCTGCCGTCGACAGAAGAGACCCAGCAGATGAACGGTTATGCACCACATGGCCTGGGAACGGGCGATTACAGCGAGCATTCACAAGCAATGAATTAACTTTTTATATTGAAGTAGACACCAGCGTGGGTGTTCACATTTTCAACGTTCTTGTTCCCCCCGATTTTAAGTGATTATCAATCCGGGTAATACTTGAACCAAATACAGCGTTGTTGTCAGGTGTCAAATTGGTAACTTGCGCAAGCATGATTGCCAAAATTTGTCGCGCGACACCGAAGACCCATGTTTCCGCTATCAGCATTTAATTACCGAAAAATCAGCAACATTGCAAAGCAACTTAGAAAACTAGAAACAATGGTTGTCACATCACATACAAACAGACAGCAATGACAATTATAATAGTGACAGTGTCAGAATTGACAGCACTTTATCAAATGTCAGCATCACCAAATGCTATTGAGCGATGAGAAACACATGCGGGAGGTCCAGACTGTCAAACAGCACAAAATTGGTGGGTTTAGCCGCCAACTACCCACAAGCACGTTAAACACTTCTGTTGCTTTTATTAGGGCTCGTTGTGCCGCCTACTCCAATGCATTTGCTGGTGTTTGTGTTATAGACTTTAGCAGATTATATGTTTGGCGGAAACAGTTTTTTAAACTATGGACTGTGCTAAGCTTTGAATGAAAAACAAAAAAGAAAACATCAATACAACTAGCATTGTGTTGCATAGTTAACAGGCTTGTTTAAATTGATCTTATGGGTGCACAGTGTATATTTTAGAATTTTCACTGATGGCTTACGTATGTATGTAGGTATTGGTTGAAGTCAGGTTCGATTCCGGGGCTCGTAAAATCCAACTTAAAATGCGTGATACAAGTTTTTGCCAATCAGATAGTCGGAGTGAGCAACGTTATAGGTGCTTCTCATAAAGGTTGTTGAGTATTTCGTAATCGTAGTAATAAGTATTAAATACCGTACCGATTGATTAATTTGCTGATTCCCCGACAGGGTGGAAAGTTGATGTATATTAGAACGATTTCCCGTCATCTCTTGTCAAGTTTGGATTTGTAACAAACCGGCTTCGGTGTTCCGCCATCCGATTTTGCTGTTAAAGCAACAGAAAAAATTAACAGACAGATTAAATGGCAAGATAATTCATTTAACTTGACTTAAATTAAGATAATTTTATAAGATATTATCTTTTTCCACACCATTGAGATACACCGGTTACAGTGTGAAGAGGGGATCCACCCTCCTACGAGAGGTCCAAGTTGGGACCCGTTTGAAATCTGATAATATAAGAAATAATGCAATTGATTACACAGCCCCACAGAAAAAAAAAAGTGGTATGTTCTCGGGGGGAGACAGGTTGATCCCTAGAGATTTTGGGTCCCTGAACACGAATCCGTAGTCAGAATTCAAAAGTTAGCTCTTGTTTTTTGTTTAACCTCAAAAAACTACCGTTTTAAATTAATTAATAAAAATTACCCTAAATCTTGATCATTCAACACCCAACATATATTAAAACTCAAAGTAACTAATTCTGACCTAAAAACTCTCAAAATCGATCAAAAATATAGTATAATTATTATTTTTTTTTTATTTAGTTTTTTTAATGTTTAGTTATTTTCATACAAAACACAAGAGCTAACTTTTGAAATCTGACTACGGCATTTGATATAACAATACGGCTTTTGATAAAACAATACCGAGCGCTATAGTGAGTTACATACATCTCGCCAAGTTATCTTATCTTAAGCTACGTTACTATGGCAATCTTAGGAGCACTCTTAAGGCTCATCGTTTTTTGCGCTTCCTTGATAAGAGTCGATCTATTTATGTACCACTTATGACCAACTTTTCAATTCGCCTTCTTTTTGAAGCAGAGGTGTATCTTGGCTTCTAGAAGAATGTGGTCTATGTTGCTGTACATAGGCACTACGAACAGAGAAAGTTATGCTGCAAGCTGTGGGGAAATGAAATAATCGTACAAATTTGTTTTATTTTTGTGAGAATACTTTGTAGTTATTTAGTTTATTTCCCTATTTTCAGGACAAATTCAGGAAAAATTATTTGACTAGAGCGTCTACCAAGATTTATTCATAAAAGTGTAATCGACAATTGAAGCATCATCGCGAATAACGTTCTAAGTAACACTTTTTTCTCAACCAGTTTTTTTGCATATTCCCTTTTAAATAGCTCTCTCACATTGGCCAAGCACTAAATTTGCCTAAATTATACCCTCCTTAGCTCTTAAACTGAACCTAAAAATATTCAGTCAGTTGAAAAACGTTCTAAGTGTCACGGGAAATAATGATTACGGAGGAATATTGATGTTGTGACTTAGAACGTTATTCGCGATGATGCTTCAATTGTTTATGACTGTCCTAAAGCTAACTATATTGTCAGAAATGTGAGCAAACAGAATCTCTTGTGAGATTAAGACGCATGCCAAAAGCGAACTAAGGTCAATATTTTTGGCGAACTAACGTCACTGACATTAATTCGTATGAAGAAAGCTAACTAAAATCAGTTAGTGACCACACTTCTGCACTATATAGCAAGTGATTTATAGAGTGTTATTTTATTTATAAAATGTTGTTCCAGTGGGTTAAGTTCTGCAGACTGTACTATTTTCCCCAACATCAAAAGAAGAAGGGATTTGGGTTTTCATTATTAAAGGTAAATGAATTGTTGGCTCCAAATTGCATATCCCCATACATCACTTCTTCAAATTTCTATTCTCGTCTCCACTCCCACTCTTGCAATTAAATACCTTGCCATGGTTTTCCGAACACCTCAGAACTTTTTGATTGATACTTCATACCAAGGAAATCGCTAATTCAAGGCCGATATAAATACATTTGAATAACTTTCCTAAATCCCTCATTTTAGATGAGTATGCATTTCTTATAAGAAAGTTTTTTTTATTTTTATCATATTGAATATAAGCAATATTTATTTTGTTATATTTTCTAATACAAAAATTAAATAACAAAGATGACTTATATTTTTATAAGATTCTTTTAAGCCCTAAACAATTTTTTTAGAATTTTTTCCAATCTGATTTTAATGCATTACAATGATATTCGTCTCTTCACTTACCCCTATGAAGTAAGAATAATGATGATATTGAGACTATATTTTCATTAATCTCTGAAATGCCTTATCCGTTGAAATCGGTTTGGCAAAGAGTTATCTGATGGTGATACAACTAATATTATAAAGCCTCAATATCCAATATATCAAATATCAAACACCCGAAACATCGAAATGCACATGATAGTATTATTCCTTATCTAAAAATAGGTTTTTCCATTGTCTACTTCAAAATGCTCTCAAACAAATCAATTTAGTTAGTGAGGTGTTAATCCGAGAGTCGACAATGTGCTTCATACCACTCCAGCTTCAAAAACTGAGTCTTGGTCAGATCGCTGGAGTATTTTATTCCACGAAAACTACTGAGCCAGGCAGAAGCACATCCCCAATTCCGTGGTCGTAGATTCTTAACTAAAAGCTAACCTGTGAAAGGAAACCTCCAAGACAGCTACCTCCATAGTCACAAATTCGGAATTTAATGAGCACTTACAACAACTAAAGTAAACACTGTGAATGTAATTCGGCTTTAGTTAGGCTAACGAACCCTGTATTTGAAGCTTCTCGCTTTTCCAAGATCAAAATCAGAAGTGTTTGTGTTTTTTATTTTATTTTTTTTTGTTTGTGTTGGTGGCTATTGTGATGTTGTTTATTTATCGTGGCGCTTTTACAAGCAAAAAAAGTGAAAGGTGTCGAATTTGTAGTTACGAATGGTGCAACAAGATCGATTGTTGTTGTGTTAATGCGCAGCCATTAAAGGGAATTTGTAAATCGGTTTCAACAAAGTTCAAGATGGAATTAGTAATTCGCCAATTCCCGTCACTTGGCAGTGGAATGATTCCAAAGAAGTACACGCTAACAGAAACCTTCACACTTGACCCTTATTCAACCAAGCTTGGATAGAATAGCATACAAATATAGTCGCATTACGATTTAAATTTTTGTTTATCTATCACCTTTGTTTATTTTGATATAACAAGGAGGTTGAAGGGCAGACAGGCTTATTGTATATTGTGTTTTAATTTGAGATCAATAGCATATTGGTGGCACTACGTTCAGACCCAGCAGAAATTGTGCTCCCCAAATAGGTTCATCAGTCTGTTAAATGGATTTAAAAAAAAAATTAGTAGTGTTTCATAAAATATGCCATCACTTAGGCACTTTGATTTGGTTGACTTTATTTTCGTGGACTGCAACCATACTTATAACATCTTTAATTTTTAGCACAATATGTTCAAGTTATATTAACCAATTCGGTTGTAGTCAAAGTCAAAGCGTAGCCACCGGTGAGGCCCTAATCTGACTGCGTTTTATTTGGTTTGCAGGACACCATCTGTCGAACTAGCTAGTACAAACAGATGCATTAGACTGTGGCAAATAAAAAAGGGTTTTATACAAAAGTATACTGATATTTATTATTTATTTGTAGAACACATATTGCAAGTCTAGATTTTGTAGGTGTGATCTCGTTGTTCGTGTAAAACTGTCATACTATTGAAATAAAAGGAAATGCTGCATATCAACAGTTTTGTGGGAAATTCCCCACAAGACAATTGTGAATGCGAATTTTTGTCAGAGAAATCAAGCCAGAGAACATTGCTATGTTTTTGTGCTTCAGGTGTTCATTTTGCAAATTTAGTAAAACCATAAGAATTCATAAAAAAAATGTAAATAAAGATTTTATTAAATAAATTTAATTGATAAGTTTGAAATGCGTGTGTTTTTAGTAATATTATAATAATGATTCTAGATGGGCGGCATGAATTAATAAAAGTGAGACAAGAAACAACAAAAAAAAATTCTTTAGGCTGGATTATTTTGGTACGGCCCACCTGACGAAAATCATAGCTCTCACAACGTTTGCAATAAAACTGCTAATCTTAAAAAAAGATCCCTAGCTTTTGCAGTATGTCTCTTTCGCTATTCTGAAAATATTTCTTTGGCCCAGTCTAGTATTCTGGTGTATATGTAGTCACATGGTATTACAAATTTATTAAAAGAAGTTTATATAAAGCATACTTTCCGTTAATATTTATTAGCGACTAGCTGCAAAACTATTCAAAATTCTTACATATGTTTGTTATAAATTAATTTAATATTAGCAAGTTTCCCTACAGCCGAAGTACATGCTGGGCAATAAAAAGCTTCATACGTAAGCAGTGCCCTATATAAACATAATAAGCACCTCTCCCCCTAAATTTTCATTCAGCTAACTCTAGCGATCTATTGCATAAATTTCCACTATCGCCATCAGTTATGTACATATGTATGTTTGCATGAGTAAGTGTATATTATCGGCTGTTATGATCGCTAAACTGGCAGTTTTTAATTATCTTAGCCTAGATAGCCTCAGCTTAGTTACCAAAATCAAAAAGAAAATCTAAAATATGCCAACCCTGTTCATGTCCAATATTCATTTCTGCATATCGCCGTTAACACTGCAAAACCGCGTAACTCATATTTATATGCAAAATCGCGTAAGTGATATTTCAGTTTGGCTGCTTTTCCACTATAAATTTGCTATTTTTTTGGACGAATATCGACTTTATCGAAAAAGTTCCCCTTAAGAAGGATTATTTTCATTATTTTCCAAGCCAATATGTGGTTTTCTTGAAAATAAATTAATAGATGTTGATGACAGGGGCCTATAAACTCTTTGACACAATTGTCACTCAACCGGCGTTGCATTGTCATCGACGATATGTACTATGTGTGTATGTAAACAAATTTCATGTAGGGCATATGTACATACATACATATGTATGTACATAAGCGAACGCCTATTCATTCATTTACTTTACTAGATTTCATCTCTTAAGTAGAAACTTAACGACTAAAAGT
Source organism: Sphenella marginata (assembly GCA_951509765.1). Taxonomy (NCBI): domain Eukaryota; kingdom Metazoa; phylum Arthropoda; class Insecta; order Diptera; family Tephritidae; genus Sphenella; species Sphenella marginata. Next base: position 46,267,682 of record OX608083.1, read on the forward strand.
TTTGTTATGATAAACTGTTATCTAAACTTTTTCTGGAATATGTATCCACATATGTACATATATACGAACAAACATGCTTACATATTTACTTTTACGCCCTCCATGAACTCCATGTGTACCTATTATGTAGTTGCGGTTTTGTTTTACTTTCAGTTGTTGCGATTTTATTTTGTTTTATTTTTATTTAGTTGAATTGCACCTTCTTAGGTACAAAATTTAATTTAGTACCGTAAATAATTACAGTTATTTTGTGTATTTTACTTGACTGGGTTAAATAAAAGTCGAGCTACTGTTGGCATAATTTTGCGTTGATAATCATAAACGCCAATGCAACATAGCAAACAAGCAGACGTGAAACATAAAGTTGAAAACTACTAGGTAAATCAAGCCTTATGAGGTGTTTTTTTTTAATAAGGAACCAGTTAACTGAGTTTTTATGACTGGCAAACTTTTAGCAGGACAGTACGTCGTCGGTAACACTTCAAAACCGCGTAACGCATAGATGGAAAAACGGGTAAAGTTTCCATCAAGATGGAGTCTTTAAATTATTTTCCAAAGCTACATGTAGCTACTTGAGAATAGATAAAAATTTCTTAATGGTAGGGGGCTATACATGTTTTTAACACAAATGGTACGAAGCATTGTATTTTTGTGTCTCCATGTACATATTTTCGATCAAAGGTGATATTGTTAGCATAAAATAATAAAAAAAAAATATTTTGAATGTTTCTATCGTCTAATTTTTTTAAAATACTAAGTATCAATCTAATTGATATAAAATTGGGTTTGGTCGTGTTTAATCACAAGGAAACTAATAAGTCCAGGTTATGATATTATTAGAAAGATTTTTTAGAAAAATATTATATAGTTTTGTTTGCTTAAGCTGACCACATAGAAATGTTGTTCGGTACTTTAAGCATTTCACTGCGAGAGAGGTTTCACCTTTATATAAATTTCTTCGTATAAGACAATTCTGCAAACATCTTGTGATTATATTCCAATTTGAATTGAGATATGTATAGGCCCGTTTTAATTGAATTACAGTATTATTTAATGTTTACTGTGGGCTTAACTAGACCGCAACCACTCAAAAAGCAAAAAAATATCGCTCATACGACCCGACTGTAAAACGCCAACAACACATTAACTTGCATGCGCTGGCGATATAATTACAGGTGAACGCAATTAGTACGACGTTGGTTGCACTAACAAAAGTAAAAGTAATTTTCAGTTGGCCTAAATTGCAAATATTATATTAATATAGTTTTTTTTTTTTTTTTCCTTGATTCCCACCTCCTTCTTCGGTTTTTAAATCACTGAGCTGTGAAAGCTAAATGACGAGTGCCAACAAAGTATGTGTTTTTCTGTCTGTATTAGGGACGTCAGTTTTTAAAACTTTTGAAATCCTACAATTTGCGGAATCTTATTTTACAACCATGAGTTTAAGAAATATATAATCTGTTTTTTTATATTAACCCATACGAGGATACCTCATCAAGTAGTGAAATCTTAAACACTGAAAAAAGGTATATAATCGATTAAAATAACATTCCGGCTTGGGCTTCGGTTTTTTAACATGTTTTGTTCTTCAACATTTATTTCGGTTTCGTTCGCGTTCCCTTTTCGGTTTCAAACTAAGAATACTAACACAAATTATGCTCTCCAATATAATACTAAATATTGTCCATGTTATGTAAATAAGTTTACTGAGAAATAAGTTGTAAAATTCACAAATTGTGGTAACTTGTACTAAATTACACTCTCGGTAAAGATTTTAAAATGATAGTACCAAAAACAACGAAGTTATGACAATTTTAAAAAACCTTTTCTACCTGTAGTGAATGTAAAAATAAAATGTTTTTTGCTTAGGTATCCTGAAAAATTTTTTGTTTGCTAGTTAGGGCCTTTGTGAATTAAGGTGGCGATTTGTATTCAGTCGATTGTATAAATACATTTGTCTCATTCGCCATGCACATTTCTTTTTATTTAATATAGGGGTTGCTATTAAATTTCAAAGATTCTTGATTTCACTCGTATTTTTTCCCCCAAAAATTAGCGATTGTTTCCATTTTAATTTTATGAAGCTTTCGTGGTCTTGAAAAATGGTCAATAATGATAAATATCCAATAAAAATATATATGTAAGTAGTAGGAAAATTCAAAATTAAATAACACCCATCTCTTTGTTATTCTACCAAAAATCTTCTGCCACCGGGCTTTGATATTCTGTAGTTCAGGCTGGTTATGGCATTTAAACTCCCCTTTTTAGATAAATCCAATTTTTTGGTGAGTATTTCATTGATATCGAATATCTCGATACCAATTTTCAGATCCCTACCATGAACCCTTTTAGAGATATTACGCCTGTAAAATGAAGTTTGTATGGGAGGAGCCACGTCCAAAAGGGGAAGTATTCAATTTGGTTCAGTATTTTTCAAAACTTTCGCGACGAACAAAACATTTTTATAAATATTTATTTATTTACTTATTTATTATTATTATTCAGTCTACTGATTTACAAATCTTACAGACTAGACAGTTTATCACAAACGAATAAATATATTTACCAAATTTAATTAAATAATGTAAACAAACTTAATTTCAACGTATAAAGACTTGAATTGAGATCAATAACATTCGGATACACCTATTAATGGGGTCATTCAACGAGTAATTCGTTTTACTACTTAATTGAATCAGCGAATAAGCGATTAGATCGTAGCGATCTTGGGGGTGTATAAATATTGAACAAAGCCTTTATGTCATCACAATCAATATTATGGTTTATTACATTATACACAAATAGTAATGATCAGCAAATTCTTCGGTCCTGTAAAGACCAGAAGCTTTCGTCTGCTAATGTAAGGCGGACGACCACCTTCAAAGTTAATTTTATATACAGAACAATATTTTAATCGACTCTTTAGTAGAGCAATAAACAGACATTTCAGGGTATTTGGGTCTTTAAAGTCCGTAGCATTTCTTTGAATGAAACATATCAGTTACTCGTATGTATATAGTAATATTCGATTAAAAAAGTTTGATCTTTTTTTTAGTTTTCTAGTTTTTTAGTTTTGGATGAACTTTATTTAAAGAAACAGAACCAGATGGCTTGGAATCTCTAGACGTTTGATTGGTATCATTTAGCTTTCAGAAGATCATATATTAATATCGTCTATCGTCCATTAATTAAGAAATGAAAGTCTTTCCCTTTCTTTCTATTACGCCCTTACCATATAATTATCGGGACAAACATATGCATAGTACTTTTTTGTACTAACAGGTAGGGACAACTGGGTATACAAATTAATGTCTTGACTTGTTTAAAAAGTGATTCGCTAGGTCGTCGATGGGAACTTTGACTGAGTCACGTAATAGATATCAACCTCAATCCATAATAAAAGCCGCATTTAATACATATGTACACATATATGTATCTACATCTAACGGTATTAATATATTCATCCATTTGCCAAGGCAGTAGGTAATCGGAAGCGACAACAAATATTTTCATTTTCTCTTGCTTAGCTGGTTTTCAAACTCCCTAGCGTGTTCAGTGAGCAACACTAGCATCAACCAGCATATCTGACAGTATCATCATTTTATTGAGTGCAATATGTACCCACATGAGACTGTTTAAAAAAATTGTAATTTTCCAAGGCAGAGATAAAGTTATATTTCTGTTTTGTTTAGTGTAAAAGTCGTACTGTATTAATATAAGCTACGTTCGAATTGTTAGGAACTATATTAGCTGCTGTTGTGAGTTGAAAAAATTGTCATAGGGTCACGGTGTATTACGTAAATAGCATTCAAAATTTTGATATTTTCAAGATACTTCTCGGAGCTGTGGGGCCAGATTTATAAAACTTTGAAGTTGAGAGCATCTTCAGTCAAGCAAATGTTATTAAAAGCCACCATAGTTTCATTACAGAAATATAAATTTTCTACTAATATACTAGTATTATCTCCCATTATGTTTCAATTCTACTTTATACTGCTTTTAACATCTGCATAACCTATTCTTGTATTGTTAATGGAACGCTTTGATCCAGTTTAACTATACCAATATATGCATATTTTTAATGTCAGTCTAATGTAAGAAGCGACATTATGCTATAACCGGCATTTACTATTACAAACAAATTTTCACTTATCTAATACGTAATCACTGGCGGCCATCGTGGTGTGGAGGTAGTGTTGTCGGCCTATCACACCGAAGGTCCGGGTTCGAGCCCTGGTACAGGTTACATCAAAAAGTGGTTTGAAAATGTTTTTTCAAGACGGGGTCGCCCCTCGGCAGTGGTTTGGCGAACTCTCCGAGTGTATTTCTGCCATGAAAGACTTCTCAGCAAAAATTCATCTGCTTTGTAGATGCCGTTCGGAGTCGGCGAAAAACCGTAGGTCCCGCCAATTTGTAGGCAAAATATCAAAGCGGCACACCACAAATTGGAAGAGAAGCTCGGCGCAAAAATCTCCTAGGAGGTTGATGATATAACTGTTGTATATATCGCGCCATATATATACAGTGTACGACAAAACTAAAGCACAAAACTTCCCATACCACCACAACCAGAGAATAAACTTTCCAACAAATAGTAATGGCAAATCTTTTTATTGTGTTTCGAAGAGGGCACATTGGTTGTTATGTAAAAAAAAAATTATACAATAAACTTCATTCTAAACTTAAATATTAACTCAAACATAAAAGTAGTATTAAATATGCCGCGACAAAACTAAAGCACATTGGGATATACCTCTAAAGAAAAGTTGGTTCTTCTAATATTTCGTAGCGAAGCCCTTGTTTTTCAATACCGCTGCACATCTTCGTGGCATAGACTCAATCACATTATTTAAAACGTCTAAGGAAGTGCTTTCCCAAGCTCGTTCTACCTGAACAAACAGGGAGTCCTTGTTTTTGCAGTTTTCGCATTCTATTTTCTGATCTACAATCTCCCACAGATTCTTTATGGGGCTTAGATCGAGTGATTGTGCAGGCCACTGCAATACCTCTATTTTATTGTCCAAAAACCATTTCTGGACACACCTCGCCGTATGTTTAGGATCGTTTGTCATGTTGGTAGATCCACTTCAATGGCATTTCCTCCTCACCATGGGGCAGCATAATGGTCTGGAGAATGCCTTTGTACACAAATCTGTCCATTGTGCCATTAATTCCATGATTTGGACCCAATCCGTAGCCTGAAAAACACCCCCAGGCCATTACGCTTCCTCCACCATACTTTACAGTACCTTTAAAGTAACGTGGGTTTAGACGTTGCCCTTTAGGTCTGCGTACAAGCTTCCCTCCATCAGAATTTTTGATGTTAAACTTGTATTCGTCAGAAAAAAGGATAGTTCGCCACTTACTGATGGTACAATTGATGTGGACCATGGGCTGAAGCTGCTACGCAGGCCAAAAGGGCAGCATTTAAATCCACTCTATTCCAAAGGCACCGTAAAGCATGGTGTAGGCAACGTTATGGCCTGGGGGTGTTTTTCAGGCTACGGATTGGGTCCAAATCATAGAATTAATGGCACAATAATGGTCTGGAGAACAGATTTGTGTACAAAGGCATTCGCTAGACGATTATGCTGCCCCACGCTAAAGAGAAAATGCCACTAAGTTGGATATACCAGCTGGACAAGGATCCTAAACATACGGCGAGGTGCGTCCAGGAATGGTTTGTGGACAATAAAATAGAGGTAATGCGGTGGCCTGCCTAGTCTCCAGATCTTAACCCCATAGAAACTCTATGCGAGATTGTAGATCGGAAAATAAATCGCGAAGTTTGCATTAACAAGGACTCCCTGTATGTTCAAGTTACACAGGCATGGGAGAGCTTTTTCACAGAAGTTTTCCACGAACTTATTGAGTCTATGCCACGAGGATGTGCAACAGCATTGAAAAATAAGGGATATTCTACTAAATATTTTAAGTTAGAACTTTCTTTTTTCAATTAGATACCTTGTGCTTTAGTTTTGTCGCACTATATTTGAGATTACTTTTACATTTTGAACTAATATTTCTGTTCAACTTGAAGTTTTGTGTTATTTATTTTGTTAACACAACAACATGTATATCCACTTGTAAATAGCATAGAAAAAACTTGAATTTATAAACGCTTGCAAATTTAGTTTCGCTACGAGGCAGTATGAGAAATGTCGTGCTTTAGTTTTGTCGCACACTGTATATATATAATACGTAATCACAAACTGGTCTACGTGTGCCACTTCCACTCAATTAGTGTACTACTTTAGTAGCAGCATCATCTTCAACTCTCTTTTTCGTTACGATCAACAACAACTACTTCAAAAACTTGACTAACGAGTGTTTAACAGCTTAAGAGCGGGTATGAAATCCGGAACTGTGTTAGCACCAACATATGAGAGAGTTAAACAGTAAATGTTATTTTATATTTTTACTTTGTTCATGCATCGGCTCTTTCTCTGCCTCACAGCATTTTCCCCCTCCTTTCGCCGCTGACTAATTTCAAAACTACACTGAATTTCGTTACCCATTTTATTTTTTCACTTTCATTTATTTTCTTTTGTTGCCATTTCTTTGTCATTTTACTTTTATTTTTCTTTCGGTTTGAGTTTTTCGAAATCTTCGACTTGACCTTGGACTCCATGAACATGAAATTTGTCCGTTGGGTGTCGTCATTGGCTTGTGAAAGAGAGAAGTAAAGAAATGGCGGCCTCAAAAACCACTTATTCATGGGCAACTCGTCGTGACTAAATACAATATACGGAAACGAAGAGAGGCACAAAAGAAAGTCGACAACCCGCTTTTACTTTCATCGTGAGTCAACTGACTTTGGTTTAGGTTGCCAAGTAGGTATTCATGACTTGTGTACGAGTGTGTGACGTGAGGCTTGACTTTGAATCTGTTAATTAAATTTCATCACATATACATACGTATATCTATGTACATGCGTACACAGCTAAAATAAATAATGTAATTATACATAGCAATACTTCAAATTTGGAAATTAATACCTATTATCAAAGAGAGTAAATATATTAATTTATCCTCTGTCATATTACTTTGTAGTATTATCGCTTTAATATAAAATTTATTGGGAATAGGTATTATTTAGAAAACTGAAAAAGAAATTTATAATGGTCTGGATTCAGCAAATGTTATAATAAGTTTTTTGGTCTAACCATGATTTTCGAGAACATTTTCAATCCACAATTCCTGGAAAATATGACTTCTAGGATGCCGAAGGGCTGTCCGGATACTAAGAAAATAAGGTTGAGAGTATGGTATAAGACAAGTTCATCATAACCTGTTGTGCGGGCCCCAATTTTTTTTACTATTTAGGTGGACCTCCAGGAGCATCAAATCAGCGGTTTGTTAGAAACACCTAATACTTAGTCATAGCGTTAATGTGGCTAACTGCAGGATCACAATGTATGCAACCTGTAGAAACATGATCCTTCTAGGTCAACACTTTTTGCGATCAACCCAACAGCCCAAATCATAAATTTCATACAAATTTCGAGCGTGCAGAAAATACTTACACAACTAAAACGTTTATAAATCCTAATTTAATGATTTTTACAAAATCATATTGAGAAATATTTATCTTTTTCATAAATAGCATAATTTTTCGCTATATTGTTTATATTGGAAAATTGAGTCAGGGTAAAAGTTGAGCCAAACGTTACGAAAATAGTGCTCTTACCCAAGCTGTACTAAACGTATTGAACTAAACACCAAATTTCTCAAACCTCCACCCCTATGTCAATGCTAATATAGCTGAAGAAATTACATATGAGTTTTAGGCCTGAATGCACACTACTCCTTATATACCGATAGGTTGCTATACAACATAAATTGAAAATCCAAAAACTCATTTTTGGAAAATATCCACAATTTTCCATTATAGACGCATATCACACATTAAACCTGAAGAATGAAGCGGACACATTTTACCCCTGGGAAGAATGAGGTTAACAAATTGTTCATAATGTAAAAATATTGCCCATTTTGCTGTGCCATATTCCAGGATGGTTGGCTATCTTTCTCAATTTTACTCTTTCTTGAAAACGCATTGAGCCATAAAAGAAGAGCTCTGACGAATCGGCGAGGACATGTCTCTTAATTTTTAATTTTTATTGTAAAGTCTTAGTTTTTATTTCAATCACCACGAAAAGTAATATTAAACACGAGCTCGAATGATAATTCAAAACGAAGACATACAGTTAACCGGTCAGCTATTTGTCAAATTTTTGTAGGCCACGCTTGTGGACAACTTGAAGCAGGCTATGCGCACATCCCATTGCGGGCTAAGACAACCACGCCAGCTGCCAGGCTGCATATAAACATAGCTTGAACAAGTAAGGAAGTAAAAGTTTGGGTATAACGGAATATCAAATTACCAGCTGCGAGTTTTAGCAGAACAGTTGATGTTTGCCTTTTCATTCGTATATTATCCAATACGGCAAAGGAACAAAATGTCTCTTACTTCTTACGTCTTACGTCTTATTCATCATATCATTAGATGGATTGTCAGAGTGGCGCGCAACTCTTTTCCCTTCAGTGGCATGGCTTTTCCAAATTCACTTTTTTCTAACTACTGTTATTAAAAATGGGCGTGGTTATCAAACGATATCACTGGTAAGAATTGGGTTTGAGCACCATTGTACTCTTGTACATACGTAAGTTGTGAGCTATGCACAGCTGAGTATAAAAAAATTAAAACAGCGAGAGCTTAGAGTCGGCCACTCAGTCAGCGAAAAAATAAAAAGACAAAACAAAAAGTAAAGCTAAGCTACATAGTTGATGGTAGGCAAGCAGCGTTGCATATCGCCTTACATAATCAACCTAAAAAAGACAAAAGCAAAAAATGCGAAACAGTATAGATGGTGCTACTAAAATTTACACAAACAACAAAATACTACAACAAAGTCTACTCAGCGTTTGGCAGGGAGATAGGGGAGTGATCACCGGTTACTCGTTTCGCTACAACCAGCTAACCACTTAGAAAATGTACATAGAGGATGATGGGGTAAAAGAAATTGGGATAAAACTATCTGTTAAAAACAGTAAGCCATAACGAATATACCTACAATGAAAAAAGTGAGAAATAAAGCGAATGGAAATGTAGTGCAACTGCTGAATTGCGATAGTAATTTGCGTCTAAGTGCGCCCCTCAAGTTGCCCCTGCTCAAAATCATGGCACGAAATGTTATGAAAAATCAGAAAAGTAACAACCGTTAGATTTGATGTTAGAAAATGCAAGTGAGCGCAATCACGAATGGCAAAAGAATACGCCAGGTTACTGACTCTGGCTTCTAATGGCGACGTGCCTCAACTAGGCTGATTGCAAAAGAGATGCATAAGAACTTGCAGGTAAGAGTTTGTACCTAATATATGCAGAAAACTAGATATCAGCACTTCTAGGATATACCAGCGGAATTCCAGAAATCACTAAAGTTTAATCTATCGTTCACAATTTCTAAAGTCTACTGGCGGTTTTTTGGAAGAACACAAAAGAGCTAAATTTTACAATTCTGAAATATTTGACATTTTCTAAAATCTACATTTTTCTCTTAAGCCAAAAAAAGTGTTGAAAAGAGCCCAACTTTCCAAACTACAGTTTTGATATTGATATTTTCTAATAAAGTTATTCAAAATATCAAACTGCAGCCTTTGGCGACATGACATTTTTATCGAAAACATATTAAAAGCATCTATTGTTCGATCTATTGTCCGAAACAATGAAATTTATACCAACCAGGCGAACTACCGACTAAACCTGGCCTGTTAAGGTCACAGGTCCGTCAATTAAATAAATGCTTTAATTGAAAACTGGCTGGGAATAGTTGAAAAAAGCAGGGAAAAGCTTAGCCGCCTCCGTAGATGAAGAGGTAAACTCCGGGTTACTGGAGCAAGTTTATTAGATTTTACTAACATAAATGGTTACAGGCAACAATATCAGTGGATGTGAAATAACGTCAATTGACACTATTGCTATTTTCAAAAAAAAAAAAAAATTATGATCACGCGATTTTTAATTCCAAATTTTCATTTCGCTTTTTTAAAGAACATTACAATATTGAATATTTTAAATCAAAATCATTTTCTAAAATTTTTGAAAAATTTAGGAAGTCATCATTTTATATATTCAAAATGTATGCTTTACTATGTATATGTATAGTGAGAATTTGGCGATAAAGAATCACGCGACGGAAAATTTCAGACCGCCGTGAAACTGTGATGATTTAATATTTGAAATAGAAAAAGTGTCAATTGACTTTATTTCCATTTCGAAAAGGGAAATAGCGTAATTTGACGCTATTTGCATTGACTTTGCTGCCTGTGATCACATACATACATATGTAAATTCGTTTAGCGTATACAGCTTCCGATCAGCTGGCATTGGGTGGCGTAATTCGAGGTATGGAAGAGTAAGCGCTAAACTTCCGATTTCCCACATCATTTTACCTTCAATAACATAAGAGTACGTCATTATTTGATCGAGCTATCCTTTTCACAGACGAGCGAGTGGACATGGCTTAACCAAATAGTATTCCCATCCTGAACACTTTGATGTACATATGTATGTATGTAAGTCCACATCTATCGCAATTTCTTTCTGCCGTTAGACGAATACAAGTAATATACTTTGTGTGCGTGTGTGCTTACAACTCCTATGTATAAAAATCAATTGGTAGACCCGGTATATACATCTGTAACATTTTATCTTACCCCACCTCCTATGCTTTTTTTTCTTTTGTAACATTTTTAAGTGCCAAAACACCCACAAAAAAAAAAATTTAACAGCATGCATCATCGAAAACCAGCTGCGTTGCCTGCAGTTTCACTTTAAAAAGGGTTCGGGATAGAAATCAAAACAACAAGAAGTGTTTTGTTGTCTTTAAATGTTTCATGTCTAAGGTTAATTTAAAAAGTGGCGTCAATGTTTGTTATCTAAGCGAGAGCTGTTCATCAATCACTGCCTGTTCTATAGGGGCTGTCATGCACACGGCTATTGCACTTACTCTTCGAAATCATTTGTGCGCATGCGCATTGTTCGTGCGTGAAGCTGCGCTTTAGTGACGCTTATTAAATACCACTTAAGTGCGTATTTGCTAATGAACTCCCCCAACAAAGAGTGTGTTTGTTTATTTCTGATAAGGAATGAAAGTTTATTTTGATTTATAAGTTTACAACAATGGTAGCAACAAAAACAAACCTCCTCTAAGCTGACTTGAGTTGCTTTTTTGACCATTCAATTCGAATTTAACCCAAAAGTTCGATGCGAGAGCTTTTAGATTTGCGGTTTGGTGGAATGTTCACATGTTAGGGACGACCATTAAAGCAGCCATTATGCATACTTAGCATAGACTTGACTTGACTTGGAACTGCCACTTAGCGTTCTGTTTAATGAAGTTTGCATGTATCCGATTACCCTACTTGACTTGACTTAGAATTCTGTTGCGTTTTGATTTTCTATGTAAATTCTAAGTTTAGTGAGCGCCGTGAGAGAACTGTGTGATGCCATACCTTCTTTTTTTTAATTTTGAATAAAATCCTCCAACTATTCTATAGAGATAAGAATTTTTGGATGTATATTATTCATATGGCAGCCGCAAAACTTACTGTCAAATAAATTGAATTCAAATTAGGCTAACCTAAAAAAAAATTTTTTTTCCTCCCAAAATGCTTTAACGTTTTTTTTTGGCATTGACTATATACTGATTGTAGATAAGCTCAGAAAATCGAAACCTAATGCCAAGAAAATGCGTTTTGGTACTTTTTACTGAGTTACATGTAAAAAATCACACGATTACTTTTAAAAAACAATTCGATATGGGAAACTTATACTCTTATTTGAAACTGGCTAGTGTGCTCTCATGCTATTGCTAAGTGCTAAGTGACAGTTCTCAAGTCAAGTCAAGTCTATGCTAAGTATGCATAATGGCAGCTTAACACATAAACCGAACATGACATTTGGGAAAATCGATTTATACAGTTAATTCGTAAAAAATAAAAGAAAATGCATTTAAACTATAAAAGAGGAGGAAAATAGGGACAAGAAAGTTAAATTTCAATTATTCTCTAAGGAGCTTGAATGATGATGTATGGTGTGTGAAAGTAAAATGAAACTTTGCTTATCCCATTACAAATATGAATGTGTGCAGTTATGAAGATAACTAGCTGGCGGCCCTACGTTTTTTTAAGTACGGGAGTGAAAAGAACTGCTTATTTATAAAAATATACGTGGGAGCCAAAGACATGGGAGGCAGAAGCTAGAGATGGTGGCTTATAAGAATAATAGAGCAAACCCGGCAGAAGACGGAAGGTTTCAGGACCTACTTGCATTTCTGCAGGGACCTATACGTAAACTATTTTACTATACAAAGTACAAACATTTAGCTTAGACAAAAAAGCGGGAGAAATTGTGAACCAAATAGGTACTCAATTCCTGACAGAGGATATACATACATACATAAGTACGATGGGACTACCGTCCGTATTGTGCATGGGGGGGTGAAATAACCCAAACGGTAATAACACAAAATTTGTGTTATTTCCCATTCAAATGAGAAATAACACAAAATTTCGAGGTTTGCTTTATTACCACTCGGGGGAAGACAAAATGTCTTATTGCTCAAATATAGTATTTCATTGGCAGACAGGATCGCTTCGACATCGGTACCTTGTTGGGCGCATACCAAACCTGCTAAAGACCGAAACCTAACTAACGATCGGACAAATCATTTCTGTATTATCTTCCTCTGCATTGTTGTTGTTGTTGTTAGCAGTGCTTCGCCCTGCCCAAAATGCCAGTTCACTCTAAGAGCAGTTTCAACAGGGTTGGACCAGAGTGATAATGGAGAAGATATGTTGTGTGTCATGAGGGGCCATACCGCATGGGCATGTGTTCGGTATGGTGGGGTTCAGTCTGGACTTTCTCTGCACTATTTTTCATTTGTTGAAAACATTGATTGCAAACTTTAAAATGTTGCCGTTCTCGTCCGCTGCATAAAACACAAAGAAAATAATTCTGCTGAATTCTGCATAACTGATTTCATGCTCGAGAATTGAAGTAAAATTTCGTGTATACCAAACCAGCTGAAGTCGTTGGGGCCCGGGGTGCACGCGATCGCGTGATCACAGCGTCACTTTATATTATAAAGATCACAAATTTTCAATGCACTGACACTATCGAAACTATCGACTATTTAAAAAAAAAATCGATGTTTCACCAAAAAAATAAAATATAGATACTCTCGATAGTTTTGCAGCTCTACTGGACTTATACTGCAGTCGCAAATCTACATATTTATACGACAAATGTGCGGTGGATCAACTCTTATGCAGAATGTCGTCGGACAATCTGGTGCCCTTCCGTATTGAAACTTAAGTATCGACGGCTGAGTGGAAGATCGCCTTATCTCAAATTTTTTTCAAAAACGCCCTATCTCAGAATTTGTTTGAACAACGCCCTATCTGAGAAAACGTTTCAAGAACGCTCTATTTGCGCTAGCTGATTAAAAAAAACTTTAACTCCAATATTATGCTTCTTTTGCCATATCGACTCCCATAGGTGTTTCAACGAAACGAAACATTCTTTTTTTTTGCATATTTCATAGATATCTTGAGAAAGGTCACACATATAATGAAGGCGATTCCATATATGCTGGTATTGAAAATTCATGCAGAAATCAGAACGTATTTACACAAAAGCAATGGTGTGAAATAATTAGAAACCCTAAAAAATGTGATCCGAAATATATTGTGACCGAGATGAAACAAGAGGAAATTTATGATTTTCGGAAACTTGCAAATGACGAAAATTGGAAGGCCATCAGAATAATGAATTTGAGGGAAATTGCAGTCCTGCCCCAACAAAATAATGCTTATATAAAATACGAATATAAAGACAATCCAGCGGCAATATTGATTCCAACAAAAAAGTCTACTGAAAAACAATATCCGCTTGCTCAACCCCATAGAGCTGGATTAAAATAAAGAAAAGGATTTGAGAGAAATGTGCACTAAACTTATAATTCCCGAAGTACACCACGAATTTTAGGATTCTCTAATAAAATAAAACTAATTTAACCTCAGCCACTAGAAGTTTTAAATTATATTACTTTCTGTGTCAAGCAGCCATTATGCATACTTAGCATAGACTTGACTTGACTTGGGAACTGCCATTTAGCACTTAGAAAAATAACAAGAGAGCACACTAGCCAGTTTCAAATAAGAGTAAAAGTTTCCCATATCGAATTGTTTTTTAAAAGTAATCGTGTGATTTTTTACATGTAACTTAGTAAAAAGCACCAAAACGCATTTTCTTGGCATTAGGTTTCGATTTTCTGAGCTTATCTACAATCAGTATATAGTCAATGCCAAAAAAAACTATACAGCATTTTGGGAGGAAAAAAATTTTTTTTTTAGGTTAGCCTAATTTGAATTCAATTTATTTGACAGTAAGTTTTGCGGCTGCCATATGAATAATATACATCCAAAAATTCTTATCTCTATAGAATAGTTGGAAGATTTTATTCAAAATTAAAAAAAAAAGGTATGGCATCACACAGTTCTCTCACGGCGCTCACTAAACTTAAGCTGCCATTATGCATACCAAGGCAAATTAAACAAGGTAGAATTGACAACTGAAATATTTTGTTTTTGTAGGAATTCTTACTTCAAAAAAGTATAAACCAACGTATTTACCCTTACTGGCCCACGTACAATATTTGGGTCCTATACAATTTTTGTATTAAAAAGTTAAACCGCATTTGCAAAAGCCAAAAAATTATTAATATCTATAGGTATTAATAAACTATGTATCTCATAATCTCACTTTTGCCACCAAGTGCTACTTTGGAGTCTACCTCTTTAAAGACTTGACCGCAAAGAACAAGCGTACATATGTATATATTAATATAGCAACGATTTGGGTCACTGTTTACGACTATCATCAAGATCTAAAAAATGGTGGGAGGAGTACCAAAGTCACTTTTCGGTTCAAATAAAAATCGGCCTCCGGAGAATAAATGTTGTTGCCATTTTGAAAAATATTTGCAAAAATCCGAAGAAATAATCGGAGGCGTTGTCTATAGTTTTTGTGTGAACTACATCCTGAGTTGCCGAAAAATAACGCGATCCCGTCTTATTGGTACACAAATTGTTTCTTTCGTTTGCAAATAACTTGCAAACTACTCAAAAAAATTGATCTCGGAATCGGATTATTATTTATGGGTACTGGGCGCGTCTCTTGATACCTCTCCCGGCAATTTTTGGACGTGTTTCAGCACTCGTAAAAAAATACCACGATTTGTTATTTCTTCAATAACAATAAAAAACTGATAAAAATAAGAAATTTTAAAATCGAACGGATTAACATTTTTTTTCATTTGACGTTAAAACTCCTACAGAAAAGAGAGAACTGTCAAGTTCGCTACTACTTTGTTTAATATACTTTGATGCATACTTAGCATAGACTTGACTTGACTTGAGAACTGTCACTTAGCACTTAGAAAAATAGCAAGAGAGCACACTAGCCAGTTTCAAATAAGAGTAAAAGTTTCCCATATCGAATTGTTTGTTAAAAGTAATCGTGTGATTTTTTACATGTAACTCAGTAAAAAGTACCAAAACGCATTTTCTTGGCATTAGGTTTCGATTTTCTGAGCTTATCTACAATCAGTATATAGTCAATGCCAAAAAAAAAAACAATAAAGCATTTTGGGAGAAAAAAAAATTTTTTTTTAGGTTAGCCTAATTTGAATTCCATTTATTTGACAGTAAGTTTTGCGGCTGCCATATGAATAATATACATCCAAAAATTCTTATCTCTATAGAATAGTTGGAAGTTTTATTCAAAATTTAAAAAAAAAAAAAAGGTATGGCATCACACAGTTCTCTCACGGCGCTCACTAAACTTAGAATTTACATAGAAAATCAAAACTCAACAGAATTCTAAGTCAAGTCAAGTAGGGTAATCGGATACATGCAAACTTCATTAAACAGAACGCTAAGTGGCAGTTCCAAGTCAAGTCAAGTCTATGCTAAGTATGCATAATGGCTGCTTTAGAATTTAGGGCGTTTTTGAAACAAATTCTGAAATAGGTCGTTTTGGAAAAAAAATTGAAATAGGGCGTTTTCGAACTGACTGCCGAGAAGGGTGAGCTTCCACTCAGGCATCGGTATGTTC
Source organism: Sphenella marginata (assembly GCA_951509765.1). NCBI lineage: Eukaryota > Metazoa > Arthropoda > Insecta > Diptera > Tephritidae > Sphenella > Sphenella marginata. The sequence continues at coordinate 46,283,865 of OX608083.1, forward strand.
CTTCCAATCCAGAATAATAAATAATAATAGAAAGTATACCATCTACAAGCTCCACACCTAATAAGCCTACTGTAGACTATATTTACTTATAAAAAACGCCGTTATTGTTCCGATTCACTTTATTCAAAGCTATAAACTTATCATAACAAACAAGATTAAGATGTAGAAAGCGGTAAGAGAATGTCTTGAAATCATTACAGTTTTCCATTAGTCTCAGTTAACTCTAAAGAGGGATGATAGTATCACCACATAACTAGGGTTTGTGGCGGCAAAGTGAATAGAACTAGATATAAAGTTCCTACTATCAAGCCCCACGATATATATTTTTCTTTCATTTTTATTTAACCAATCCATAAAATTTAATGCTCTTACGATGTACATAATATGCCCATATTATGAGCTGTGCTGTTAACACCAGAAAGGCCAGGCGAGTAATATGACCACAATAAAATGTTCGAAAGAATGTATTCCCAAAAACAGTTTTAGATATGGGCAAGTCTCAGATAAGGTCCCCCTACAACAAAAATTTAAATGGTTACAAATAAGAGCTTTTTACTAAAATTATTTAGAAAAACTAACACAATAATATAGTCTATAGTAATTACAGCTAGATTATGTGGTTTGTATGAAGCTGGTGACGGCATGCTGAGAGATAAGGAGAAAAATGATAAAAATACGAAAAAGCTGATGTGCAACTGATTAGTTCTTGAAAGCAGTAATACTGGAAGCCTGAAACATAAGTTGCAAACAAAATGCTTCCAAACGAAGCAATAAATATTATATTAGATGATTTTGACAGTTAATATGTTCTTGTGTTGGAATTACTATATGCAATCTTTATTACAAAAGTGGTGGAAAAATTTGTCGCGTCCGTTACGTCGCGTCCGTTACAGGACTTTCGCTTATTATCCGATGTTCTGAAAACATATTTCAGATTTCGTAAATCTTCGAAGGAAGGGTCTTCTTTGACCTTTAATCTCTCATTTAAGGAATATTAATGTTCCCCTAAACTTCGCTAAGTTTTACGTACTTTCACAAGCATTAAAAAATTACTTCCATTTCTTGTCGCGTCCGAACAGCATTATATATGGATATAAATAAGTTGTTAAATGTTAAAGGTCCAAAAAATGTTTATGGAATGAAGAATTGTGGTTGTGCCTTGAAAACATTATGATATCCCCTAATTCTGCTGCTTATGATTCATTTTATCCAGGGTTAAATGCGTACGAATGTCGCGTCCGTTACACAGGACTTACCCATATGTACAACGCTTTAGTTTTTAAGGCTTAAATGAGGTACTCGTATATGTAATTAAATTGGCAGGTAGCTGAAATGCATATCTACCTTTAACGACAGAGGGCATTCCTTTGAATGCACGTCTGTTACGATTTTCTGAAATCTATTAAGTGGAGCAATATATGAACACCTGAGGAATACTAAGGGTAAGCTGAACCTATGTATATATATATTTTTCAAAAATGTGCAATGAAGCTAATAGTAATAATAATAAAACAAATGAATAAAAATTTTAAAACATAGCAAATAATTAAACGACAAAACGAGTTTTGGCTTATTCGACCTCACTTGGTCTTTCTTGGTAGTTCAAACACATATTCAAATATTTTGATTTAACTTAATCTATTTTTGGAATCAAATTATTATATAATTAATCGCGGCTGATTTATATTTATTTGTCATCTACTAGATTGCATTTTTTGGCAGGATCCCACTTTAGAGTCCGTCTGTACAATTAAAATTACCCATTGCAAACTGGTAGAAGGAGTGATCGATGCAAAGCGTTTTGCTTGAGTGCCAACGGTCAAATTGCCCGCAAGTTTCAATTAAAATTATTCAAGTGAAAATAAATTAAATTAAAAAGTACTTGTTTTTTTCTGAAATAATTAAATGCTCAAATACTTATGTATATTCAAAAATGTCTGTATTAGTTACACATACATATCTCTACGTTCGCTTTCTATGCACTTTTCACAGAATCTTAATCTCTTGCGGTATCTTCCGTAATGTGTTTCATTTATGATTTTTGTTCTCTACTTTCATTAAACTAAAACAAAAGAGTAAGCGAGAGAAAAGTTAAGCATCTGATTCATAACTCTTTTAGATGGCTTTTAACACCTCATCTCGTCTTTTATCGTTTCCGTTCCTGTTTGGTTTTTTACAGCAAATAATCGTACACAAAAAATTATTTTGAAATAAATAAAAGGCCTCGCCTAAACTCTAACGCACTAAAAAAGTTAAAACAAATTTAAAACTGCGCATTCACACCCACCAAATGCACGCGTCCGAGCCGCCTCCTTGCCTGTTGGACAATCAGAGTTTCGTTGGTATGTAGGTGCAGCGACGTGTTTGTTTGATGTTAAGAGGCGTTGCACTGTGGCTTATGCGTCGGTGTCAAAAACCTGTCAAATCATAAAGCAAAAACAACCAAGAAAATATTTAAAATCAATGCATTGTCGAATTGGCATGTGAGGAACACTTAACCCTTCTGCTACGTTAGAAAAAAATCACACTTTTAGTGTTTTGGGTCAATTTGACCCACTCATGATAACTAAGCGCTACTTATAATTTTTTTAACTAAACTTCATTTTTATTTTCATTTAAAATCATTTATTATTTAATATAGAAAAGATTTTTATTTATTGGTAAATCTTCTACTGGCATTTTTTTCACACTAAGCTGTTAAATGCAAAGTCTGTTTCTAGATGACAGTGGAAAAGAAGAGGCAAATTTTCTACGACATAGCAAGTGTTTTTTGCACTCATGCATAAAACAGGGGTTCGCAGATTTGTTAGTTCTAATGAAGCTTTCAATAATTGATAAAGATGGTATGCGAAAAATAGGAAAAATGTATGCAATTTTCCATAAATACAGTTCTTTATAATAGTTTCCTAAAAATGTATACATTAGGGTATACTAAATCACATGGTGGGTCAAATTGACCCAGTAACACAATAAGTGTAGCAAAAACACTTTAAGATATTTTTAGTAGTGTTGAAAACCATTATGGTTTTAATTTGTTAGCAAACCCCTTCTATTTAATGCAGTAAACAAGTGGAAGAAGAACCAACATGATTCTATGAAAGAAACCTACGCGTTTCTTTAAATTTTTACTAAAATTGGGTCAAATTGACCCAAACATAGCAGAAGGGTTAAGCAAATCAGCGATTAGGCTTCAAAAGCAAAACCATTTGCTTCCGTGACGTGTGCTATAACAGCATAAGTCCACATAGTTTTATTTACATATAAAGACATATGTTTGCTTTATTCTTTGTAATTGGTTGTGATAATATTCAATAGTCTGATTTTCGACGATATCTTACGGTAACCTGAAAAGTAATAATGGATCATGAAATGGTTTGTTTACTTAAGTTGGTCATAAAACTCCCACCCAGCTGTGCATAACACAAACAGTATTAAAACGCTGTCCACTTCATCATCACCATCATGCAATTAGATTCCATTAAAATCTAAGTCGGCACGTATGAACTTCATCAACTTCGTTCTACCGCTTAACCGTTTCAACCTTTTTGCCGGTCTCCACTTGGTTCTTCCTTGGAGAGATGTTCACATCTTCATTTATAAAAATACTTCTCTCGAATGCAGTTATAGGTGCGTTCTCAGATGTTAAAAATCGATGTCCAGTACAGTACGTGTCTTATAGCGTGCGGTTTTCGTTAGCCTATCTGTTTGTAGGACAGTTTGACTTTAAGTAATAATTTTGCTTTTAAACACTTACAACAATTTGGCATAATCCTACAAAAAATCAGAATTTTCCTTGAGCTATACCGTTTGGAGACACCACGAGTCCTAGCTCAATCCCTAAACAATGCTTTCCACTGTCTTCAAATGGCGATGTCATTGGCGGTACCAGCTGTCCCCGGTGCATTACTTGGCAACCCATCTTAAACCGGTTCTCATTCGAACAGTCCCAAGATAGTCTCACTCTGGATAGTTCTCAACTGGTTCCATTTTGGATGGTTTGGTGGTAGTTCTGCTTGTGGATAAATGATTATCGATATCCGATACCTCGTGTCTTTTACCTATTACCTTTACCTTTTGTAAACGATACGGAACGCGTCACGAAGTGCATTGCTCAAGACTGTCCCTTTTGGAGGCTGGTTCGCAATTGTACTGCAGGGAATTAAACGATATGAATATGTGCCTGTGTGTCTTTTATTTATGCATTTGAGATGCATTTCAAACTAAAAAGATGTTTCGTTACCCGAGGTAACATTTTCACTTCAATTATCTTATTTTTGGGCCATGTTCGTATTTACATTGCAACAACAACATCACCAAACTGCATCGTTGTGTCAAAATGATGAACAAAATTGAAATGTTTGATTATGATTGTGATAACGCACTTTCCCTTATTTTGCTGTCCTCTCGTATTTTGCAGTTGCAGCGCGCAGTTGGCGAGCGTCGACGTGAGTTGTGAAGCAGAGGCAGCATCTAATTGGGTCAGCAAACAACATGAACCTCAGTTTTCCCCCACATATACATACATACATATGTACATATGTAAGTACATTTGGATACTGGAGTAATCGAGACAAAAAAAAAACTTACTCGAACTTGTGCTCATATCTCACACCGCATGTAATAATAAATGTTTGTTTGTTTATCAAGAAATATATATGTATGTATGCAAGTATTCAAACGGGCGTATGTAACCTGCAGTAAGGGCTGGTCGAATTGTGCACAAAATACAATTTAGGTCTAAAAATTTTGCAGAATCTAATCAAAGCAGGTTAATTGGACTGAAAACAGCCAGAGTTTAAAGGCGCGAAATGTAGGATTTTTTGGACAATTTAGATACAGAGATTGTGTAGATGATGTAATTTGGATCACCTTTTTTATATGAATGATAAGTATTTGAGGACTCTGATACTCCGTAGGGAGTATTCTTTGAAAGATTGAATGCAGAATCCTACAGGGCATGCTTACAAGTGGCTTATATTTGTCTCTGCCTCTTCCGCTTTGTTGTTGGTGCTGAGATAATATTTGCTGTAACTTGAAGTCAGTTTTGCCAAGCAACATAAAAGAAGTAACCAAAAACTAAAAAATAAATTTCCAAAAAACGAAAGCATACAGGTTTTTTTAAATTAAAGGTACGAACCGGTGTTGGACCGCTTTGAATAAAAAGTTATTCAAATGAAATATACATTGGATTAATAACATACTTTAATCTCATCACATCGAGATACAGCAAAATTAGACCCATATGTGCATATAGACATTTTTGGGTGTTTTCGCTATAAGCTGAATTCATTGAGTGGATTTGATTCAGGTTCGGGATATTTGTTGAATAAAATAAAGATTTTGGAGGGACTTCTTGGACCATTTTGTAGTGGTTTTAAAGATCATTCTGGGACAGTTTCAGTGAAATTACCCCCAAAACAATACCAAAATAACCAAAGTTGTACGTTTTCTGAAACCACAATAAATTTATGAAGAAACCCCTATTCATTTTTCAGTATTTGCAAAATATTTTACCTAAAGCTATACATTGGCCTCGAGACATTGAAAACTTTCAGGAAAGAAAATTACCAAAATACCAAAAACATTTCCAAGTGAGAAAAAATCCCAACTTTGATTAAATATAACCAAAACGGCAACACTGTTTGTAGTGCGTTTTTTGTAAAAATCGTACCTCAATGTTTTGTTTGCTTTTACAGTTTCAGTGAAATTACCCCCAAAACAATACCAAAATAACCAAAGTTGTACGTTTTCTGAAACCACAATAAATTTATGAAGAAACCCCTATTCATTTTTCAGTATTTGCAAAATATTTTACCTAAAGCTATACATTGGCCTCGAGACATTGAAAACTTTCAGGAAAGAAAATTACCAAAATACCAAAAACATTTCCAAGTGAGAAAAAATCCCAACTTTGATTAAATATAACCAAAACGGCAACACTGTTTGTAGTGCGTTTTTTGTAAAAATCGTACCTCAATGTTTTGTTTGCTTTTACATTTTCGCTTTCGACTTTTGTTGCTTTCGTTATACATACCTCATTCTGACATGTTTCGATTTTTCGGCCGTTTAGTGAGATAAGATAGTGCAATGCAATCAAAAAATTGCACCCGAATTTTTAAGTCTAGCATGTTTTAAAACATGACCAAAGAGCTTTACGACCTATATGGCGTAGTTCACGGCGAATTGACTGACCTATACGAAAAATCTAAAACTAGAAAAAAAAAGAATATAAAATAAAAAAAGCAAACATCGTAATGAAGATTAAGAAAAGAATTTTGCACACAACATCCCCATCAGCTGTTTTCTAAATATAAGTATATAGTATGAACACCCCTTTTAACTCTGTGCAACTCACCACCACTGTTGGAAATCGTCATGAGTAGCTATTCAGACAGGAACATATCGATCTCATTTTCCTTTTATACGCTATGGTAATGGCTCTGATCAAGGTTTGAGCTGTGATCTCATGGGATCATGAACACATTCACATGCTTTTTATAGATCTTAGGGTCTATACATTCCAAGTTCCATGATTGTGGCATGTTTTCAGTTGTATGTATTTTCAGGCTAATCGCGATTTCTTCTTAGCAATAATTGACATTAACTGGAAACATTAAGGGAGACCAAGACAATCTGTACTTAGCCTCGGAACAAATCATAAATATGAAATTACTATATCGGACAAAATTTTATAAAATTGCGCCCTGATTTGTAAATATAGCCCATTGTACATCATGCCGTAGCTCTTCAACTGTTAGCTATAAATAAAATTTGTAAAGAAAGGCATTCTCAACAAAACAAAAAAGAAGAGCAATAATAAACGCCCCTTAGACGAATTTTTAGCGCTCAATCGTCTTGTATGCCACTGCCCTTTCACTACTCGCCCCGCACCCTATACGAGGAGCAAGTGTAAGCAAATGTGTTTTTGTGCTTTTGGTATTTTAAAAGTCTGTTGTGTATTATTATCGTAACTGTTGTGTGTTGTTGCTGCAGTTTAGTGCTTACAAGGGAATGTAGGCATATTAATAAATTGATAAACATATATGTATGTGCTTACGTACCCAGCAAAATTTTTGCTTACCTAGAATCGGAGCTGTAATCCAACGAATATTGTGGAACACATTACCAACCATATGAAACCACCGATTATTTTAACCCAGGCATGTCATTAAGCGAAAGCGCTTGCTCTTTGCCTTACTGAGAAGGATTTTTGGAATGCATATTTAGAATCTCTTTTTTTATATTACTCGCTTATGCATTACTCAGAATCGATTCTGTAATGCAATGCTGTCATTGTAACTGGTAATGGAAATAATCATCGGGAAGTATTTCTTGATTACATAGGAACTCAGTTTGTAATCGATGTTAGGAGAAGCGCTTGCCAAAAATTTTGCTGGGTATATATGTACATATATACATACATACATACATATATAGAGACATAAGAAAATTGGTCGTAAATAAGCTAGTGTTTATTTCTGTTTTTGGAGCTCTACAAAAATTGGGTCAAATTTTTTGTTTTTGTGTCTAATGCATGCAACAAGTGCTCCAAGCGCTAAGCTTTTTGTTCTTCGGCCTGCGTCGACTGCAAAGCTACCATTTTAACTATTAAATTGTTCTTTTCAGTTTCTTTGCTTTACTTATTTAAAAGTCAGTGCCGATATGATCATACATAAAAATGTGCATTAGACTGACTCAACAATTTTTTTTTTACTGACCTACTTCAATGTTAAATTTTAGTGTAATGAACTAACATAGCATACCAGAGCTCTTAGGATTATGTGGCGGGATAGGAAAATAAGAAATGGCTTCCAAACATTATTAGAAAAACAAGGTAGTCCTCGGCAACCCTACTAATAGGAGCTAGTAAAATGAATCTTCGGTATCGGACTCAATTTGAAGTTGGCATAAAACATTTACGTCCCCCCGGATAATACTAGAGTCATGTTATCACAACTTCGATCTGGATACTGTAATAGGTAAAAATCTTACTTATCCAAACTCAACCACACTATACCAAATATGTGTTGAGGGGACATCCTCATGATACTAAACATCTCTTTGCCTGTACAATTGAAGCTACACTTTAAACACCAATCTCACTCTTCTCCAACCCTTTTGAAGCTACTTGTTACTTGGACTTCCTTCAGAAGTACTCGAATACGATTCTTAAAGTGTTCGTATCTATTAGACAATGGGAATATAAGTTTGGTTCAATTAGGAGGTTGGTTGCCTTAGTTTGTATATTTATTTATTTACATATTTATTAACGGAATACTTCTTAAACTCATTCGATTGGTGATTTGTAACGTAATTTACGCCGAACAATGTTTTAAAGAAGATAAATATTTTTGAATCAGTCTAATATAATTATGTACATATACATTTGTAGTGTTGTTTACCGCAATGAAAATGCTCATCTTAACATGAAGGGCTGCTAAAAAATTTATTGAGGTAGTGCCGGTGTTTTATAATGCCTGGATATCTACTTTAAACAAACGCATGTGAGCATGTATGTTTTTAAGTGGGTTAATTATAATTTTAGAATTAAATTGTATTGCACAGATACTTTCCCAGACTGGCTAAGTATCAATGAGATTCAATTTGTCCAATGCATGGAGGAGTGGGAGATTTTAAATGCTTTACATACCAACAGAGCGACAGATTTCCTACCCATCAGGATATTTAATGTTCGGTTAGACAGGAGCTTTGAATTTCTTTCTTGCGATAGTTTCAAAAACCCATTTTTCAAGCAGAAGGGATATTTTTGCGTTATTAAGCAAATCATTCAGATACCTCCTAGAATAATCTTCTAGGTCTGCCCTGATTTACTGGGTGTAATATCAACAACATTGATACGTCTAGTAAAAAATTCCGGATATTATATTTTAAACTGTTCTGTAGTTCTAAATAACCGAATTTTTTTTTTGCATAAATCATTAGTACAGCTACCAACTTTCATCAATTTAGACGAATCAACCACGATCCCCTGTAATACCGTGCAGAGAAAGTCTTTAGTTTGAACGGGTGTGCATCTAGGGCATTCGCCCTCCGTTAAGTGCAATCAATTACAGAAATGGTAGTGGAAATTGTCTCCGGACCATTAAAATATTTTACATTTTAGATTTAATACGCTATAGGTACTATTTTAATGCAGCCGAACCCAATTTTATATATCAAATTTTTCGATAGTTCCAAAACAGCTCAAAATTGTAGGCATTTAGCTATAAAATTCATTTAATGAAATAACAAAATATTTTATTGTACATATATTCTTACCGGATCCATGGAGGTGGCTTTTAAGTAAAAAAATGTGGATCCCCCCTAAATCCTGGATGCGCCACTGGTATATATGTACAACATATGTATATATATAATTACTTTCAAATATAATCTAAAAAGTTCAAACTAAAATTGAAGTAATAAACATCCTTTGTTGGAAGAAAATACTTTTAAAAATCGATTTAATATCGAACTAATTCTTATTTATCTTTAGTTCGTAAAAAAATGTGTATGCGAGTATCAAATTATTTTATTGTAACTCTGCTTTAAAAGAGAAATAGGTCAATAGGCTGCGGCACTACGCCAGAAGCACAAAAATACAGGGTGCTCGTAGTAGTAGCATAATTTTAGTGCAATCAGCTCTATGTGCATTGTTTACTAGTGTGATGTTTACTTTCTTCACTTGTCTAGGAAACTTAATATTTTTTTATCATTTAAATATACTCCTATGTATGCATGTCTTTGCATAGCTTGCTAATTTTTAGGGCGCTTTGTAAACAAATTTGTTGCGACTATGTTTATACATATTTTCATCGATGTTTCGCGCGATTGACTTAACTAAACGCTGATGATTGTGCACAGTGGGGCAAAATTGGGAAATTTCTAACAGAACACCAATACAGTGGTGTGTGAATGTGCATATCTCCTATCAACAAATTTGTACCGAATTCGAAAGCTATCTCTAATTTTTTCTCTCCATATCAACACCCTCGCATATTTATGCAAAAAAAAAATTATTTTGGCTGAGATAAAATACTACAAACGAAGTCAAGGATTCCTGTTGAGCACGATCAGAACTCCTTTGGTTATATCTTAGCCACATAAATTAGTGACCTTCAACTCAAGCAACCGATCCGCAGTAGCGTCTATGGACGAGCACAATTCTTAAAAGATAACGAACCGCTGTGGGAGCTTGAGGCCGATAGTAGCCCAAAAGTATACAAAGAAGTGAGGATCAGAAAAAGAAGTTATTAGCAATAAAAATACTCGAAAAAGTTTTTGTAGATTTATTGGCTATTTTAGTGCAATAGCTATGGCATTTTACAGGGCAGTCAGGTTTGTTTTGGGAAATATTTTAGAAATAAAAAAGAAATAAGAAAAATTACATTTATGCAAAGAACATAAAATACGAAGAAGGTCTAATTAATTTACACAAAAAATTGTAGTTGGAGTTACAAAAACTTCTAAATGTTTATTTTGTTTAAGAATAAAAGTGCGAATAGCTTTAAAACTCTTGATTTAAACACACATTTCCCCAGTGGTGAATTACCTACCCGAGAATTGATGGTTTAATGTTTCCCACTATTCGTTGCTTTGGACCTTCTTTGTGTTTTATGTTCTTTGATTTATGTGTATAAAGAGTATATACTTTTTATTGCGAAATATTCAAATTCCCTACCACGGTGGCGCGTGGCATGTGCTGGGGCATGCCACTCTGATTATCTAATGAACCAAACTGAACTGCTGAGATTGTGTGTTGTTGCTTTGATTGCGGCTGGTGCGAATGTTTTGTTAGTGTAGCGTAGGTCTTCCAGCAATTACCATTTAAGCGAATTTATTGCTTTTTAATTGTATTGGTATTCGATTGTTCACTTTTTGTTTTTGTATTTTTACCAATAATATGCGAAGGGCTCCATGCAGACGGCTTGCTCCACTCACAGGTATGGATCGTGCACTACGAATCTTTGTGTCGTAGGCATACATATATATGTAATGCTTTGTAAGTGTACTCCTCTTTTCATTGTAGCTTTTGCATGCATTCTGTTGCGCAAGGTGTTAGCAATACGCTTTTGGCAGGTGGCGCGAACTAACGTCAATGGAATTAACGTCAGTGACGTTAATTCGCACCCAAAAAGCGAATTAATGTCAGTGACATTAAGACGCATGACCAAAAACGAATTAAAGTCAGTGCCGTTAATTCGTATAGTATTTTGACTTTAGTTCGCTTTGGACATGCGAATTAATGTCATTGAGGCATTTGGGTTTGAGATTCGACGAAGTAACGCCGCAGGCGAAAATTTGACTTAGGTCAGATCCCCAATTCGGGGCGTGATCCATTGTATTTATGTGCAGAACTCTTTTCCGCATTGGCGGCCTTGGGCCGCGCTTCAAAAAATAACCCTGGGCTACGCCATTCCAACTCCGGGTGTGTGCCATAGCCGTGGCTACCGCCACGGTGATGTCCTTCCGCGTGCCACGTTTCCCACTTTTTCACTTTTTTGGCTCAGCCTAATGTGCCATTACAACAACCACATGAAAATGACAGAACTTTAACTGCAAATAACTTTTGAACGGTTGAAAGAAATCTCATTTCAGATTCTAAATCTAGACGTGGGTAATCGTTTACGTGGGGTACCGAGCGCTAATACACAACCAAAAATGTTGAGATATGTATCAGGAGACGCGCTTTGGTCCCAGGAGCATGAATATAAATCCGCTGAACCAATATTTTTAGTAGTTTCCGAGATATTTGCAGTTAAAGTTCAGAATTTTCTGTCATTTTCATGTGGTTGTTGTAATCACATTACCCTGTGAGAAAAGAGTGGCACGCGGAAGGACATCACCGTGGCGGTAGCCACGGCTATGGCAACCACCCGGAGTTGGAATGGCGTAGCCCAGGGTTATTTTTTGAAGCGCGGCCGAAGGCCGCCAATGCGGAAAGGAATTCTGCACATAAATACCATGGATCACACCCCGAATTGGGGATCTGACCTAAGTCAATCCCAGATTCATGATATAATGATCATAAGTCGAAGGTGATAATGAAAAATGAAAATTTGGAATATAAAAAAATGTACTGACTTTAGTTCGTTTTCTTAATGCGAATTAATGTCAATGACGTTAGTTCGCTAAAAATATTGACCTTAGTTCGCTTTTGGCATGCGTCTTAATGTCACTGACATTAATTCGCTTTTGGGGTGCGAATTAACGTCACTGACGTTAATTCCGTTGACTTTAGTTCGCGCCACCTTTTGGCAATCAACCAACAGATGGGCTTCAATTGCCACTTATGGAGCTACTGAAAATCTTAATGTCTGCATAAGTACCGTTACTGTTTCTCAGCATTAATTGGTTCGATCTTATGCCTGCATGCTTACCAGAGACGTCGAAGCTTTGGGGGATATTCATTAACAAATGGATGTGGTTAATGCCGACAAGGTGGATCTCGAATAGTTATCTAAACATACCAGACTTAAGACGAAAAGTGTAAATATTATGTCATAAGTTGCTCTATATTCACTTGTACTACGTCAACTATGGACTAGGGTGCCCCAGTATCCTTGCGATGGACAAGAAGCCTCTATGGTCTGGTGACATATACTTAGTAGTTATGTAAAGTAACGTAAGTAATGTGTGCTGTCAGTCAAAATTCAGCTATTTGATAACCAACTTGGCTTGTATCTAAAATCTTTGAATATTTATATGTAGGCTGCCAAAGAAGGGATAGGCATCGCTTAGTGGTTTACAAAAGCCCCCAGACACTGACTGATCGAACAAATATCCGAAATATGTTACTGAAACTGGTGTTGTTAGCAAATAAAACTGCTTCGATTAGGGAGCGTACTTTAGTTATGGAAAAGTTCCGACACAAATCACAAAATTAAAACTACATGTACTCAATTCAAATATATTGCCCTGAAAAATTAGGCTATAATATACTTGTACGAGCCGTAAGTTTCAGTAGAGAACTGTTTGGGTCTCGAACTCGCAGGCTCTGAAGCGGACTATACACGTCCCTGTAATCTACTTCCAAAAGTAAAGAAGATCAGAAAAAGTGTAATGTTATTGCTTGAAATGATATTCCTTCTTATCTATCGTTTCCTATCGTTATTCTTCATGTTCCTCTTCCCCGTTTCCTCTTTCATATCGCCTTTTTTCTCCCTAATCCTAGTCGTTTCCCTACATTCGGTCTTACCATATCCTCCCCTAATAAGTCTCGTCAAACCATGGATCTATGTACATATATATCAAATGTTACATATCTCGTGGAAATAGTTGAGGGGTAATATTAATTAATTAGGAGTGTTGCAGATTACCCTCTATGTCTAAACTTTTTCCAAAATCTCAGCATTTTACCATGTGCACTTCCAGTGCTATGTAGTAAGAGTAAATTTGTCCTTTATAACTCTTGACAATACTTTCATAAAATGTTTCATAAAGCTGCTACTGACGGAATTTTCACAATGTTAACAGTTATTGAAAATCTGTTAAGAATGAAATGAGTGAAAAATGATTATCTCAATCTCATGTTGGATTCGGGTTTCCCAGAAATAAATCTAAAGTATCTCCTGGATAATAATTTATGAGTCTAAGGCCCGGTTTCACCAGCGTGACTAAGACTAAAACTAAGTCGCGACTTAAGTTAGCCTAGATTTGCGACTAACTTACTTTTGGGTTTCACCAACTTAGCAACTTAAATAGTTTTGACCACAACAACCCGGTCAGCTGTTTATACATAGTAGTATTTTTTCATACCAGTACCCATTGAGAAATGGTAATGTATAGAAATGCACCAAGGAATATATATGTAGATCGCAGGCCGCAGATCCCTTTGACTGGAAGGTGGTAAAATAGTGCTTAATTGAAAACGATGGTTTGGTAATGGTTGTATGCTTCCAAACAAGCGGCAAAGTTTCCAACTGGGACGGTGCACAAAGCAAATTAGTAACATTCCTGACGTATTTGTTTCGAATGCCAGCAACACTGACTTAGTCGAGGATAAGTCAGCTGGCAGGCTGACTAAGTTTTTACTTAGTTAAGTTAGATGGTGAAACTGAAAAAGTGAAAATCGTGCTGGTGAAACCGGGCCTAAATTAATCAGAACTAGCTTGGCTTAGTAAAGAGGTAATTTCCGCCGTATAGTCGCCTAACAATATTCGCGATGTGAAAAAGTCTGTTACTATTATTACAGAAACGGCAACAGCTGGAAAACATATTTTGGTAGGTTCCTTTCGCAGTCGGCTAAAATCATGTAACTTGCGAGAATTTGTATGAAAAATTATGCGTAGTATATCTCCCCCTCTAGATATATCACCTTCACATTTCGTCTATACCTCGTATATATGGGAGGCAAACAGAAAATAAGAAGCGATAACTTCTAAAAGAAAACTGGTTGATTTGTCAGCGCACTATTTCTGAATTGATATTCCAAAATCTATAGCTAAGTTTTTCTAATATCATATATGCATATGCGTACATATGTACATACACATTCCTATAGACAGAACCTAAAATGGGCCCACCCTAACAAAAAACTATTATAAGCGACAAGTAACGAACGTGACCTACTTAGGCGCGTCAGCCACATCAGCGACATATGTAGATGCAGCAGCATCGTGTGCTTGAAGCATTATTTTATTGTTTGTTCTTTCAATTTTCCTCATTCATATCAACTTTTCAGCATTATTCCAGCTGCCTACTCAAAGTTTATAGTATACATACATGTATTTATAAATGTGTATATTTCACGATGACTTTTGCCGCTGAGATCGCTCTATTGCCCTCATTCCCTTTGAATCAATTTAAGATCTAAAGTTCTAGCGCATTTTGTGCCTCTCCAGCGCCTTGCTCTTCCGTTTCCAACCAAGCGATTGAGCATGTGCTATGCCTAAAAATTGTATAGCCCTTTACTGTTTCTTGAAGCAGCAAAGTAAAACAAAAATTATGAAAAGCGCCAACAAAACTTCACGCGATCTTCTACTGTTGCTGATATGTACGGCTTTTGGAGAACGCATTTTGTATAATCATACTACGTACATGCATACTTATGTATGCACATATGTACATGTTATTGTTGTTGTAAAGTGCTTACAATTGTTCCGTATGTTCGTTCGACTCGCCTTTCAATATTAAAAACTTTCAATTTCACTTTCGTCTCGCGCAATTGCAACGGTCCAAATATTCAACAAAAGCTCACATAAAATATAAAAACTTTGGTGAAAAGATTTAGTAGCGTTCAATACTGCAGCTTCCACACTGTACACTCGCCTCTAGTGTTGTTAGTGTTTGAAGTTTTAATTGACATTTTTGATTGACATTTGGGAGTGTAAAGCGGTGTCAAAATCGGTGATGGCTGGTGGTCGTCAAGTTTACGTTATATCCGCCATACCCAATCAAGCGGTGATCAATATCGAAGGCAGAGTTTTTCCTTTCTTTCTTTCTGGCCCAAGGGTTTTCATTCAATGTAACTAACAAAATTTTCACTGCATCTAGAAATAATGTTTTATTCACATTATCACTAAAATAATATGAGTTTGATTATACGTTATTCGCGTTAAATAGCTTTTTGCTTTCTTAAAAAGTACAGCCACGCAAAAGTATTTTAATCTAACTCTGTACTTTTGTTTGAATGTGTTTTGTGGACCTCATTCGGAAAGGGTTCGTGTTTTTGGCCATACCTCAAAAACTAAAACGAAGTGCAGCTCTCTCTGCACAACTTTGCCAAAAAAGCAATCATTCCATGGGGCTGTGGTGAAGGTCAGACAAAAAAATTAAATTAAAAAAAGTCAAAACCTTTTGGATCGTGTTCGATATCCTCAGTTCCTTCAATATCGTAACCCTTAAAGCTTATCCACTTAAATGCCGAGCTTAACGTTGTTTTTAAGTGACTTAAACATATTTTTTGTTACGACTATTTTGATCGTCATATTCCCAATCAAATAATCATATGCTTCAAACATCATATTTAGCGCAGTTCATAAATTGACCGCAACGCAAAACATTTTCGAATAAATAAAAAATATACATAGCTCATTCCAATTTTATAATTCATAATGCATTGCAAAAATTTAATTTCAGCTCAATTACTGCTAAACTAAGCGCCTCGGAACATAACGACAAGACATTAAAAAAGTGTCTAAGCAAATCTCAGCCAACAAATAAACACACAAATGCAAGCGAAAATAAACCACATTATTAATTATGCTAAGCAATATTCTAACAACACCATGGGAAGTGCCTACAAACAACTTAGCAACAGATGTACTCGTGTAAATGTGGCAGAGTAAAATATTTTATTTTGCACTGCAATTTTTCTTAAATGAGCAAATGAGCTTGAAGTGTCTGCATTACAGTGTCCGTCTTTTCCCATAAAGTTTTCTTTGCGGTTGCCAACTACATTCCAAGTTTTTTTTTTTTTTTAAATACATATGTACGTACATATGTTATCTTGAAAAACATACTAAAAAATTTCAGACTAGTTATTTCTGTTGAAAAATTGAATGCTATATAATACGAAAGTTAGAAACTTATCCCGACTCGGGCATTGATTTAAGACTTTTGATTTTTAATGTGGATTAATTGGCTATTTTAGTCTGCTTCTAAGCTTAAGTTGACCTTAAACGAACATACATGAGGTCTTATTATTCAAAGTTTATTGGGTGAAAGTTAAAGTAAAGGCTATCGATATGTTAGTAAAGAGAAAATTAAATGTGATTCTTCAATAAAATATTTCAATTATTTATCTTTTCTTGCTGAATATCTGAATAACTTTCACTTTATAAAAAAATAATAAATTAAAATTTAGTTATTTTAACTTTTACTTTTACTAATTTGCTTTAAAATATTGGGCAAAATTTTAGTACTGAAACTGAAAATTATGCAAAATTCGACGAATTTTCATCAAAGTTTTCGAGTTTTTTCTCAGAAAAGCGGACACTCTAAAGCACGTATTATGTACATTGCTTTCGATTGACGGAGTTAATGTAGCTTGGGGCGTCTTAAGGCAGTGTCAACTATTATTAAGGGAATTGGAAGGAGCTCAGGACCCTACATTACTCATTAGCCTTTTATCTAACTACCTCACTACCAAACTGCTTTGCTCTGAGTACTGCATGCATCCCTGTAAAGAATTCCAAACTAGTATTCACTACGTACAACGATTTTGTAATGTATCTATAATGGGGTTTGCAAATAACTTTGAGATATATACATACATACTTCCTTTTTTGTTTTTTATAATTTCTTTCGGAATGTAAATTTAGCATTTTCTGGGTGGTACATACCTATCAGCCACAGCGGTGTGAATAATATTGATCGAAAGTAGTGTCTAGGGAAGATCAGGATCCAGTTTCTTTCCAAATATCTAAGTTATGCTTGGCTTATGACCTCGACATAGAAATTCTTACCTATGGCCTGATGTCTTCATTTTATTTGATTTTACAAATTTTCGGAACATAAAGTAGGTTCAAGCTCAAAGCTGTACCGTATCTAATAAGCATTTCACTTAAACACATTTTCCTGGTTATAAAGTGTTACCACAACCCTATTTTTCTGCGCCTGTGTTGACACGATGGTATTTGCATCCACTTACTTATTAATCTTGTCGATCTTATTTGTTGGCAATCCACTCAGGAATAGGTGGTAGGTATCAGATGAGCATAGCACTTACTTATAATTATATTTCTTTTCGATTTTGATTTCTTTTTAAATAGATACACAGTAGAACAAGCAATTGGCATTAGCAACCAACAAATTTACAATATCAAGTTGTAAGGGAGAGAAGGCATTCTTTGGCATTCACGGACCATGGGCGGCTAAATTCAATGCCCAGAAACGGCTAGGCATTTTGCGAATTTATGGCTGCCAACAATTGAGGAATTCAAAATAAAGTTAAAATAATTATGTTTTATTTGCTAGTAGCACAGCTAGGCAAAGCGCAGACAATTTTTAGTGCACATGCAATGATTTGACACGAATTTTTCGAATATATGTATATATGTATGTAACTTTTAATAACACTAGATATACACTGTAAGAAATTTAAATTTATGGTGAAATGTTAAGTCATGTATTTAGTTGAAAAATTTCATTTAAAAACAATTTTTCACGCCCATTATATTAAGTGGCGGACTAACTAAAAGTTGCACCATATCGAAAATAACAACGGTGCACTCTGCTCAACTATGGCTTGCCATTTCTTTTTATTTATTCGGTATGCGTACGAATAAATAATATTTAATTATTTATTAGCTGAAATGATAAATACATATTTGCAAGCACTTGTTTTTAATATTACGTGTGGTAGTCAGCAATGTATTCTTCATTTTACTGTTAAGTGATGGTGGACTATTTTCCCGCTTCTACGATAGTCGGTTTAGTTTTCACTCCGACTTAGGAACGCAAATCCTACATATTCAGTAAAAGTTTGTTACACAGTCTGTTATTTTAAGAGAGCAAAAGCCACCTGGGTTAATGCATCTTGCTCTCTGCTGAAAATGTTTCCTTTTGGCTCAAATTGGTGAAATGGATGACTGTAGAGTGAATGAATGAAGAATGGAAAGCGTGTTTTGGTAGAATAGGGGAAGCACAGCGAAAACTATCTATCAAATGCTTGATATAAGACATACAAACTGAACCAGACTTACCTTAAATGAACCTTGTTTATCCTTTTTAATAAAAGTATTATACAGTATTTTCGAAAATTATAAAACATGAATTTATTGAATATTTCGACATCAGAAACCAATCAAAAGCGAAGTAAGTAAGATTTCAAGCATTGGTGCACAATTTTTCATTTTCTTAATGTGTAATTTCGCCATAATTTTGCATTATTTTTTTAAAATTTTCTAGCCAATGCTTTTATTTTAAATAAACTACAATACCCTGATTTTCAATGTTTGTGAATTTTTTAAATTACATACATACACTTATGCATATATTGCATTGTTGCCCATTTTGGGTGCTAGAATTATTTCACTTACAATTTCTTTGGCTTATCTTAAATTATTTTAGCTTTAATTTAACTAATTTATATTTATATTGATTGTATTGGAAGTTAAACTGTATGATAATAATTTGCTTTATACATATTTTTAATAAGTACAATCCATTGAGTGAACTAATAAAGCTCACACCTTTAAAAATTAAAGCAAATAAAAACAAAAATAAAGCATTAAAAGCACACATTTGCAGTTACATAAATTTGGGACTTATATATGTATATTTATTATTTGGAATTCTCTGCAAGCTGTTTTATATATATCTCTCATTTTTTACAAATTTGTATGTATGGCTGCATGTGGAGGCCATCCTCCACTTAGCCTGCGATTTGCTGTTACCAAGGTGGACCCAATAAAAGCAGTGCAAGATATTCTAGCAAAATTTCTGATGCAATCAAACAAAACAAGGATAATTTTAAAAATTTGTGATATCCGACTTATGGGGAAATCTGCGGTTACCGAAAAATGTATTATACTTGGGTACAATATTTAATTGAAAGACAATTTGGAGGTTGAGTGGAAGGTCACATTTCCAAATATTTTAGAAAGCTCCCTACTTCATAATTTGTTTCAACAACGACCTATCTTGCCATAGGATTAAAAAATGTCTCACCTCAGCTGAAAATGTATTAAATTTTTGTTGAGTTAGATAGTTTTTAAAACTAATTTTGAAGTACCACACTTCAAACAAATTCTGGTATGGGCTGGTTTTTTAAAATTTTGTGGAATAATTTGATCTTCCACTCGGCTGTTGAGATCGTGCGAAACATCCCTACATTTGTATCAATTTATTATGGTCGTTTTTGCTGCACAACCTACAAATCGTTTAATTAATAAAACAGCCGAGCTAGTAAAAGTGGCATCCGGTGCTTTACTGACCTTGAGCTCGAGGCAATACTAACATGTTTAAGAAATATTCTTCCAAAGCAAAATTCTTAGAGAAAATTATAAAAATGAAACTATGAATAAAAGGCTCAAAATCTATTTTTTCTAACAGTTTTTAATAAAAATAAGACATTGCAATATTGTTCATTATAAGGGAATCCTCCGAAATGTAAACCACGATTGAAGCCCAGGGGCGTCCAGCACCTTAGCAGACCTCAACCCGGTATTACATATCCTACTCAAAGAGTATTTCATTATCAAATCCATTCAGCTAAATTAGTTAAAAAAAAGAACAGCGTTACCAAACTTTTTATGGGAACATATTTAAGCTACGCCCGCAGTAATGGAATTCCCCATTTGTAAATTTATTCGGTATTATAATATTTAGATGGTAAGTGTTACTCAATAAGGGGTTTTATAATTTATTAACGCTTTTCACTAGCCGAGCAAAATTGACAAAAGAACAGACCCGCTACAGTTTTGAAAGCCCATTGGGTTGGCGGGAGTACTATTATAAGGCAAATTTGTTTTGAAAATATTGAATTGCATGAATTTTTCATTGTTTCACATATCCGGATGCAATCCCTTCGCGTTTTTCCGCATGCACATTAGGGTGCAACAAAATTCACCAAAACACTCTTGTTTTTGCTATATTTGGTTTTGAAGCTTACTTTTTTTAAATTTGTTTCAAAATTATTCTTGTGCTTAACAACATTTACGAAAGAATAATATTTTGTGTCCGATTTGATTTTTTTTATTGCAAAAACTTTACGGCGTTTGCTTACATGCGAATCAAGAGCATTTTCATTTCAAAATTAATATACGACTATAACTATACTATAGCTTCCAATGATTTTACTGTAACTTTGCTACTAGCTACCAAAAGACAATTTTTGGTTCCACCTTAATGTTGATGAATGAATGCGGTTGAGCAAAATATGTACATACATATCTGTTTTAATCTTCTATGATTGCATATTTAAAGATTATCACAGCTTACGAAAATTATGATTGATATAACAAAGCCATATTTATTATATTTTATTTTAAATTGCCACTTTTTAAGTTTTTTTGCTGTTCGAACTAGAACTTTGTAGGTATCTCATATGATGAAGATGCTCGCTTGTATATTTAAAGTATTTTTTTTTTTCATAAAAAGAAAGTTACATATGTATTTATATTTAAAAAGCAATATTCAATTCATATCAATATTTTTTTTTAATTCAGGTTGTTGAGGAATGCCTCTTTTTCGACTCTCGCTTTAATATAATTATATTAATAATTTACATATTTTCATTTTCCTTAATTTGTATTACACAATTGAGACCTTACGATTACTAAGCCCACAGCGAAAATATTTCCTTGTAGAAAT
This sequence comes from Sphenella marginata, assembly GCA_951509765.1. Lineage (NCBI taxonomy): Eukaryota > Metazoa > Arthropoda > Insecta > Diptera > Tephritidae > Sphenella > Sphenella marginata. The sequence continues at coordinate 46,305,123 of OX608083.1, forward strand.
TAACTAACCCACTCACACACCCACACACATTCACATTTTCACACATACCTCGCTTATTTACACAAAAAAAAATCACGTTCGCTATCGCACGTAACCCTTTCACTTAACACCTACCATAACGTCATTATATACTAGGTATGCTGCACTGTGGGATGTTTTGAAAAAAAAAAAATTTTCATTTCTAAAAATGTATTATCCGTGCAAAATTAACGACTTCTTGTAAAAATAAAAATAAAACCTTGAATATCAATACTTTGAACTGCGTTTGAAATATGTTTAGAAAAAATAATTTTGTGACTAAAAGAATCATTCAAAATGCATAATTTTGCGAAAGCTTATCTTAAAAAAAACTCTTAACTGATTTTAGGACAATACAAATTCACAGTTTTATCTAGGAAATGCAAACAAATTTTTAATCTGGTTCGTGATTTAAGACTGGAACTAAAACAGAATCAACTGTAATGCCGGAAATTTTAAAAGTAATTTTCACTTTAAGTCGTGAATTATGTGACTTTCAGAAACATTTTTTCAAAATGCCCCATAGTGCTGCACCCTATCTGTTCAACGATATGATATCCTGGCACTTTTACAGCCCATGATCGTTGGTGTTGAGAAAGCTACGGCACACTCGACTCACTTCTGGATTCGCATGATTCATAAGCTGCATGTAGATTTGTTTGTGTAGTTGGATTTCATTGGTCATTTCTTGTAGCTGGCGCAAGAGCGCTTCTTTCTCCTTCAGCAACGTTTTGACGCGTTCCTCCACTTCACGCGAACGTACCTTAGCCTTTTCTCGCGATTTCCTCACTGCTATATTGTTACGCTCGCGCCTACGACGATACTCCTCACTCCCCTTATCAACATTTTTAAGTGAAACTTTACGATGATTGTGCATTTGTTTGTTGTGATGTTTTAGAAGATGGGCGCCCGCTGTCAAATGTGGCAAATTCACTGAATGATGCGCCAATACATTGGCCGAAGTGAGCGTTGTAAAATTATTTGGTCCACCAACACCTCCGCCATTACTCATGCCACCATTATTCATTTGGCCATTATTTGCTGCTGCCTGATAATGATTATAAAGACCGTTTGCACCACCATTTGAAATGAAAGCGGCTGCAGCTGCATTATTAGCATTTGTCTCCTGCAGGTGGCGTCTGTACTCTGGATCAATAGGCTCCTCTTTAATCGTGGATGTATCTGAACCGATTGACGAGTTTTCATCACTCGAGTTATTGCTATAGGTAGCGCCAGAATGCACTGCCTGTGGCATATAAGCGAGAGCACTACGTCCATAATTGTGTTGTTGTGTGCGTAATGATTGTTGTTGTAGTTGATGTTGTTGGAGTACTTTGGCTGCTGCACTCACCATACCATTTGGTGGAAGTGTCGCCGATAAACCCCCTGGGCTTGTTACCATATCACTGAAAATGCCCAGACTCTCCTGCTCGCGAAATTGATCATCGATCAAATGTTGCAAATCCAATGTAATCTCTTGTGCTGTAAGCTCATCCAAATCAGATTGGGAGTATTGTTGCAACATTTGTTTTTGTAGTAAATTGTTGACATTATTCACATTACCGTTGAGTGTGGATGCATTGTTGTTGTTATTTAACGCAGCAGCAGCATGTTGCATTTGATGGACAGCATGTTGTTTGACGACGAGGCCAGAGTTTTGTTGCTGTGCAGCTACTGCAGCAGCAGCTGCCAAATTAGCAACATTATTATTGTTGTTGTTGGCATCCGTAACATTGTTGTTGGTGTTGGGATTTGCATTGTTCTGTTGCTGTTGCTGTTGCTGTTGCTGCTGCTGCTGTTGTTGCTGAGCGCTGGACATTGCAGTCAAAGTGATTTGACCGATGATCGCCTGTTGAGGCGGTGGTTGTTTCTTGAGGTCCAGCTGGGAGAGTGTCTGCACGGCATCGTACATCTGCGGCGTCTCCATATTCAGCATTTTCAGTTGTTCGAATGAGGGCAAAATTTTTGCTGTTTATATATTTTTAAGAGCGGGAAAACAGTTTGATTCAAATAACTTTTTTTGAACGACTTTTCTGTTATTTCTTATTAGCAAAGTTCAGTCCATTTTAACAAAAAAATTCAGCTCTTCAAGATTAATGATTATTAAATTTTTTCACAAATAGCATTCAATGCAATATATTTGTATTCACTTTGTGATAAGTTACCACGCATATTTTACATTCGCAGTCACACTGGGATTGTTTTCACAAATTCTTTGATTCAAAATGTATAAATTTAATTATGCTTTTGTTCAACTTCTTTCGGTATAAACTGCTGAGGTAAAATCTTTGGATTTTGTTGTTTAAAAGTTTGTCACTAATCTGTTTTTAATTTATTTTTCTTTAATATTCTTATTTTTAATTTATTAATTTTAACATTTGCATCATTTTTTGTAATTGCAACTGCACCATTTCCCTTTAATGGTGGCGCCAAAAAAAGTTATTACTTTTTAAAAAACGAACACTTATGGTTATTTCAAGTGTGGTTTTCTTTTAAATTCCCATTCAGTCTAAATAAGTTACTTTTATTTTTAATCGATATCTTTTTTTACCGCTATTTTGATAACCGTTTACACCTTTTAATGATTTCTTGCGCTTGCAGCTTGCAAAATTTATCTTTCATTATTGTTAGACCGCACTTTTATCGTTTTAGTTCAGTGCGCGTATCGTAACATTTGCTCAACAACCTTCCGCATTCGACTAAAGTGTTTCACAAATGATGCAACCGATTTTATATTTTCCACTTATACGACGTGCGCGTCCGCATCCGCTCGCGCGAGTATAACTAATTCACTCAGTTGCAGTTAAAAGACGCCGTCACTGTTGCTGCTGCTGTTGCTGAGCGTCTGCGATGGCTCTTCGCCAAGTCTTCAGCGTCTTCGTTTTGGCCCACCGATGACGGCAATGTCTTCGTACATTCAACAGCAGGGTAGTTGACGTATGCGTTAACGCAAGACGAAAAATTACCCGACCCACCGTAAAACAACCAACGAAGAAGTAATCAGCCCGCCCAGCCGCCAAGAGCTCATACAGCCGACAGTGATGTTGTTTATGCAATGATGAATGACGAATGTAGGGAACCGCATAAGCTTTTTTCCCCTCCTTCCCTGTTTTAGAAAATGAGAAAAACTTGGTCGGCACTTTCCACTAGAAATTAGTTAAGGTAGAAACGTTTCTACGACCCCTCACCTACTTTATGCTTTGTTGTTATCGTTTCTTGCAGCGGCGATCCCGAAAACTTTAAAGCGTTCAACACGTCTAACCGCCACAATTCATGAATTGTAACTAAATTTTAAACTGCAATTTTGGTTGTAATTCCCGGCAGCAACCGAAAAACCACACTGAAGAAAGAGATTCCAAAGCAAGACAAGAAAAGTAGACACAAAAGTAAATTATCAAATGTAAAAAAAAAAAAGAAATCTTCGGTCGTCCAAAAGAAGTTGCCGAAAATTACAACAACAATTGACACAATCTGATCGTAAAGCATAAAGGAAAATAAAAAGCGAAACTATGTTCAACAATAAAAAACCTGATGCACACACGCACATTCATAAGTATATGTACACTGATGTATGTATGTGTGTGCGTACAGTATTCCCTCAGTAAACAAAACAATTCAAAATCGCATTACCTATCGCTGCACTTAATAAAATTGTAATAGATCGATCTCTGTACAATGAGGTTATTTGAGATAAATGCATAGGAGGTATCAATTGTATCTGCCTGTATGTTTAGGCACGTATAACTTCAAAACTAATTAATGAAATGCAACCTTCACCGTTGCATATGTAGGCGTCTGAAAAAAATTTGAGATATCCCCTATAGCTCAACTAGTCTCAGAGTTTTGCATCACTATGTACATATGTATATGGACCGCCGAAATTTATTCCAGCAAAATGTCAAGAAGAAAGTTTGTAATGAGTACTGAAGTAAGCGACGCGAGCGGTGAAGTTCCATATCTTATCTGGTATTGGAAATATGACGGTTAAGCTCATACCTTAACTATTGTGAGATGGCGCGGTCAGGTCACCAGACTTCAAATTTTTGTGAAAAGCGTCCTACGTCAGGATTTCACTAAGAAATCCGTTTTTCAACGAAAATACGGCAATATTTAAATATTTTTAGAGCCATAACTTTTACCACCTTTCCTAAAAAAGGTTGAAGTGCACTCTGTATGTAGTAGAAGATACGACAAATCTTTTATAATTGAGGGAATCCGTACTCGATAAAAAATTGCCATTGCAACTGCTTCAGCTACTGGTAGTTACTTTTAAATAAGCCGTACTGTACATTTCTGTGCACAAATAGTTACTATGTATGTACATATGTATGTATATCGTGCTTTTGTAAGCTCACTACAAACATCCAAATATATGTATGTACATACATACATAACTGCAACTACCTGTGGATGTAGTATGTACACCACTGTTCCAATCACACATACACTCACACATATATTAGAGCAGCTGACGAATGCGCCAATGCCCCAATGCATCCCTCAACACGATGGCGAGCTTTTTGTTAGCTATCGTATAACGATCGCATACACACATAAGTTTACCAAAACACTTTCGCTCTCTTTTGTGGAATGCCGTTTACATGTTTACAGTTTTCTCTATTTGGCCACTCAGCTGGTGGTTGCTTGTCTTTGGGTGAGGTGGGGTATTGGCGCTTTATTCATACAGCACTTGCAAAGCTTTTGTTGTTGTTTCAAGCTAATTTGGTTCACACTTTCAGTACGTCATCTGTGTAGATATGTTTAGCTGCTATTGCTGTGCTTTATCTCAGAGCCAATGTACCACGTAAAAGATTATACGAAATGTAAGAACTTTTAAGCGCTAAGGAGAATATCAATAGATAAGGGAAATAAGGGAACCAATATCAATAGATACTATCAACGTTGTAGACTACTGGAACCAAAAATTCAGGAAGAGAATTCGGAGCGAGCTAGGCCAAAACGATTGGTGATTTTGCATTATCGTTAGCCTTAAAAAACAACTTATTAAATTCACCCTTTACTTTTTCTCAAACTTTAAGTCTACGACTGTAGAGATATTCCAACGGAAACAATATTTTGAGCATACGACTACATATGTGTTTATACAATTTTTATCAAGAAGATTCAGCTACTTGATTAGTTAGGTAAATATACTATGAATTCGATAATAAAATTAAGAAACCATTTCCAGAAAAAATTTCTGTTTCCGAATAAGAGGTATACGAGATTATTTTTAACGGATTGAGCTGAGAAAATCTTAACATATTACTTTTGGAAGACTCGGATTTATGTGGAAACAATGATAACATATCGGAAAATTCATCGTTTAGATACGTGATCTATATTTTCAGTATGAAAAACTAAAGTATTTTAAATGGGCTCGTCTTCTGAAAATTTGTTTAATTGTACATACAAAATAGGGCGAAGTGTATTGTGAACCCAATGAGCTAAGTATTGAAATATGTAATCATCATCATTGATTGACCCTTGACAAAGCACGCCGGTCATCCCCGCATAGGGATAACTGACTTCTTTGTTATAACAACAATAAAATATGTGACTTTTCCTCTGTTTCCATTGTCAGATGTCGATGAAACCAACCTTTTGAACCGGAATAGCTTAGAGTATCTTACCAGAAAAACATGTTGGTTTTTATCCACCGATGTTCTAATGGTTAAAACATTCTATCAATATATTAGGGAAAATTACTAAGATTTACGCCATCCAATAACCCTTCCAAAAATGTATATGTAGTAAATAAAAGTAGTTTTCGAAAATATTAAAAGAAATACTTTTTGTGTGTAGGATCTAGTGCTCTTCAAATTTGCAGTTTTTGTTTGCAGGGTAACAACGTATAGCAATTTGGTTTTGCTTCGTCATAGTTCCGCTTTATCTCAGTCTCACGTCATCAAATTGTTCGTATACAAAACGGTGTGTTACGCGCTCTACTGAACCAGTAGTAACGGTATAAAGTGTATACTATTTTGATTTCGTATTCACATCGTATATACCAGCCCACAAAACTGGTCCCCAAGTAAATATAAAAAAAAAGAAGATATACACTAACACACTCACAAATCGAGAAGTGTGTCACTCTCGCTTTCATTTCCGATCCGAAGACTCGCATTGGCGTGTGGTTCGCCATCGACGCCGATACCGTTGACTTTGTTGTTGATGTGCTTTGCTCTCTGTTTATGTTTGGAACCAGTGCTGCCATGTCGTTAATAATAAATTAATCATCAACTATTTATAGTTTAAGAAAACAGTCGTCTGTTTATCGATATTACCATTAACCTCACATTCAAATGCAGAAATTTCAATTGTATTATATATCTTAAAACATAAGATTTTTCATTATTTGGCGGAAGTAAATTACATACACTTTGGCAGTTTCTCAGGAATGTGTAAGACAAAATGTGATCAAGAAAAAAAAAACGCCTATCGAAAGATCATGATTAGTTGAGAATAACTGCTTTATTAACTCAATTTAGCCCATTTTTCACATACGACATTTATTTATACGGGCGACGACTTTGAAAAAAAAAATTATCCCCTCACATATAAATACAATTCTTATGAAGGGTCTGTGTTTCATGTGAAATATAAAGCAAAAAGCCTTCATGCAAAGGCTTCTTGAAGAAAGAGAAAAATTTTAAATCTCGTGAAATTACCCAAAACAAAAAAACCAAACCATCCTTTTTGAAGTATTTAAATCAAAACGGCAGCACTATTAACAAAGCTGTTTTGTTTGTTAGCGGAAGCGGGGTAGAGATCAGGTGCTTCATGAAAAACGTAACTAGTGGGTCTGTGTTATCAGCTGATTATAAATTTATTAAGCACTAGGCGACCAATTTTTTGTAGTTATGTTGACTGTGCTGTACTAAAAAAAAAAATAACAAGCTCTATGTGTGTATTTCTCGTGTTGTTCCGCAGGTTTTTTGGATCTACATCAGTCCAGGGGTTGGCAAACTTTTTAGACGGAAGAGCCAAAACATAAAATTTATAAAAGCTTTAGAAAGTTTGTTTTCAATTATTTATTAAAATGAAATTATCACCACTCAACAATGCCATAGCTTGAAGCTGCCCTAAACCACATCCATCCAGATTCGGTAAACGGTGAACTCTGCAAAAATTTAACTGTTAAAGCCCATTTATATAGAAGTTTCACCTCAGACTTTTACTTTAACAGATAAGTATTATATACATATGCTAATCGCACGGTGTTGCAATTTGGGGTCTCGAGAATTGAGCTGCTTACTAATTACCAAAAAATTCGCTAATGACCGACTGCCTTCCTTTAGTGTCTCAGCAGGCAATTCGCATATCAAAGTCGGATGATTAATCCATATAGAAACAGCGCCCCATTTTTAAAACCAATTACTTAAAAAGACAGCGGTTTCTGTTAGGGTCAACTTTCGGTAGCGCTTAAAAACTCTTAGTCAGTATCGGTGCGAAATGTTTCCCAGATGTTGAATTTGCTTTTCCAACAATTATATATGTAGATACCAGGCCCGTGCGCACGGGGGGTTTTAGGGGTTAAAGCCCCCCCCCCCCATGGCCAAATCAAAGTTGCAATGATTTTGCAAAAATTTTCAAAATACAGTTTATAAATTTTGTATTGAATCTTGACTAATAATTTTTGACAAAATTAGTTAAAATAATTTTACGGAAGAAGAAATTGGTGAAAGTTGCAAAGAATAAGGTTGGCCAATACATATGTAGGTCCGGCACTTTGAATTGCACTTGGAGCTTTCCGAAATTACAAAGTTGTGTAGCGTTCGTTTGGCATTTTAAAATAAATTTTACTGATGAAAACAGTGAGCAGTTTCAATTAACAAGTACTGTAAAAAGTACTATTCAGAACCTGGGTAATAAGGTGTTGATGAATCAGAATTATGTTTAATCAAAATATTATTTATTAGGTTCATCGCACGTCCCTAATTTGTACCAGTACAATTGATGTCATGGCCAAATGATGCTAAGGTTGTGTCAAGTGACCACCTGACTTCTACTTTTTCCATGAGCATCGACAGAATTCTTTTCCGTACCTCGAAGAGTTGCAATGTTAAATTTAATTACAGCCATGTATTCATAAAAGTGCGAATAATCCCAGCTTACCAAAGTCGGAGCGCTCCAAAAAAAGCATCCAAAAAGAGTCCGTAATTGGAGCCTTTTCGGAGTGTTATTTAGTAAACATAAAAAAAAAAAAACAAATAAGCTTCGGAAAATCATCAATAAAAGGCCCGGAAAAAGTCCAAAAAGGCTCCAAAAACCCTCATAATGGAGGAATAAAAGGCTCCGAAAAGAGTCCAAAAAGGCTCCGAAAAAGGTTCAGAAAAGCACCAATAAAAGGCTAAGAAAAGGCTCCGAAGTTCATTTAAAAAGTGTCATAAAACGCTCCAAATTCATCGGAATCGGACTCTTTTTTTATGACTCCGTTTGGAGTGGAGAACGATTTTTCGCTCCATTTGGGCTCCGAAAGGAGCTCATTTTGGAGGGTAAAGCTCTGAGAAATGAGCGTTTTATGGCTCCAAAAGGAGTGTTTTTTTGCACTTCTGGCAAGCTGGGATATGCCACCATATCATAAATTCTCTATCAAATACAGAAAAATTTGTACAACCAAAAACATTTTCTTGGGTATAATTTTAGGCATCAGAGTATGCAGTTTCAGAAATGTTAAAGAACATTTAAATTTATGACCCATAGTTTCAGCAAATATGTTTGTCTTATCGAAAAATATATGCGAATGCAAATGTAAATTAAACCCCCCCCCCCCCCCCCCCAAGTCCAATTCCTGCGCATGGCACTGGTAATGTACTTTTAATTGGCTTCTTACCTATGTGAAATCAATTGCACCACATTCGGTTGGTAATTATGTTCTTTGTTATATTTGTATTTGTACTCAGAGGCGAGCCTTTTTCGCAATCCAGGAATGAGTTTTGCAATGCTATTGATAACGTTCGTATTGCTTCATTTACAATACCAATACTTTATTTCGAAAAGCCTAAGTGATGATTTCATTTATGAAATCTCATCGATTTTTGCAATATTATTTCATTACCTTGGGACAAAGGAAACTGATAACGAGTCACTAAAACTTTCGAAACAATGGCTAATTTTATTGCGGTAAATAATCAGGTTCGCAGAAGCTCTTTATGATAAATGTAATAAGTACTCAGTTACTGTCATGTGAACGATTTGATATCGACGTGCCATCGAAACCTAACATTATCAAAATTATAAACTGAAACTACCACTTGAAAATTTTTAATTTTTGAACCAGGCTAATGTAGGTCCTTTCACGCTATTTTGGTCGATAGGGGGCGCCGGGAAGCTACCTGATCTACTCAAAGCACAACATACTTATCTTAAAAAGCCTAGCAATAGAGCATGCTGTAGTTTCTTGGGTCACTCGTTGTGGGCGACACTATGTTTTTGCATATCACGAAGGATTGATGTCTTCGAGAAGTTGCTAGCGAGCGGCTCATTCGTTTTGCTATATACATAGTATGTGGCGAATGTATTAAAAGAAGACAAAAAAAGTTTGATTTGTGTTTTTAGACAAGGAGTTGCGAGACCTAACAAGTCTACTTCGGTCTACCTCTTAAAAACCAGGACAAAAAAAGGGCTCCACATGTTTCATGTAACTCTTGCAGAGAAAAAAAAATGATGAACTGCGATATATTCCCGGACCTACTTGAAATGAGGAGAAACTAGCGTTGAACAGTTTTAAGGCAGTAGCTCATGGCTTTCTTGGAAATCATAGATATGAAAATTATGAAGAGCTGATAACTGGGATGATCGGATGTAGAATGTCGCTAAAGATGCACATGTTACATTCACATCTGGCTAAATTCAAAGATAATATGGGAGCTTATTCAGAAGAACACGGGGAGCGATCCCATCAAGATATAATGGAGTTTGAGAAACGCTACCAAGGCCAGTATACGGAAAGCATGAGACTATATTTGGACGTTAATAACAGAAAATCTTACCGAATATGGTAAGAAAAGCAGGAAAAGGCATTTTTAAACATACAAACTGTATTTTAAAACTAAATTTATAAGAATAAATTTTAAATTGATTTTTACTATACTAGAATAAATCAAATACATATATGCCAACATTTTATGAATTTTCATTTTTTTCGTTTTCTTCATTTGTTTCCAACAAAACCAAATCAAAAACTTGTTTATGTTCAAATTCTTATTTCTGGGTGCAAAAGCAGTAAAAAAGCTATACGCACAACCCATGTACAAAAATGTTGTTGACCAGTGTTATCTAGCATAAACCTTCTTAGCAACTAACAAGGCACAGTTCTGAGCGTTGCTTGCCCTACATTTTGTGCCTTTCAAATGTGGGGACAATATTGGTGGCACAACCAGTGAACGCCTGATCAAGTGAAGAAAAAATATACTAACACAAACATACATCCAATAGTTTCCATTTGGACCGTGGATCAGGTCATCAGTTTTGGTAACCGTGGACATATGAAATAAACAGCTGTATAAGAAACGGTAACTCGAAATGCGTGTGATCGGATTGGTTTGTTTGTAGTGGTTGCGTGTTGCGTGTCGTATCCTCCGGTACTTGAACCCAAGCATTAAAAGTAGGAAATTTCTCCCCGCGTGTGAGGGCAATTATACTATAGCCTTGATGAGGGTTGGTTGTCGAAAGATCTAATAAACCCTCTGGACATTGCAGGTAGAGAGTGTCAGTGTCGTTATCTTCCCGGCATTACATGTATAAGCGGGGCTTTGACTAAGGCCCGGTTTCACCAGCTAGACTTAACTAAGTCACAACTTAGTCAGCCTTCCTGTCGTTCAAAACCTAAATGTCAGAAATGTTCCTAATTTGCTTTGTACACCGTCCCAGTTGGAAATTTTGGCCTTGCATGACTTTTAACGAGGTGGGCGTAGATGCACGTTAACGCTTGTTTGGAAACATGCAACCATTACCAAACCATCGTTTTCAATTAAGCACAATTTTACCACCTTCCAATCAAAGGAATATGCGGCCTGCGATCTATATATTCCTTGGTGCATTTCTATACATTGCCATTTCTCAATGGGTACTGGTATGAAAAATACTACTATGTATAAAACAGCTGACCGGGTTGTTGTGGTCAAAACCATTTAAGTTGCTAAGTTGGTGAAACCCAAAAGTAAGTTAGTCGGAAATCTAGGCTAACTTAAGTCGCGACTTAGTTTTAGTCTTAGTCACGCTGGTGAAACCTGGCCTTAGTCAACTGGAAGGCTGACTAAGTTGTGACTTAGTTAAGTTATATGGTGAAACTGAAAAAGTGATAATCGTGACTTAGCTAAGTTTAGTCGAGCTAGTGAAACCGGGCCTTAGTGTTAGTCACGTTGGTGAAACCGGGCCTAAGACTTTGGAAGGGCTTTCTTTGAATACACTTGTACAAATATGTTTCAATCCGTTAGCGCTGTTGTTTGTGCTTGTCAAGTAAAATTATTCCCAAACAAAACATAATCTCAGTGGAAATTGTGTACTTCTTTTCTTCTCGCAAAGTCCGCATGTTCTAATTTCGATCTCAGCACCACCTTGCCCCAGCATTTCCCATTAGAGTTACGTTGACGTTAAAAGTTGACAAGCGATTGCAGTAAATAGTTAAATTAGTGAAAATGCTACAACACAAACACCCACAGCGGAATGCAAAATTTTGCGGAAGAGTGCAATAGCCGCGCTCTATCAAGTCTCGTACGTTGGAAGAAAATTGCAAATGACTGATAAGCGTAGGTGGCTAAAATCGCTAAAATGTAGAAAAAACCAAAAACAAAACCGAATATGCGTTTGCGATCATTGAACTATGGGCTGAATCATTCGAGTGACGCCGGACTGTTTTCTCTTAGTGCTAATGGTAATGACAGATAATAACAATCTAATCTGCAAAATCGTTATAATTTCAGTATGAGTTTGTACGTCTCTACATAGATGTACATATGTATATGTTCGTATGTGTATATTTAAACATTTTATATTATGGGAAATTCAGGTATGCGTCGAAAATTTCGAGCCAAATCAAAGGCCTCTGCTTACCCCTTCCGTATAAAATGCCTTATCAGTTATATAGAGCTCGCCAAGTTATTAGATAAAAAAAACTCACAAAGCTTTAGATTCGCAGAAAAATTGGCGAAGTCACCCAAACACAAGAGCTTATGTACTTTTGTTTTATTTTAATGATTATTAACAACAAAATAATTAGTCAAGTAAAAAAATTCACATGCATTCAAGCGATCCACCTTTTGATGAAGTTCAATAAACTCACAATCCCAGTGCAGTTGCATTTGTTGCCTCTTTGTTTCTATTGAAAAGTGGTTAAAGCTAATACTTGAACAGAGCATCAAATTTATGCGAGTTTCTCGGTAAGAAGTCAGCGCACAGAATATTTGGTCGGATGATATTTTTCAATTTGCAAGAATTGACTGTTCATTTGTAGCAGGAATGCAGCCATTTTCGCGGAAAAGTCAAACTTGGCAGTGCATTGACTGAAGGTATCAAAACTGAAACTCATACTACACCTTCACGAAAAATTAGAACATACACATACATATGTATATAACAAAAAATTTTGTTTTTATGCGGCCTGTACATTTTTGAACTGCCATGAATGAGCTCAAAGGCCACTAATAATAATATTTTTGTTTAAATGAAAATTATTGTTTTATTATTTTAACAGAACACTGATTTTCCGCCAAAATTTCTCTGGTGTGTGAAGTCCAGAAACTTCCGAAATTTATGTATCTATAAGAAAAGCTATGGCAGTTGTTTCTAAAATTTTCCTTTCCAATTTAATTAACTAAAAAGTTTTAAAAAGTAAATATCTAAATTATGAAAAAAATGGAGCAATAGTTTTCATTAAAAAAAAAATATTTTAGTGCATTGAGCTGAAAGGCGTAACAAAGACATAACATCAGGGCATCCGAGTCGGTTCTTCCTCTTATCAATTGGAAACTTCAATGTACCTATACCAAAATCATTCCAAGAATTTTTCTCTTGAAAAGCTACTATGATTTTTTACAGTAACATTTTTTACTTGGGATTTAAACCTAAATGCTATGCATTCCTAAGCCGCTTCTCCAACCTCTTACTTTAAAGGACCTTTTAGCGAGTGAAAATATGTCCAAACAGTTCAAACTATGGGTTGCTTGGAAGTTTTAACCACAACTCCAAGACATTTTTACGAATACGTGTCCGCTGTTGAGTAGAATCGGTGAATGAATCAACAATAGTTTTATTTACATATGTATATACTCGTATGTGTGTTCTACATTAGGGGGCATCATGGTCATGTGCTATTTTATTCAATGAATAAAATTTATAAAAAAAGCTTATCTGCCAATTTGTTTAACAATTGACGGAGCCTACATATTTTATGCCGAATTCGGGTGTGATGATCAGATGAATAAATTGGGCGGGTTAGAGACTATAGCCGAGGGGCAAGCCCTATTTAAAAAAAAAATTATCCCAAATATGTTTTGTGCTACCTGTCCTGTCGCTTGAGCCCAGGGCCTAACCCCAACAGTAGTAACCCAGAGTATAATTTAGTAGCCGAATTTACTTATGAACAAATGACTCAGTCCGCGGTAGCCCATACCGAAGCAACTAAAAAATATACTTTCGAATTTGAGTGCAATATTTAGAATGAGTAAGTAGCAGTGAATATGTCCAACTACCTAAGGTGCACCGGCAGGCCTTCACCGTCATCCACACCAGTTCGGTAAATTCGTTTGTCAGCTCTCTCCCAGCGAACGCCGTTCTTCAGGCAACAACACCATCCGTTGCCGAAGAGGAGCGCGAACTGCCGAGGGAGACAATTGTGATGCTGGCCCAACTTCAGTCTGGATACTGTAATAGGTTAAACTCTTACTTATCCAGACTGAACCCCGACTTGCCATATGTTTGTCCGGCATGCGGCTTGTCCCCCCATAATACTAACCACCATTTTGTCTGCTCAACCGAGCCTACTCTTCTAACAACCATTTCCCTCTGGTCCACCCCTGTTGAAGCCGCTAGGTTTCTAGGACTTCCCTTAGAAGAGTTTGATGATATTACTGGGTAAGATACTGACTACCTAGGTAGGGCTAAGTAGCGCTACAGCAACAACAACAACATGCCCAACTACCAGCTAAATGACGTTTTGTTTTTATAAACAAAGGAAGTTTAACACTATAACAACTATAGTCCGGTATCGCTAATAAGGAATGTCACACGTGCTTTGATACGACCTAAAACGTCTAAGCTGTTACAGGCGAATACATGATCGTGAGTATGAGTAAATATTCTAGCCACCCTAATATCTATTACGTATGTATATACATATGTATGTATTTGTATAATTTGCCCACCGACTTCATTAATGTGGCGTAATTAGTGCCAATACTCAATTACATAGATCAAATTTAGATACGTGCAATAGAAAATTGAACTGTGAGTAGAAGCGAGTTCGCAAATCGACAAAAGATCGAATTCCGCTAATAGGAAATGGTTTTTAAATAAGAAACCAACTGCAATAAGATCGCTTATTCTGATATCTACAACCAAAAGGAAGAATTTCAAAGCGACAATTGGCAATTTGGCCCATGAATTTGAAGACAGGACGGAGAGCTGTAATGGAGACGAATAGTATGTAGTGGGTTGACATAAATTTGATATCATTAGATATTTGTTTGTAATAGAACTGCGAAAGCCCTTCGTTTCGAATAATTCATAATTATGATATTTTGAAATAAATGTTCTAGCCATATAGGCGGCACATTCACAGAAATAGAATATATTCATAGATAGTATTTCTATATCCCAATATTAATTAAGCTTAGACATTTTTTTGTTGATCAACTTTTTTGCTAAGTTTAGCTCCAAATTGCTGATTTATGGCATTCCGCCTGAAAATTTAGAAACAAATTCGTACCTAAATATTTTATTACTCACTTCTTTACTAATGCCCAATTCAGCAGAATTCAATTTAACAATTCAGTACCTTAATGTAGTAGATACATATGTATGTACATACTTACATACATATGTACATATGTACATATGTATATGAGTATTTATATGAACATAGAGACAAATTTGCATTCACGTGCATGACGAATTGCTCGGCGATCGCATAATAACAAAAATATTTACGGTCCAAGTTGGGTGAAGAAAAGCTCGAAAATATGACAGTAATAAGGTCATAGAACTTTTGTGAACTTAACTCGGAGTTCTTCTAAAGAAAGAGGTGTGAGCATTGCTGATTTAAGCATAATACTTTGTGGTGCTTAAACAAGGCTTTTACACTAGGTTGGATCGAAAATTGGTTTATTCCAATGTTCTTACGTGGAGTGTTGTGGTTTTCACAGCACGCTCACTACTCAGGATGCAGATTTTACTGCAATTACAAAACTTGTGCGAGCTTAAGAATCGGGCATGCCTGGTTTTCATGGATTGTGGCTGCACTGAAAGAGTGGCCTGACCATGCTCAGTCCTTTTTAACCTCCGGGAAACATGATAAATCTAGATATGTTCGTATATTATAGAGAAGTAAAAGGTCAACTTATTCCAGCTCCATTCCTGTTAAAGCTCAACCGGATATGTTAACCATGTTAATATATATATATTTGGCGCCATATACAACAGTTATATCATCAACCTCCTAAGAGATTTTTTGCGCCGAGATTCTAATCCAATTTGTGGTGTGCCGCTTTGAATTTTTTCCCTACAAATTGGCGGGACCTACGGTTTTTTGACGACACCGAACGGCATCTACAAAGCACATGCATTTTTACTGAGAAGATTTTCATGGCAAAAATACACTCGGAGAGTTTTTTCCAAGCCTCTGCCGAGGAGCTACCCCGTTTTGAAAAACTTTTTCAAACCACTTTTTTGATGTAACCTGTACCAGGGCTCGAACCTGGACCTTCGGTGTGGTAGGCCGGCAACACTTCCCCCACACCACGACAGCCATCATATTAATAGGCTGGCTAAAAACAAGAGATATTGGAGTGTTCTAAGCAGTGGTAAGGTAAAAAATTGGAAAATAGCAACAAAAATATTTTTTTATGTTAGCAGTATTCATATATTAAAAAAAATACATTACAAAAAAAATAAAATTAAAGAAAAAAACTTTTTTAAAAATAAGCTTTTATTATTGTTTAATAAAATTAACTAAAAAGTTAAAAATAAATTCACTGTAAAGAAGTATAACACTTTATAAGTTCATTGTAACCTTTAACGATAGTTAGGCTTCTTCGTCTGCGATAAAATAATTCCATATTGTACATGATTATATATTTTTAACATTAAAACTTTACACTTAAATTATTAAGTCTTCCAGTCTACATCACAGTCTCAATTTTATTATTAATAAAAGCGTGTTACATTGTGATAACAAGAAATGTCCTAAAAGTCCTTAATTTTACCATCAAATAGACAAGAAGGTCCTAAATGTTTCTAATTATAACAAATAAAATTTAACACGCTTTTATTAATAATAAAATTGGGACTTTGATGTAGACTGGAAGACTTAATAATTTAAGTGTAAAGTTTTAATGTTAAAAATATATAATCATGTACAATATGGAATTATTTTATCGCAGACGAAGAAGCCTAACTATCGTTAAAGGTTACAATGAACTTATAAAGTGTTATACTTCTTTACAGTGAATTTATTTTTTACTTTTTAGTTAATTTTATTAAACAATAATAAAAGCTTATTTTTAAAAAAGTTTTTTTCTTTAATTTTATTTTTTACTTTTTAGTTCTGTTTATCAACAAGTAATATACCCATAAGCTTGTTCTTAGAAAAGCTTTTTTCCTAAATTAATTTACTTTTTAGTTAATTTTATTAAACAATAATAAAAACTTATTTTAAAAAAGTTTTTTCTTTAATTTTATTTTATAATGCAATGTCCGCGAAACCTGAACGATGGTGAAAATTTGAAAACCACAGCTCAACGGGAAGTTGGTACAATATCGAAAACAAAATTTCTGGAAATGAAATTTTTCAAATATCGCTACCCGTGCGCCACCTATCGGAATTATTTTTTTTTACATTGCGCTGGGGTAAAAAACTAAACGTGGATGAAAATTTTAAGATACTACCTTAAAGGGAAGTTCGTTGAAAAATGAATTAAACGACACCGAAAACGGACCTTCGAATTTCTTAAATAGAGCGATTTCCGCGCCACTTATCGGTTCCAATTTTTTTTAAACATATGGAAATTAATTAAGTACCACACACGTAAAATATCAGCCAAATCGGTCCATAATTCCGATTTTTAGTATTTATAACCGCGATCTCAGCTCCACCTAGCGGAATTTTTTTTTGGGAAATATTTCTTTTCATGGTAGTAATACATGTTCCGAATTTCAGCCAAATCGGACCATAAATGCGATTTTCGAAAATATAGCGACCTACGCGCCACCTATCGGATTTTTTTTTTCATAATATTGCATTGTCATCGGGGTTATACATCGGTGCAGACTTTCAGCTCAATCGGACACCGGGAAGTGTATCAAATTTAACTTGCAAGATTCCATTACAGACAGCCGTCAACTAAAACTAAATAAAAGCTTATAAGCGACTCCCGCGCCACCTAGCGGGTCCAATTTGTTTTTTAAACATATGGAAACTAATTAAGTACCACACACGTAAAATATCAGCCAAATCGGTTCATAATTCCGATTTTTAGTATTTATAACCGCGATCTCAGCTCCACCTAGCGGCATTTTTTTTTTGGGAAATATTTATTTTCATGGTAGTAATACATGTTCCGAATTTCAGCCAAATCGGACCATAAATGCGATTTTTGAAAATATAGCGACCTACGCGCCACCTACCGGAACTTTTTTTTCATAATATTGCATTGTCATCGGGGTTATACATCGGTGCAGACTTTCAGCTCAATCGGACGCCGGGAAGTGTATCAAATTTAACTTGCAAGATTCCATTACAGACATCCGTCAACTGAAACTAAAAAAAAAAATAAAAGCTTATAATAATAATAAATAAAATAAAATAAAAAAATCAGAATTTAGTTGTGTTCGAACCGGCGTCCACACGCATGGCAATCGAGCTGCTTATCTCTTGCGCTATTGCGACGTGTGAAGTTCCGCTGCCTAATACTGCACATAAGATTTATGCAATGTGTTTTGCTTTGTGCTTGAAATTTGTGAAGCAGTGCTATAGTAGGCATGGAATATTTTCTAATGTAAATTCGAACGAACAACAGAGTGCCTATAAGCGTGTTCCAATTTACGGCATTCATACAGAGGCAATTTTGTTGCGGGTACCGAGTTGCCTGTGCTCGGTCTACACGCTTTGTGTTGCCATTCTTCTCAATACCGTTATGTTGGCTGCAGATTTATTTTGACATTTTTCTTCATACCTTGTTTTACATTCGCATATACACACATTAATTAATGTCAAAAGGCGTTATTCGGCGCAAATATACAATGGAATCTTACTAATATATAAAAACGTAAGTTTGTGAGTGACTGCGGATGTTTGTGGTTCTTTATCGTCTGAACAAATGGCCCGATCATCACGAAATTTTGCAGACAGGTTCTTAGGAGTGTGGAATGGGTAACAGGCATCATGAAATTTCGATAAATTTATCGATAACAGAGTTCTCGGCCAAAATGTTGGTTTCCGTAAAATTTGGAGTATTCGCACAAAATTGGTATCAATCGAAAGGGGAAGACCACAGTTTTCATTTGGACTTTGGTTCAATTCGATATATTTATCGATAACAGAGTTATCGGTCAAAATGTGGTTTCGGGTAAACTTTGGAATATTCGCATGAAATTGGTATCAATCGAAAGGGGAAGACCACAGGTTTCATTTGGACTTTGGTTCAATTCGATATATTTATCGATAACAGTGTTATCGGTCAAAATGTGGTTTCGGGTAAACTTTGGAATATTCGCACAAAATTGGTATCAATCGAAAGGGGAAGACCACAGTTTTCATTTGGACTTTGGCTCACTTCGATATATTTATCGATAACAGAGTTATCGGTCAAAATGTGGTTTCGGGTAAACTTTGGAATATTCGCCCAAAATTGGTATCAATCGAAAGGGGAAGACCACAGCTTTTATTTGGACTTTGGTTCATCTCGATATATTTATCGATAACAGAGTTATCGGTCAAAATGTGGTTTCGGGTAAACTTTAGAATATTCGCACAAAATTGGTATCAATCGAAAGGGGAAGACCACAGCTTTTATTTGGACTTCGGTTCATTTCGATATATTCATCGATCACAGAGTTATCGGTCAAAATGTGGTTTCGGGTAAACTTTGGAATATTCGCACAAAATTGGTATCAATCGAAAGGGGAAGACCACAGTTTTCATTTGGACTTTGGTTCAATTCGATATATTTATCGATAACAGAGTTATCGGTCAAAATGTGGTTTCGGGTAAACTTTGGAATATTCGCACAAAATTGGTATCAATCGAAAGGGGAAGACCACAGTTTTCATTTGGACTTTGGTTCAATTCGATATATTTATCGATAACAGAGTTATCGGTCAAAATGTGGTTTCGGGTAAACTTTAGAATATTCGCACAAAATTGGTATCAATCGAAAGGGGAAGACCACAGTTTTCATTTGGACTTTGGTTCAATTCGATATATTTATCGATAACAGAGTTATCGGTCAAAATGTTGTTTCGGGTAAACTTTGGAATATTCGCACAAAATTGGTATCAATCGAAAGGGGAAGACCAGAGCTGTTGTACACATATTCTATGGAGCTTAGCATAGGACCCCATTTAATGCCATTTCAATACCTCACACGGTTTTGGAGATGTGCGCACTAATGTTTCCCAACTAACCTAGAACTGTATATTTAAAATTTGGTAAAAATGTGGTTGCCCAACACCTCTAAACATGCATACAATATGGTAAAGGCCACGGGGTTCGTTTGGACATTGCAACATTTCGATAAATTAATCGATAACTGAGTTATCGGTCAAAATGTGGTTGCCAAAAAACCTCTTAATTTGTGTACAATATGTGTATTAAATGAAAGGGGGAGGCCACGGGTTTGTTTGGACATTGCAACTGAGTTATCGGTAAAAATGTGGTGGCCAAAAAACCTCTTAGTTTGTATACAATATGGGTATCAAATGAAAGGTGGAGGCCACGGGGTTCGCATTGACATTGCAACATTTCCATAAATTAACTCCTGTATGTACATATGTATGTTATAGACTCCGGAACTACAGCGCCGATTTTGTTCATATTTACAGGATAGCTAAGTAGGAACCCGGAGAGTGTTTATGTAAAGTTTCCGGGAAGTGGACCAGGGACCGAAATATTCCAAACTTTTTTATTTATCGTGCGATTTTTTCCCTAAATTTGGGCAGAACAACGTCTGCCGGGTTCTTCTAGTAAATTAATAAATATATACATATGTATATATATTTATAAATATCACAATATCAATTTCATTTCAATTTTTATTTAAAATATTCCTGCTACGCAATACCAAAATTCAAAAGCAAACACAGAGTGTCAGAACTAAGCAATCATCAAAATAATCAACCAAAGCAACTTTGATGTGTGTGAAGAATATCAGCAACACTTGACCAACACCAAAAGAGAATTGCTGATAAAAGCAACAAAAGTTGCCTCTGTATGAATCCAGTAATTAAACAGAAACCCAGAACTGTTTAAAATTTTGCACGTAAGTGCAACAACAACGCTGTGATCTTGATATTTTTCTGGGTCAATTTCGGATCCGTGTAGAAGTTCTGTTCGTTTTGTTTTTAGTAGTAGATTTTTTGACAGCCAACCCTTATTTGCTTAGTAGCATAAACTTGCATATGTATACACACTTATTTACAAAAACAACTTTCATGCAACTGACCCGCATCGTTCCGGTTAAATTATGACCGTGATACGACCCAGGTCAGCTAACTGGAACGCAGCTTATGTGTATTAGAATCGCTTTTTTTTTTTTTCCCTGCGGGTTGGGGCTTAGAATATGCCCGCGGTAGGCATACCGGTCGTAAGAGGCGACCAATATGCACAAAGGTAATGATGTGCAACTCGATGGTTGATCTACGGATATGATGCCTCCCACCTCTCATTACCCATCTTCTCTTTCCTTTCGGAAGGAGGGATGACATGACCTAGAAGGTTGCACTGGTCATACCAAATCGCTCCCACGACAGTCGGGCAGTACCGCAAGGGAGTACCGGAGCGTACCGGATTCATATCCGGCCAAGGACTGTTATTTCGACAACACTCCCCAAAACCTTCGGGGAGTGATTTTGTTGTTAAAACAACAACAACAACAACAGAATCGCTTTTTGTTTTCGAATAGAACTACAGAGTGAGGGCCCTATAGTTTTGTATGGTATTTTTGAAACATAACCATTCCGTAAAACGGGAATACGGCAGTATTATGTTTTTATAGCTTTTACGTCAAACGCTTGATCGTAGTTTTTGATCCTGTCGGTGCCCATATTAAGGCTTCAACTACGTTTATCTTTTTGTAATCGATATGAAATGTAATAAGCTGTCATTTAGCAGCACTAAAATGATTTGATTTACCTTTGCGCCGCTCTGCAACCGAGTTACTAAAGTCCGAAAGCGGAGTTGCCACACCCGTGCCTATTTGAAAATGAAGACCAAAGTATGTACCAAATATCTACTGTGTTTACTTCTCTAAATGTATTAGAAAACTATATTGGAAAATAAAAGTGGGAAAATGTACTTCAAACCAAAATAACTGACTACTACAAAAAAAATGTTAAAATAAAAAAAAAATAGTTTTTCTTTTCCATATAGCGAAGTAAATAACCAGTCCCATGGAATTCATTATAGCGAGTTTCGACAGTACAATGTTATTTCTGAATCCATCACATGATTCAAAATATTTTCAATTTAGGGTTTTTTTTAATGATACAGGTAAGAATGACCCCCTTAATTTATTCATCGAAATACACCCACCCTCTTTGTAGGCTATTATAAGAACTTCAAAAATAAATATCAAATTTAAAAAATCCATCAACAAATACATTTCTTCGCGTAAACCCAAACAATAATTCAGTTCAACCTCAATTTTTGAAGAAATTAAAACATTTTGTAAAGGAAGCTAGGATGAAATGTCTCAAGACAAATTTGAATAAAAATCAGAAAATTGAATTTTTGTCGATTTTATAAAATCCAACGTCAGTACAAATGTATTCAAAGCTGTTTGTTCGGCTCCACAATCTACCATTCTTGCAAATTTATTAAAATCTGTTCTTTGGTTCTTCGCATGAAAAACGTATTTTGCTGCTATGGTGGTAGCTCTATGCTCGTTGGGGGTAGTAAATTATCTGATTCACGCAAACATACAGCGGCTGTTTAACTGTGGCAACGGGTTGTGTCTTTGCTAACCACAACAAATCTCTGTTCGGACGTTGGTACAGTACGGACAAAAATGATTGTTAAAATAGAAAAAATTGGTTCAAATCTAACAAAATTACCGAATGAAAATGCGAAAATGGCTATTTATTTATATAAATATTATTTAATTAACAATATAGGTGTTCATTAACATTTCACTTAAATCTACACTAATGGTATGAGTGTATTTGCAGGTGTGCGTACGGATGTGTTCAACATGAGACGCGTTTGCTTATTTTATGACTGTGTGTATGTTCGTTAACCTCGAAACGGTTGTGTACAACACATTTTGATTCATTTAAAACTACAAATTACAAAACATTATGAAAATATTTTGAGAGAAAATAAAGGAAATTAAATATTAATAAAAAGAAAACGGAGTACGGGCCTCACGCATAACTTAACGGCTAAACAGCTAAAACCTACTGCTGCTTGTTGACTGGGCTTCTGTCAAGTTTTGATTATCCTCTGTTAGAAAGCGGCCTTTTTTGAATTTGCTTCGTAAGAACTTAGCGACTAATGAATAAAATGAAAACATTTTTTCTCAGACTTGCAACGTTGCTTTGCAAATATTCTTAAGGCAAGCAGAAATATTTGTATCCAATTCACGAAAAAACCTGTCATGACCAGTTTGTCATTTACTTGTATAGGCAGAAGTTAATTATAGGGTAACTGCACCAGTATCCGGACAGCGCTAGTGGCCGGACACTATGTCAATGTTTTGGGATTAAAAGGCAAATCCCCAAAAAATATTCTCAAATAGCAACACTAATGGAAATATACATGTTTTCTGAGTGTCCTTGGAAAATTTGGGTTGAATCAGAAGTATAGTTTAAAAGTTACACGTAATTTAAGAGACAGAAGTTTGAGCATCCGGCAAAATTACAGGTTTTTGTAAAAAAAAAATAGTGGGAACTGTTTAGGAAAATAAGTGCAGTACGAGTATTTATTAACATATTTCAAAAAAGTTAGTAATATCTGTTTGAAATATAATAAACTTTCATATTATAAATAAAAAAATTTATTTTTTTTAATTTTCGGCACAAATTATTACTGTCCGGATACTAAAACCCAAAATTTGCTATGATTTTCAGTATCCGGACGGGCTGTCTGACCACTGGAAAGAAGCCGAAAACTATGAATTACCATCTTAATTCTACTAAATGAGAGTTTATTATATTTTATATGGATTACAAAAGGATATTTATGTTTCAAAAATACAGTGTAGGTACATACAAATCTCGGGTGTCCGGATACTAAAACAAAAGTGTCCGGAAACTTAATTTGACTGTCCGGAAACTAGAACAAATCGAACTTTTTTGGATTTTTAATTTAATAATACTAAGAACGTTATAAATTTAAATTATACATGCGTCATATTATTTAGAAATATCTATATTTTTATAAACAATTTAACTTTTCGCGGCAGCGTATATAGTGAGAAATTGAGTGTAAGTCAAAGATTCGAAAAACGCTAAGTGTCCGGATACTAGTGCAGTTACCCTAATGTTTATGCGAAATGAAGCTTAAACACTGACTTTATCCGTCATAAAAATTTACACTACCTAAAATTCATCACCCTTATCGCGAGTTATATTTTCACCCGAAAAGATTCACAGTTTTTGTTCGCCTTATCGCAGACGGTGGCGAACAAATTTTTCGTGTTCGAAAAACATTCCGCCTTATTGCCAACTCTTTATTCGGGCGAAATGAACAACGGAAAATGGCAAATTTATTCACTTTTATTTTAGAGGCGAACAAGAAACAAATTGTACGCATTTGTATGTTTTGAATATTAGATATTCTTTTAAAGTAATATACTTTTATTTTTAATAGTAAATCAATAAGTAAAGTCCAAAAAAGAGCACGAAATGATTACAAAAGTGTAGTTTAACATTCGCCATTTCTATTGCAGAATTGATTTATGTGTGCTGTAATGGATGTTTTGACGTTTACGTCATAAGCGCATCCGAAGACTTCCAGAATTGGCAGCTTCATATAAAATCCCTACGCAAATTGGCGCTTCTCAGGGAATGCAAGCTATCCACTGTACAAAGCGAAGTATGTACTCCAATTTTTTGTTTCAATGACTCCAAGGAGCTACCAAGAATATCTAGAAAATATTTTCTAATGATAGGTAGGTAGGTAGAATGGCTGCGACTCAGGTCGCCCAAGTAGCTTTTAGAAGCCGTTTTGATGCCATAAAAACTCGTTTAACCTACTTATATAGTAGTGATATTTATTACAGCCAACCAGAGTTGTTTATAAATTCGAGGATATTTGGAATCCCTATCTCGGATATACAATCCAAGTTTCCCTAGAAGGGGCTCCCAAAGGATTTCATTCGCCTTTCTAATGATATAATAGAATAAATATATTTCATAAAAGCTGGTTAAGCCGTACAAAAAAAGTCAATTAAACTCCGGTTAGCGGTTACCGGTTTTTACCGGAAAACTAGTAAAGTAACAATTAATTTAAACTGCAAAAAAACTACTTTTTTCAACGCACTTAGCTCCAAATTGCCTCCGGATTGTCCTTACACTTGCATTCTCCTCGCGTTCAATCAGTAACAACCTAAGGCCAACACTATATATGCTTTTGAATAATTTTTTTACTTAATTTTAGTAAAATGTACGATTCTTTACAAAATTCACAAAATAGCACGCAAATTTATTTGTTCACTATTAATTCGAAGTAGGGCAACAGCTGATTCGAAGTGAACATTCGTTCGCCCGAACTTGACGATAGGCGGAACTAGTTCACCCGAACAAAAAAAATGAAGGCGAACACTCGTTCGGGCGAACTCTGCGATAAGGGTGCATATGTTTCATGCATTGTACCTATTAATAATTGTGTTTTGCCAGAGAACACTGTGTTCTAATTTAATATTTACAAAAACATTTAGTTGTCAATAATGTAGAAAAATAATAGTATTAATAGCATTAAAACTCTGGAACTCAAAGCAAAGTTCTCCGGCAGTGGATTACCTAGCCACGAATTTAATCTAATGTTTTTCCTATTCGTAGCGTTGAACGTGAAACGTTGGTGAAATTTAACAACTCACAATTATTATGCTATTATTCTTTTTAATTTTACCATGAACTTCCCATTCGTTACATTCTAAACAAGTTGATATATAAAAATCTTCATCTATCTTGGTTTTTATGACGTTGCTAAGCCCCTCATAATAGAAAAGTCAGCTTGGGCACAAGTACAACGAACAATAAAAATAACAAAAATTGGACTCATGAAAATTAGCAGAAAACAAAAAATATTAAATGCAATAAAATATGAAAAACAGAAATTAAAAGAAAATAACAAAAAATTGCGTAGAAGATAAAGGGAAATAAAACAAGTTTCATCAAAGAACAAAATATGTAACCATAAGAAGGTCCAACAGCGAATGTCAGTGGACAATGGCAAATCGATGGTAGGTAATTCATATACGTATGTGCACTACTGCGGATCGGTTCCCATACAAAAAAAAAACGTGTTTCCAGTCCACCCCTAGGATTAAAGATATTTTGAAGGCGATCCCAAAAAAAAATTTTTTTTTTTGCCACGCCCTCCCGATGGGCTATTTACTTTTTTTGACACTACGTCCCCATTTTAAGTCCGATTTTACACCGTACACCGTTGTTCATGGCTTGGAAGCCACCACAATTCTTACCTTAATCATTTTTTATTCCGAGTTCAAATTCTAGTAGTGACTGTCGGTATCTCGTTTCACATCATACCTAAATTCCAATTTTTTTTAGTCTGTCGAAAAGGCCTTTAAATTCTGTGAAACTTTTTCTTGAAAATGATTAAGGTAAGAATTGTTTTTTTGGGATCGCCTTCAAAATATCCTTAATCCTAGGGGTGGACTGGAAACACTTTTTTCGTCGATCCACCTTAATGTGCACGCATGTTAAATGCTTGAATTTACCGTGTTTTTATTAAATATTTACACAAAAAATTATAGTTCCAGTTGCAAAAAAGTTTAGTTGTGAAATTTTTCTGAAAATGAAAGTGCTAATAGCCTTAAAACTTGCGATTTAAAGTCAAATTTTCCCAGTGGTGAATTACCTACCCGCGAATTGATGGTTTAGTGCTTTCCGCTATTCGTCGCGTTGAACCTTGTTGTAGTTACGTTCTTTGATTTCATACATTTTTACTTAATTTTCTATCTAAAATTAAACTTTAAAATTCTAATGATCACATATTTATGTACATACAGCTACACATACATACATACATAAAACTATAATGACAACGAAACTAATTCAATAATTACTAATTAAACACAAATTCTTTTAGCAGATTTACAGACTGATTTTTATCAAAAATATTTTACTTTTCGAAACGCAGCTCAGCATTTTTGGATTATCCTTCAATTTGTATTACATCGAGTATTGAATTGTTCCATATGAATTTGATCCAGTTACTGGTCAACCGAAGCCCAACAGATACTTGGGCAGGTACGTGATTGATGAAATTATACTATAACTAAATGCGGATGATTGCAAGAAAATGTATAACAAGCTTGATTTTAATTTTATTTATTTGTTGAAAGTTCAAATATATAGTATAATTAATGAATATGTACATTGTTTACAAACATTTCGTTTGTTTTGTATTTGAAACGACCAGAGAAACCATTTTGTAATACAATAAGTTCGCCAAAAATCCAGAAATTTAATAAAAATAAGCAAATTAAGTGTTAGTTTTTGCGTTTGTATCTCCTCTTTGCCACACCCCTTTAGCGCGCAAATATATAAAGTGCTTCGGGTACTTTCCATTTCTCGGTGGTGGTATCCTGAGCTGTATTCTCCTCACTGGAGCGATGTTTAGGTACATTTGTTGTTAGTGCAGTTATATATGTATGTAATGGCAATTCCATATTATATTTTGTGTTGTTGTGTATATTTGTGGTTCCATACACCAATTTGTGGAATATCAAAGCAATTTTAATTATTCAATAAAATGTGTTCATTTTTAAACTTAGTATAAGCGTTTCAAGAAAGTGGTTAAGTTAATTTTAGACTCCGCTAGAAGTATTTTATGAGAAGAAGAAGAGATAAAACGACTATTAAGTATACCGAAATGATCAGGGCGATGAACTGAGTTGATTTAGCCATGTCCGTCTGTCTGTTTGAACACAAACTTGTCCGTAAGTTTTAGAGACATCTCTATGAAATTTTACAAACGAGCACCATTTTGCATAGGATCATTTTTCGGAACCAGCAACATTGTACGAATACAACTTATACATATGTAGCTCCCATACAATCTATTGTTCCGATAAACGGATTTTGCCAATAACTTTTGCAATTAACAGGCGAGGAACGCAAAATTTTGCAGGTTTAGTACATTTTACATGCGTGAAAATTACCCAGATCCGACCAACATAACACATATGTAGCTCTCATATAATCAATAGTTTCTATAATCAGACCAACATAATATGTAGCTCCCATACAATCGATTGCTCCGACAAAGGTGGTTTGGGCTATGTATCTTTAAATTAAGAGTTTGTAACAATTGTATGTAAGGAAAAAAAAATTATGCCTGTTCATGAAATGTATAAAGCCTTCGACACAGCCGAAGTCTGCTCTTTCCTTACTCGTTTATCCCTACAGCCGTTATTTACCGACTGCCCTCTACCCATCCCGCTCGAAACTGTAAATGTAATCTCCTGTAAAAAAGCTTTACGATTTTTTATACATATCCGATTACATATTAAATTAAGACCGCTTCAACGAAGTCTCGAAAAACGGTCATATATGTTTAGGTTATGAGAATACCGAATTCTTTCTTAAAATGGCGCGATTTTCGAATGGAAAATATGCTACCAAAATTATATTTGTGTGATTTATTTGGGTAAATTTTCTTAAAATTTTTGTAGATTGTTTTACTTAAAATAGCATTAGCCTCTCTAGGTAACAGTGGCGGATCCACGGGGGGGTTTTCGGGTTTAAACCCCCCCCAAAGGGCTAAAGTGTAACGTTTTTTAATAACTCGAAATAATGGTACTTGTAAAAAAATTTATTTCCAAGTGATGAACAATAAGTTTTCGTTTTCCCCCTACAATTTACGAGGCCTTTCGAAAAATTCTTCCAGTATTTCGTCAGTAGAAACTGGTATATCGTTATGAATGTTTATAGATGTGAGTCCATTCAATCGCTCTTGGCCAAGCGTATTTCGCAAGTTCGACTTACATAATTCTTTTCAAAGTGGAAAATGTGCGTTCTGGCGTTGCTGTCGAAACTGGCAATACAGCTAAAATGCGCAGTAGTTTGTGAACGCTTTCGAATGCATTTTGATTCACCAACTGAAAAAAAATCCATATTGAGTAAAAAAATTATTCCAGGTTATAAAAATCAAATATGCAATTTATTCTTACTTCGATTGCATCGAATACATTTTTAATATATGTATTTCCCATCAACGCGCCGTCTCCACATTTTGACTTCTGATATAAATTCACCTTCAGAACATGTTAGAACCCGTTCATAAAAGCTGTACAGCCCTTTGCATTTTTTCACATCGTATTCATTTTTCGGGAACAGAACGCCGAAGTTTTCGAAAACCGACTTTGAAGATGAGTTATGTACGTGTCGAGAAATGGGATATAAAATGCGATTCCATAATAATCTTCGACACTTCCAGAATTGACATTGCATCTGTTTGTTTGGCGCTTATTAATGCGTGGCTTTTTCATATCGATTTCGCATTGTGCGCATATTTTGCTTACATCCTCGAAAATTCTACGAAAGTGACTTTCTGCATTATTTCGCATTTCCTTGAATTCCTGAATAGCATCTTCCGCAAGTTGAGTGGCGTCAGATAGATCCAGTGTTTCTGATTGTAATTGTTTACTTAGTGGCAATACGATCAAATGCACTGACTGCATTATGACGCTAGCTACTTGAAATGTAACAGAAGAGATAGCTGCTAGCAATTGGGAAGCTTGTGTCGCAGTGTCGCCTTTCCATATTTCTGTTTCGTCGTGGGCTTCAAAGATTGCTGGTTGAAGTTCAATGTACGTTGATACTGCTTCATGTGATTCGGCCCATCTTGTTGGACAGATGACCTTAAATTTTTTCGTGCGGCTCTCTTTTTGCATTGCTGAAATTTTTTCTTGAAGAACGTTTTGCCTTTTTGGCCATCGAAAAAATTCATGTACAGCTCCAATTGTCCCCAACCCATTTTTGATACCATTCCTCTCCCTGATCTCCATTTAGGTGGACATCACCAAAAATGAGTGGCACATTGACCTAAAAACTACTGCCTGCTAATACCCTACATGGTCCACATTTCGGTGAATGTCTCGAAAACCGGTTTATATACGTGAATAGAACTAAAACTTATTTAAAAACCCATAAAGACCTTTCATTTGATACCCATATTGCAAAACCACCTTATAGGGTCACACCTGGCCCACATTTTGGACAATATCTCAAAATCGGGGTCTGATATGGGACTAATAGGTACACCATATTAAAGCACTTGTCAAAACCTTTCATTTGATACCCATATTGTATAAATTCTTATAAAGGTTAGCCAGGTCCACGTTTTGGCCTATATCTCGAGACCCTGGTATCCGAATCTTAAAATTTCAAAACATAAACCATCTTTTGTATAGTCCGAACAATGCCTAACAATTTGGTTTTGACTGGTGAGCCCGTTCTTGAGTTATAAAGTCACAACGAAAAAAATGTGATCCAAAACCCCCCCCTTGGTCAAATCCTGGATCCGCCGCTGCTAGGTAACACTTTTTTCTTGGTCTTTCCTAGTATAATGTTTTTGCCTTTAGATTTATAGAGCTCTTGGTTTCGAGATGGCAAAGAATGAAAAAATTTAAATTGATTTAGTGACAAAAAATAACCAAATAACCCTTTTCTTGACACATTTATACCAAGCTTTAATACAAATAATATATCTATGTACGAGTATATACAGAGTCAAGTTACCAATCCTGCTAACTATATGGTTATTTTATGTACATGAATACTACTGAAGTGATTTAGAACTAAGTCACGTAAGATTTTGTTGATTTATGATGGCTTTTGTTATTTTTGTAAATCATTTTTTACTAAATATTAAATTAGTCATTAAAAAAGAAAACATGCATGAGTTTATTCTAGTAACTTCGAAGCCGCCTCCTCTAAAGTGGATGTAACTGTGGAAACTCTACAAAGCAAAGATAAAACATTTTGCAAATGATATACATACATAATATGAAATAAGAACAAGCATTGGTTAGTTGCAGACGAATTGACGAAATCTAAAGTGTAGTGTGCACTGATTTTTTTTAAATTTTGTGTAGGTAGAGGGTGGCCCATATAGTGTGATTCAATAACTTAAACTTGGCAGTGAGCATCCCATCTCGGTGGATAAAAGTCTAACCTCAATTTTTTTTTTTTGTTTTCTTCAATGTCTCCATTAGTTATACAATTCAAAGACATGTCTCGTATTTCAGCCATAGTGCTGTTTACCTTTGTTGGAAGGCATTCCAATTGAATTCAACCTGGGACAGGATTCAGATTCAGTAAGGAATTCGGATCGACGGAACCTTGTCTGCCAAATATGTGTACATACATATGTAGACTTTCATTTCTGTAACAGGATATACTTAGGTGTGTAGAATCGCAAAGCTTGGGAAATAAATGCACTCTAGTGGCTAAAATCACTTAATATTTGCTGTCGCGAAGATGATGTTGGGCGGTATCAAAGATTTCGGTGGAGTACCGCCACGGACAACTGCTACGCTAAGAAACCTACAATCATCGAAGCACCAAGGGCGCGTATTAATGAGGCCCATTGTGGAAGAGTGTACGAAACTAAATCCAAGATCCTGCACAGTTGAGTCTAGCATTTTTCACCAAGAAGCGACTGGAATGATCTCTTGAGAAGGTTTTTTAGTTTTAAATACTACTTTGTGGACCACCCCTTGTGTGTGTGTGTACTATTAAACCCGGTTAATATGTTTAATTATCACTAAATTTATATACACATACATACATACATATGTATATACATAAATACAACCATCTACTTGTACAATTATTTAGAGCCAATTCTAAGTTAAGTGAACTACCCACACCAGACGAAATACTTTCAACATAACTACGAATTATACATTTAGGCTAAAAGGTGTACGTACGAGCTCGTTAAACCACGATATAACCATGATTTCCATGATTTCGATGAACCATCATCCACCTTCGACTCGACGTCTTGACAGAAATGTCGTCTGTCATGCGAACGTCCACTTTTACAATCACACAGCATTCGCTTTCGGCACTCTGCATCGCAGACAGGTCGAATGGGCGAATTCTTCCAGTAATTCCTGCAAGAGATATAATTTAAATGCGAACTTACGAAAAGCAGTTTATACTTATGGTTATTATAAAAGGAAGTGGCATAAAACACCTGAACGCATTTAACTAAATAGAAAATTCATAACAAAGGGGAATGACTTTCATTTATTATTGCAACCATAATATGAACCAGGAAAGTCCTAAAAATGTTAATCCAAGATTATTCATTTAAAGAGGTAAGGGACTATCGAAAAAGAGATTATACTGATAGTGTGCTGGCGTAATATGTAT
Organism: Sphenella marginata; assembly: GCA_951509765.1. NCBI lineage: Eukaryota > Metazoa > Arthropoda > Insecta > Diptera > Tephritidae > Sphenella > Sphenella marginata. The sequence goes on from OX608083.1 coordinate 46,337,145, forward strand.
GTATGTATATGAAAAGGCACCTGGTTGAAGGTAAGATCAGAAATGGTTTGAGAAAGTGTGTACTACTCCACTAGTGTGAACATTCATCTGCTTTGGCAGATGCCGTTCGGAATCAGCATGAAATATGAAGGTCCCGCCAATTTGTTAAGAAAAACCAGAAGCAACACAAAATGCAGCAGAAGTTCGGTATTCATCTTCTAAGGTACATATATATTATATAGCGCCAAGTTATTGGTATTATAAGGTTAGTCTAAATGATAAAATTAATGATCATAAAAGGCGTTTAATTTTTTATGAATATTATACCTTCTTTAGGCCAGAGTGACATTGGTTTACTAAAAGACAAACTCCTTCACGAATATGAGTTCTTAAGGATAGCTTTCCCTATCCTGCAGTAATCTCAGATTACATTATTTCTAGCGATAATCAAAGGTGTCTTAACCGTATCATATGGTGCTGGAAATCTGTTCCTTGGGCCTGAATTAAAGGAACAGAAGTTGCTACCGGTTTTGTGAGTGCCTGGCCACTCACTTTCAGTAACGAAGCATATAGGTTTAGAAGAATATTACCTTAATTATTAATTATCTACCCTTGTGAAGGGAAAGTCTAATTCTTTACATCGCTCAACTACTTCGGAAGTTTAAACAAGAAACCTCCTAAGACTACCAGCCTATTACCCTACACGATTTTTCAAGTAGCGTTCGGAGTTAGCTTATGATCTAATAGATCACATGAACTCGTCTTACTTATAATATAAATCAAATAACTCCTGGTTATCCGCCATCTCGTCGATCAAATTATTCCAATCCGCTGGCCGTAGTGCTTTCATATTGTACGCAGCACGTGAGGTATATAACTTGTACCAAATCGGATAGTCGTAGAGATTTGCTTCCTTCAAGTTCATAATCCAAGACTCGTGATCCACCACAAGGCGTGTAGTAGTATCATGATCACCATCAACATAGTAAATTCGATAACCCGGATTTAAATCATAATATGGAGAGACCGATGGGCCAATATACGCAATACTCGTAGGATGACCTATGAGTAAATAAGTTTAGTTAAATTAAGGAAAGGGCAAACATGTCACTCACTTAAGTCATGTGGATCATAGAACATCTCGAACTCATCAAAGTGCGTGTGTCCATAAAATTGTGCGGTTATGGTGCTTTCGTAACGTGAAATAATCCGGTAGAAATTGCGTGACCAAACTTTCAAACAATCCGGATGTCCTGGCGGTATATGTCCAATCACATGAACTTTCTCATTGGAAAATTCAGCGCTTTGTAATTCGTAAATGAACCATTGAAGTTCAGTAGCGGGATCAGTGGAATTTAAAAGAAGCCACCTACAAGCCAAAGAACGTAATAAATAATTACAAGTATTAGAAGAGTCGGCGTATCACTTACCAATTCTTGTTATTACAATAGTTCATGTTTAACGAAATGATACGGAAGCCCGGCCGCACTAATACCGAATAGAAGGCGCCACGTCGCACAGTATGCGAAACACTTTGCGGCAGCCAACGACGCCATTGCACATCCAACTCATCGTATAGCCACGATATCGAAATATCCACCTGATTCACGTAGGGTGGTGGAAAGCTATTCACAGGTGCACTTTCGTGATTCCCCAAAGCTGGGAATATGGGCACACCCGGAAACTTTTCAGTCATTTGACGGACTGTCTCCTTTATAATTTCCAAATTTTCTGCTTTCGTCTGATTCCAGACATCGTGCGGTGGTAAATCTCCCGTCCACAATATATAATCAATATCTTTGTGCGTATCGGCAATGTGCTCCAGCATATTGTCTACAGTGCGCTTAGGTGTATCACACTTGCGATAATCACCCCATTTACCAGCGGCATCATTTGGATTGGAAGGACGCCCGCTACTTAGGCGACAACATAAGGGCTCATTGCAATTGGCATTCGAACCTTCTACATAATGTGGATCATAATGAGTATCTGAGATATGAAGCACTTTGAAAAATGGTGCTGCCTCTTTTGGTATACCTAACTCTGCCGCTGGTGGCTTCGGTACAGGCGGGAATACGACCTCCCACTCGTGATAGGGATTATAAACATCCCCGCAGGCATCTCCTATCACGAAACTGCAAATCTCATCTGGCCCAAGATTGACCCGTTGCAGCACGTAAATCACTTCACTGCCAAAGAGACTGGACACGCCCTCACAAACACGTGGACTTTGAATATTCAAATTGACGCAAAACTCATAAATTAATTTTATGATCTCTGCTTTTGTTTTGCCAGCACGAATATAGTGTTGCAAAAGTCCGGCACCGGCTTTACAAGCTGTACAAGACACCTTGGACATAACGCTGTTCTCGATCTCGAAAGCTACCTGCCGCAGATTAAAAAGTTTAAGCGCTTTATCTACAAATGGAGGATAATTAAGGCCATCGGGTGTGGTGTCATACCAAAGCATGCGCGCCTTGGTATCGTTTCTTTTTATTTGTCGCAAACGTGCGAGGAATGCTTCATCGCTTTGACCAGGCTCAGGATTTGTGCGATTCGGAAATTTTTTTAATTCAACATGCGGCGTAATGCTGCGCGGCGCTGTATGTATTTCCCAATTATCATCGGGCACTGTCCAGTTGATTAGCTTGCGATTTGTGCCGAATACAAATGGGAGACCTGTAAAAGGGGGTATTATTAGAACAATTTGAAAGAGTATAATATTATTAGGTATAAGATAAATTAAATCTGTAGATTTGACATTTGCAAAAAGGTTTAGAAGTCCCATCTTCTTCACAAAAAATGTTTTATAAATACAGCACCCACTATGGCCCTTAACTAACTCGATATCTTCTCAGGAAAAGTGCTGTTTCAATAGTGGCATATGTATATGTATTAGAAAAGAGTTAAACCTTTACAGTACCTAGAACGAGTGGTGTGCAAGGGGTTCGAGACTATAAAGCGAATAAGTTAATTGATAACTTGCCACTGTGCTTCGCCGCTGCGCACAGGGATTTCACGATTGAACATACTTGCTCACACAAGGAAAAAAAAAGATCTCGGCCATGAGGTCATCGTCTCATTCGGTTGGTTTATGATTATTTACGCTTCACTTCATTTCCGCCTTGAAGTCAATAATTTCGACGTCGGCTAGGAAGTTCAAGCAAAATTTTGAACTTGCGTGATAAAAGCGGCTATGCTGATAACATACATAGCTGAACCCCGAGTCATTCTGGTACATAGAACTAGCCATATTGGACATGATAGCTAGACACTCGTTTACAGTATAACACGAGATGTTCTTTGGGTAGTCATCTCGATACCAAAAATTGCAAGCCTCAGACTGCTCACGATGATGCCAGATTCTACACAAACTGTCTACAAGCGTTGTACATACATAAATTGGGCTAGTTAAAATGTGGTCTATGGTTTAAAAAATAAATATCAGTTTCTAATTAACCATAGTCTCTTTTTGGCTTGTAATCTGCGAATAATATAATTTTCTACTTTAAACTGAAATAAACAAAATTTAATAATGATTACCTTGTGTCACGGGTGCCAAGCTTAATGTAACGGCGGTTATGTAGAAGATGTGCCATCGCGGAGAGCGCCCATGGGCTGTCATAATGAGAGCACTTTTCCAAATGGAGAGTTGGAGCTTCCGCCAATTCGCCTTTTTAAACTTCCTGATAACCAAACGAATGTATCACAGCAACGCCTAATTATCACCAGTACATATGCATGAATGTCTGACCTTTAATGTGAAAAAGTAAATTATTTATTAAGCGCAATTCAGTTTTACTAAGTTTTTGTAAATTCAAACTTATTTTGAGAATCGATAACATTAGGGCAAAGTAAGAATTTCAACGACTTGTTCATTCATTGCAATTACAAAAGTTTAATTGGAAACGCGAAGTGAAACGAAATTAAAGTTCACAGGCAACTTGCTAAAACAAAATGATGAAGAATAATAAATAAAACTAATCAAGAACTAAATGGGCGTTGAGTGCTACCATTCCACTTAAAATCAGTTGCAGTGATTATTCAAGTAGATAACTAAGACCCTTTCATACCTCCTCTTCTCTTTCACACCTCGCATTCACGTGATTCATTGCTAGCTCATGCAAAAGTTTTGCTTCATCTATTTTATGCTCCGTCATTAATTGTCTGTTGGTTAGGAAATATTAGGAGCAGGGCAATAGAGATTTATACATCAGATAGGCGGTAGTTCAACATCTGCCCTGTGTCATACAAAAAGACTGAGGTGCGATTTTCAAGCAAAATTTTGAACTTGCGTTTCAATTAATTATTTTTCGAAATGCTTTTTGAACTGTTTGTCAGCAATGAATTGCATATTTTCGATTGAAAGTGAAAAGCAGAGTAGGCAAAGAAACAGAACATTTTTGCAATTGATTATTTCTTCGTCAAAGGGGCATATTTTTTTACTGAGTTCGATTGGGAATGTTTATTAACAAAACCAATCAGACTAAGGAGTACCATGGTGTACGTTCGTGATTATTTATAAAATATTTTGGGATTATTTTTAAGACTGTTTTATAAAAGTTTTCTAAAAATAATGCTAAAGTGCTCCTCAAACTTTTACAGAACTATTGAAAAATCCCTTTGAAATAATATAAAAATTATACCGAGTGTTATCATCAGAAGGGGATACCGAGCCTAATAATAACACTAAACATACCATAACGGGTCAAATGACCCATTTTGAACATTTGCATTGAAAATGCACAAACCATATTATTGTTTTTGAAAATTTGACTTTATGACTTTTTCTAACTCGTTAATCTACAGTTAATATATCATGTTTTTTTATTTTTTGTTTTGTTTATTTTGAGTAATAGTTGCCGTATACTGTTATCTACCATAACGGGTCATTTGGCTACAAATTTATAAGCGTAATATTTTTATATGGAAAAAAAAGGAACTTGGTCGGCTAGAAAAAAAATTGCCAAAAATCTGGTAATTCTTCTAGCGGCTTAAGATTGGTATCTTTGTTCACTACAATTGAACGAGCTACAAAACTGCATACTCGAAAAAGATCTAAAAAAATTTACTAAAAAGTGAGAAATTTTGATGTAAATTTTACGAGTTTTTTTGAATTTTCATGAATTTTCCACAAATTTCTTAACTTTGATTTGCAGAATTTTCATTGCGTTTTTACACATACTTTCATACAAAAATAATGAAATTAGTCAAAGGAAGTTAATCTTACATTTAAACGGGGAACATAAATTCGGGTCATTTGACCCGCTATGGTACAAATAGGTACTTAGAAAGCGTTGGTATGATTAGTGATAATAACACTGGTTTACAGCCAAAATGCACCAGAGACGCCATAGTGAAATTCCTATGTAAAATCACCTCCTAATTCCGAAAATCAGGGTTATTTTTACTTGAATGGTACCGTTTTTGAGATATTTACGATTTACCGTTATTTCAAAAAACAAAAAAGATGGCTCCACTTAATCGTGTATATCTCAAGAACAAATTGAGCTATTCGAAAACGGTTTCAAAAATATGAAAGCTTATAAAATTTACTATAATCAGTACATACAATACAATAATAATTGAAAATTGAAGCTATGAATAAATATGGTGATTCTCAGATATGGATGAATATGAAATTCGAAATACTGTTACGAATTTGGTGAAAGCACGAATTTGAGATAAGAGCTGATTCATTTGAAACAGATATGCTATGCTAATTTTTCTTTATGCTACATAATTTGTATTTACTTGGTATTTTTACAAAACGAAAAGTTTGGTTTTGTTTGTTTGCACTCTCTGGTAAAACTAGATTTAGGGGAGTAGTTTTTTGAAAACAATTGACCTACATACATAAAATGATAGGAAGGGCAGAAAAACATTTTTACGTGGCAATTTCTGAAAACTGAAATTGTTTTTTTTATTCACACTATTTTGGACATCTCACTGCTATAATTGGAGACGATAAAGAAATTAATGACGGATTATTTTAAAACATTTAGCTGGACAAAATGACTTTACAACTTAGAAGGATGCTAATTTTGAGGCTGTTGAATCTTACTAATATATAAAAACGTAAGTTTGTGAGTGTCTGCGGATGTTTGTGGTTCTTTATCGTCTGAACAAATGGCCAGATCACTACGAAATTTTGCAGACAGGTTCTTAGGAGACCAGAATAGGTAACAGGCATCATGAAACTTCGATAAATTTATCGATAATAGAGTTATCGGCCAAAATGTTGTTTTCCGTAAAATTTGGAGTATTCGCACAAAATTTGTATCAATCGAAAGGGGAAGACCACAGTTTTCGTTTGGACTCCGGTTCAATTCGATATATTTATCGATAACAAAGTTATCGGTCAAAATGTGGTTTCCGGTAAACTTGGGAATATTCGCACAAAATTGGTATCAATCGAAAGGGGAAGACCACAGCTTTAATTTGGACTTTGGTTCATTTCGATATATCTACATATACATACATATATATAAAATAGGATGTACATATTTACGTACATATGTGGGTATGTATGTATGTTATAGACTCCGGAACTACCACGCCGATTTTGTTACAGGATAGCTCAGTAGGAACCCAGAGAGTGTTTATGTAAAGTTTTATTCCGGGAAGTGGACCAGGGAACGAAATATTCCAAACATTTTTCTTTATGGAACGAATTTCTTCAAATTTGGCAAAAGAGTAGTTCTTTACTTTTGTTGAAATTTGGGATTACTTTTTTACCGGGAAATGGACCAGGGACCGAAATATTCCAAACTTTTTTATTTATCGTGCGATTGTTTTCCCTAAATTTGGGCAGAACAACGTCTGCCGGGTCCTTCTAGTTATTTCATAAACAGGCATGTTCCGCATTTCACTTTCACTCGAATTCACTTACTTTATTTGGTATACATATATTCATAGGCTCAAGAAACGATTTCACTCGAAAGTGAATTGCAGAAATTGCCGAAAAATAACAAGAAAATCGGAAAAGATTTGGCCTATGCAGACCTAGTAAATAACGTGCAAATCCTACTTAAGTCTAGAGGTGATCAGACATCATCAGTGTGGTTATAGGCCTGGTAAGTGTACCACGCACCAGAAAAGAATGGAAAGCCTCATCTCTTTGTCAATTTCAGCTTTTGACAACGCTCAAAGGAGTTACTTAGTACGTTTCGCCATATTTATTCGTCCAATTATACACAAACAATAGTGTTATTTATAAACGTACGTCTTTACACGAGCACAACTCTTTTTGAACAACCTTAATGTTATAGTTACAGTGGCACAGTTATAAAAAATGATCTCGAGCAATTACAAAAGCTTAGTTAGGATTGAAAAAAAGGTTTCACACAAGATGATTTCCTTTTGTATTGATTTTTCTGATGTTATTTAGGCTAGGGGATCTGCATATGTATTTATGCAGAGTGCAAGAGAAAACTATATCATTTATCTTCACTTCGTACCCAACGTTTTGCTATGGATTTGTATCTTTCTCAGGGGTAAACAATCTTTATTAGGAGATTTCCAACTAGGATGTATCATAACTGTTTTTTGATTTAAAGTATTTAATTTTTTTATTTTTAAAAGTATTGAAACCCTGAAACCCGTACTCCATTAAGTTCAAATGATGTAAATATGTATTATAGTCACGAAAGGCTCAGGCACAATGTGTAGCGAGCAATGGATATCATATACTGATCTGGGTAAAGAAGGAAGAAATATAGCTGGTCTTTCATCTTGCCGTGAACGATGATAAGGCGAGGTATTTGCTAGCTAGGTAGTGTACGTGTGAAAAACGAAAATAGTTCGACTAATAGTGAGATATGCGACGCAATTATAAAACTAATTAAACAACTTTAATTACTTTATTCGTTTCTATTCTTTGTACAAATAAACCTGCTAAGCGTTGCCATCCGCACTTAGTGTATAACTTAACCTTTCTATTGCACCAGAATTATTCACTACTACAATAGAAAAGCATTTGCCTATCATTACTTTAGAAAACACAAAATGATTGCGGAAAAAATCTAAATCAATTGTTCAGTGGGCATATAATCAAATACATACATATGTATGTAAGTACTCGATTAAGTATTTTATGTCAAATAATATGAATACATGTATTTATGTATTTTCGAATAACCGCCACAGATGAGTCACTCACCCTTTGTGGCTCGATTACCACTGATTGAATAGTTTATTGTGATTTATTCACCCGCGACCATAACAACAGAAATAAAAAACTCTCGAAATTTGTGTTGGGTTGTTTACTGTTCAGCAAACTCGATAAAATATTTTTTGCTCATTCCTCGTTTTAACCAAGGCAAATTGATTGTTATGGTAATGGCAGAGCGAATTTGGCAATATTCGCCTCTATTCGCTTCAAGTTTTTGTAATGTAGAATGTCATAGTGATAAAAAATTTGAAATGACAACCATCGATTGTTTTTTTTATACATATTACATAAAAATTAATTGAACTAATGGTGTATGGAACAATAAATACGTGTTTGGACAGCTTATGCGTGCATAAAATTTAGTTAAAACCATCATCATCGTACCCTTTTGGTAAGTTGCGTTCTTTTTTTTGAAAATAAATACCAAATACATATAATATTCAAAGTCAATAGTAAAATCTTTCTTTCTATGACATTCCATTACACGGCGAGTTAAAAACGTGAAGAAGAGGAAGTCAGCTGTTCACTTGACATTACCATAAGAATGAATTTGCCTTGGTTTTAACTTTTCAAAAGCGAATTCATACACAATGCGAATTCAGTACAAGATGGCACTATCCAATCAGCTTTTTTCTCGAATTTTGAACCTACAAATTTCACCGCAGTATGATTTTGACATTAAAACTACGAATTATAAAATGTAAGTCTGTAATTCGCCTTGTTCATATGCATATTCTGTACTTCCAACTCCTTAAAATGAAATTAACTTCTATGTAAAAGTGGCCTTGGTCGTTCGGCGTGCGCTCGTTTTACCAAGTATCGCCACTCTTTCCGCAATGGTTCATTAATTTTTTTTGCAAAAATCATGTATTATAGACTACATATGTATATAGAGGGCCCATGAAACTTATCCTTCATCGCTTATTGTAGCACTCGTTTGCACCTTTTGTTAGGACCGGTCGAGATTTATCGAAGTAAGGGATGTGTTAAATTTTAACTTAGACATCTCGACTGCTGAGTGGAAGACCAACCTATTTCAATATCTTTAAAAAAACGCTCTCTCTCAGAATTATGTAGTTTAATAGGGCCTATACACGATGCGTCTGAGTCAAGAGTCATCTGTGCACATGTTGACTCGCCGTCATTCTGGGTTCACTTGCGTCATTCATTTGTGAATAGTTTCCATTGCATAAGGTTCAAAATGAATATATCATGTATGTATATACTTCCATGAATTCAAGTAAAAACTTTTTATTTTCCTTCATATAGAACTTATTGGCAGACATTTTTGAAATTAAAATACATTTTTTCTTCTCGTTATTTTTTTTTTAAACGGTTTGTCAATTGACTTTCAAAATTTGACGGGCGAGTCACAGCAAAATATCAAACTCATTTTGATTTTCTTGAGTCATGCCAGAGTCATATCGGTGTAGCTACTACATACACATTTTCACTAATACACCTAAATTGACTGTTGACTCAGACGCATCGTGTATATAGACCCTATAAAGATCACCCTATGTCAGATCTTTTTTTCACTAACACCCTATTTCAAATGAGTTTCTGAACGAAAATTTCATACATTATTAGCTGAGAGAGGGCGTTTTTGAATCTAATTTTGAAATATGGCGTTATTGAAAAAAAATCTGAGATACGGCGTTCTTCATACGTAATCTGAAATGGGGCTTTTTTCAAAAAAAAAAAAAATCTAAAATACAGTGTTTATTAAAAATATTTTGAAATAGGGTGATATTCCACTCAGCAGTCGATCTAGTAATGCAACCGTGAAAGTTCTATTAATTCCATTCAGTTAGCTTAAAATGATTCCTCCTATACATTTTTCTTAAATATCTGCTATGTAAAGACATCAATATTTTATATACCGAATATAATAATCGATTACACTTCTCATCATAACAACTTTCATATATTCTTGTTGGAAAAATGTATAGTCGGGCCTATTACTAGTTCAAACTGCGAACTACAGGCAATACACCTAGAAAATCTTCTAGTTGATTGTACATGCAAGACGTACCAGTAGTTGTCCCGGTAAGAGGTTTTCCCTACCGGGTATGAATGTGTTCCATTATGCAGTTACAAGCAACATTTATGCTGTCAAAATAAAAATACTCTTTGTAGGTACTAGCATCTACAGATGGGTATAAATATTGTCTGGCACTATCTTTATAAATATCGTACGCATGTAATAGCTCCAACAAAGGTCGTAAGCGCGGCGCTACTTAGTAAAATCTATTAAGTATCTGGCGTACATTTCTAGCGTCTTGTTAACCACCAGCTTTTTGTGCGCATTTTTATTGTTGTGTCAGCTATAATTCATATTTTTTTCTCATATTAACAACTTGCAAATGCAAATATATGTATATATATATATTTTTTATTTATTTGTATTTATTTTTATATGTAGTTTCTGTCCTTGAAAAGTTAACACGAAGCCTTTAATTAAATAGCAAAACCTACAGTCAAATCAATTGGTACTAAACTGTTATATAACTACAAAAATCGCGTCCAAGTGCAAGTATGGAGCTGTAAGGTTGATACAAAAAAAACATTTTTAAATGGAGAGATGTTCCAAAATAAAAAAGGAGGAAAACAAAGCAGCTGATATTTCGGCAATTCATTCAAACAAATGTCTGTACATTAGTAGCCCAATCAAGTGGATAGTTTAAGGAATTTTGACTTGGTGGATTTCGCCAAAGATTACTTCACTGTACGTTGCAGATGTTACTCTAGAATTTCAGTGATGGATATTCTTCCATGAGCCTAATGTGAAAGAGAGAGCTCAGGCGACTAGAAATTGTTGAACTGTTGATTATGATGTATCTATTGGGACTTAACAAAATAACCCTTTTAGAATATGCGTAAGTCCCTGTGGAAACTAAGAGGAGATTTCACTGACATTGTCGACACTACAGTATTTTCTAAGTCTACGAACTTCTCGTCTCTCTCCTACTACCTACATTTAAGAAAGTTCTAGTTACGAACTAGTATTTTGCTGACTAGTTTCGTGTTTTAACACGTTGACTGCCAACTACGAGATAACTCGTACCATGCTTTCCTCTCCAGGAAGCCAACTACGAGTTATCTCGTACTACCTAAAACTACCACTTTTTGTGTAGCTACGAGTAAAACCGTATTATAACACTGTTAGTATCGATAAATGGCTTCTGGGAAAAGAAACAAATTTTGGGTTTGGCTATCGGAGCTTTTTTATTGAAAAAAAAAAAAAAAATTTCATGGAAAAATTCATTCAATATAATGGAAAAATTAACTCAAATACAAGAAATAAAGTAATATATTATTGTTTGTGGTAGTTTTTAAAACAAATTTTCCACACAAAGGGCTGGCTTATCTGGACATTCTGGGCAGAAGTAACGCGTTTCTCGGCGTTTTTTGTCTTGGGTACATATACGACATGGCTTTGTCGGACGCTGCTTTTTTTCCGTTGGTGGTAAACACTGTAAATAGTGGAGCTCTTTAGGTCTATTTAGTTTAGCAGCATAATAAATAATAATAACTATAAAAAAAAGGACCTCCTACTACGAGATAACTCGTAGCGAATTTTTTCCCAGACGCCAACTACGAGATAACTCGTAGGCCCTTTTTTTCCTTTTAAAAACATCGTTTTTGATTTTTGATGATATTACCAATCATCTAAAAATAGAGTTTTTAGTAATATTATGTGAAAAAAATCAAAATGTCATTTTTGAGAGGTCTTGTGAAAATGGGCTTGGCAGTCAACGTGTTAATACGTTGTATAAAAACCAGCTCACAAGTGTTAGTTAACATTGCTACTCACGTCTCAGCTTAGCAACTTGAATACATGCCTTTCGCAATCATTTTATTACTCATAAACTCAAACCCATAAATCCATATTTTATTAGGCTACGCTAAAGATAATAGCCCAACACTTCGGACACCACTGGAGCCGTTGTAATATATTTTATTAAGTAATTAGTGAGTTTGCGATGGTTGATCTACGGATTTGGTACCTCTTATTACTTGCACTGGTCATGTCAAAGGGGAACGTACTGTGTTCATATCCGGCATAGGGCTGCCACTTTTGACAATACTCCCCAAAATCTTCTGGGAGTTAAAACACAACAACACAAAATGATTATGTTGCAAATTTAGAACAAACACGTCAATGAGTAAAGAATAGATACAGGGGATATGTATACATATGTAGGTATTTAGTTTACGCACGCGAACCTTCGCTTTATCTACATACATACATACATATGTATGTATAATATTTATCTGGCTGTGAAAATAAAATGTTCATACAAAATTCCATTACTATTCAATACCAAATTAAATTTTGTGTGTAATTATCATATGCAAATGTAGTGACATCCATGCATACATGTTATGGATGTTGCGAATGCGAGCTTTTTTATGTCAAGTCAAACAAAGATTATTGAGAGCGCTCGTCGTGGTAATGATGGTACAACCGCACATAGCTTAGTATACTTTATAAGACCAAAGTATATTAAATGTATTGGTTCAGTAAGTACATGGCTAAATTTTAAACTTTATTGGGCTACAAATATGACCGTATGATATATGGGCCGAGGCGGCCCACCCACTGAGCTACGTAGCTGACATGTATGCATTATACGAGAAAGGTACACATATTGACTGTGCATACCTTTCCGTTTTTAATGTGTTTTCTATTTTCCCAGTTAAGTTTTAAACTTAAACCGCAAAAAATTTAGAATTTGTGTAGGTAATTGAATGGTTCGAAAAAATTGCGTAAACCAATGAATGGTTTAAAATTTAGGTTCAAGTTTTGGGTTTCAAACGGGATAGCCTCTCATTTCTTCTAATTTCTAATTTCTACCAAAATCTAGGATGCATAAATACTTAAAGGTTTCCGATTATTCATTATCATTTCCCCTTCAAACACAACAATCACCACCCTAATACTATTCGATACGGGTTCAACGAATTTTTTTAACTAAATGCATTATTTAATAAGAACATATTGTATAAAGATCGCGATAGATTAAATATATACATACATATATATACATATTAAGGTGCCTCGCCAAAAAAAGTTGCGCTGTTTCCACCGGAATTTCAAAATTCACTCTTTTCTGAGGAATCCCCCAAAATATTTCGAAACAATATTAAGATTTACTGGAGCTAAACCGCGTTAAAAAAACGCTAAAAATATCCTTTTTTATGTATAAAAGGAGTATGAAAAAATCTTTTTTTTAATTCATTAGGACATAGCTACGTATATATGTATGTACATTAAGGCGCCTCACGCTCCATACACAAAAAATGGACACCCTATTTCCGTCGGAATTATAACTATAATGTATTCTAAGACCTTGGTCAAAATATTATAGTTGAAATCAAAATAATTGGCTTTTCAATACGTTTTTTTTTTACATAAAACGAAAGTTATTTCATTGATTAAAAAACAAGCCAGTATAAATAAATCATAAATATTTAGTTTTAAGTAACGGCTTTCGGTCCCTGAAAAAGCATGCGATTCATTGATTAGCATCACAAATTAACGTCGTGCGACCATTTGGCATTTCATGACCCAGAAGAAGCCCATCATACACATTCACGCGGACAAATAAACTAATTTTAATTTTATTAAGTGACATTAGTCATGCTATGGATAATTAAAAACCAGTCAATAGTTAATTGCTACAGTGGGAAATAAATCACATTGCAGCCTTGCGCACTGTTGGTAATTGGTGAGGAAAATCAATTAAAATAAGTAAACATTTCAAATTTTCCATTAATAAATAAATAAATTTGGTTGTTCGGATTCTTTACTCCAGGCAAAAATTTTAAATTAAGAGAGTGCGTCAGTGGAGAATGCAAACATTTTTAAACCACTTCGAAACTTTCCAGCTTTTTAAAGGAATAATGCATCATTGAACCTACTGGTAGTTTTAGCCAATTACTCACGTATGACGTCATACCGAATTACTGGCTTAGAACTATTGATATTTAAAAAATCGTATTCGATCATGGATCGTATGTCGCGATTCGACCCCTACTTTTTTTTAATCTGGCTTCAACGCGTTGTGGTGCCCGATATTGGCCTAGCTTTTAGTTTTAAAATTTAAGCATAAATCTCCTTTCTTTTTCTCTTCCCCTAATGTGGTTAATACCACATTAAAACATAGTAACCAAATGTATATGACTGAAAAATAGCCCAATTACCCGTGGGCCAGATACATATACGTATCCCGTACATACGCACGTTTGAGTGAATCTTGTACCCGCAGAGTCAACGGAGAAATCAGCTATTTTCTTTTCTTTGCATGTGATGCAATGTTTCCATTCACAAACAAATCATTTTCTCACCAAAATATATGCTTTTGAAATGATTAATTTTCATTTTATTAATGCCTAAAACTAGTGCTAAATAATATGTACTACCCAGTCAATTTATATAAAAGCAACAACTTAATATACATTAAGGTGCCTCTGTTTCCACTGGAATTTCAAAATTCACTCGTTTCTAATGGCTACCCCAAAATATTTCGAAAAAATATTAAGATTTACCGGAGCTAAACCGCGTCAAAAAAACGCTAAAAATATCCTCTTTTATGTATAAAAGGAGTAGGAAAAAATATTTTTTAATAAAAAGCATCTGAGATGATAGAGTGCAAAAGATAAGCATAAAAAAGTTTAAAAATTTTATCAATACATTATTGTATACCTGTGTGCTACTATTCGCAATGTGTAAAATTGGACCAAAAAATATCAACTTAATTGCTATGTGTGTATGTATGTATGTACATATATTGAGTCAATACGATGAAGTATATGATTTAGACAAAATTTATTTACTCAAGAAAGTTTATTCATCTTCACCTTATCTAACCAACTTAATCGTGTTATGGCAACAGTAAATGATACCCACAACCAACAAATGTACAAAACAAACAACTACAAACTGAATAAACCGCAAAAGCAAAAGCGCCAAGCAGGCACAAAAATACATTTATGTGTGTATGTATTTTCGATGCAAAACCGCCTATCTATCAACTGCAGAATCGCTTAAGCGATGCGATTAAAATTTCATAAAACAACGGAAATACTCATTATTATTTATTTGTTTCAGACCTAATTTTTCTTAAGACTGTTCTGGATTGAGAAACTAAAGATGCAATAAGAAACTCGGTAATTTAAACTTATGAGTGTTTGTTTGTATGAATTGAATTAAGTAATTATAATTATAATTATTATGATAACAAAAGATGTGTTAAAAAAATGAGAAAAATTCGAATTAGCATTACGGATTTGTATTACAAAATTTGTATATACATACATAAATACCTAGTAATGATCTATTATTACATCCCACTTTACCCAGGTACATCATAAAGCTTTTCATGTCTCATTACATACATAGGTATAGCATACCCATCTGCATAGTTCAACAAAATACTTCTGTCAGGACTATTGTGTGGCATATCTTATGTGTAAAAACAAGGATACAAGTGTGGCCTTGAACTTGAAATCACCCATCGGTTTAAGCAATGTTGAAGTATGGTAGAAACCTTTCCATTTTCTTAAATTTTAAATATTTTCAACTAAACTAAAAAGCTTAAAAATACTGCAGATAAGAACAGATTTATATTTGATCCCCAATCTTTATGATACTCTCACACTGGGTTATTAATAACAGAAATTTGATATTTTGTTCATTCATATGTATGCGGTGTCACGCCCACTTTCCAAAGATTTCGTAAAATTATTTCAGCATCGAAATTTTCGATATCGAAAAAAGGGGTGTGGTTATGCTTAAATTTCGCCCTGGGTGCCAAATTGCATTCAAATATCTCAATTTTAACTCATGTTGTCGTGTCAACGGTCGGACGGACATGTCTTACTGGATTCCTCTATTAATTCTAAGAGTTTTTATATGCTGCTCTTCATCACTATCTCCAAAACTTTGTACCGTTACAAACCATCGTTATATGACCAGAACCGAGTACTAGTAAACGCTGGGTATAAAAAAAGCTAGAAAGCTCAAGACCTAGTAGACAAGTTTGCAGTTCACTATAACCCAGGTTTAAAAATCTCTAAACTCTGTTTGATGTTAATATGTTCCAGCGAGCATCGAAACGAAGGCATTCACACTACTCATCACGTCATAATGTTGTTGTAAATGATTTCTTAATTGATGGCTATGTTTTCTTGCACCTCAATGTATGTATGTATGTATGTACAAGCAACTATAAATACATTTTGTATTGTTCACCTGTCGGAAATTCATTTTCAAGCCATTACCCCAAAAACTTTCATTTTCATTTGATTTATTTTTCTTCATTTTGACTAGAGATAATCTTATGCAAATTTCATAACATCGTTTTGTTTACACCAACAACGAAAAACAAATATAGAAACTAATAAAAGAAATGCCCCCTTCGGTAACCAGGCAACCATTTGTTGCATTTATTAGACACAATCTTAAATTGTTTGTGGCTATGTCTGCCTAATAATCTTTCCTCTTCATCTCTTCTCATTAACCACAATGTTGGTATATCTGTGTGAATATACGCGTACCTATTACGTTGGTGCAATAAATAGCCAAACCGGTTAATGCCATTCTGTTGTTATTTCAGCCGTTTCCATTAACATTTAGTGATTTGTATCATTGTCTCGACTGATATTGAATTCACCTCTTGCAGATTTATCCATTACTTATTCGTATTATCAGCAACACTGAACAGAAAGACTTCAATAACGAACTCGCCACAAAGTTATCGTACTTCTGTTTACTTTTTATTTACAATCGCATTGTTGTTGTTATTGTATCAAAGCAGTGAGTGTTATGACGTCGGTATAGCGTGAACTGAAGGTGAAAGTGTACTCGCATGAGCTTTTTTCATCAATTTGATAGTATGTATAATGCAGAGGCATTCCTGCTGGTTTTGTTTACAAATTTCCAATAAATTTACTTTTGTGCTGAACTACTCGTATAATTATAAATAAAAGTGAAAACATTGTATCTCATTGTGAACGTTAAAAACTGATGCAGTGGTTCCACTTTATATTAAATAAGACTCCGATTTGTCGCCGAAAAATTTATTAACTCTTCATTTTTTAAAGCATACTCAGTAAGTAATTTCAAATTCTATATTACTCGTTGTAAATTTTTCTTCTTCCTTTATGACATCATACCCAGCCAATAATTGGAACGGCGTATCTGGTAGTCACGTACGGAGAAAGTGAAAGATTTGTGTACAAAGGGTTTGGTTTTTTTTATCACGCTTGCTGTAGTGAATTGCCGTCACTATGTTTTTTTTAACTTAAATAGTTCACTGAAAAGGTAGCTACGTAATAATTTTCATTTCATAAAAGGTGGTAAATAACGGAAAAACAACCAATCGTAATAAGCTATCGTACACGAGTATTGTTTGACCAGATGCAGTCTAGATACTGTGTTAACGTAACAAACATTTCTGATGCTTAGTTACCTAGAATTTTACCCATAGATAGCTTTTGTTTTGTCAAGAACTATTTTCAGAAATCCCAGTGATATTCACTTTAATTTTAGCGTGAATGACTTTGTCTACTGCAGTAACGGCGTAATAATATCCATGGATAATAAATAAATAAATAATCTCAAATGAATTATTCACTTTAGCCAAACATGCTTTATAAACCTGAGGAAGCTGCAAGTACCTGATAAGTAAAACTCTTCATTGGAGAACTATTAATTATTTCTGCGGAATTTCTTTTAAAATATAAAAAGCGAATCATATGATATTTTTACCAATCACAGGGTAAGGGTACATTTTACTATTTTTAGATAACAACCTTCGCTTTTCAGTTCAGTTATCAGATTGTTAGTGTATGTTAAAAAAGAAAAACAACTTTATAAATTGAAAAATTGTAAAGAGGCTTTTCCTCAGCCCCGATGCTTCTTCAATAATTGCTGGGTTAAACTCGCCGCTTTGGCGACCACCGTGGTGTGGGGGTAGTGTTGGCGGCCTACCACACCGAAGGTCCGGGTTCGAGCCCTGGTACAGGTTACATCAAAATGTGGTTTGAACAAGTGCCAAACTCTCCGAGTGTATTTCTGCCATGAAAGGCTTCATCAAAAATTCATTTGCTTTGTGGATGCCGTTCGGAGTCGGCAAAAAACCGTAGGTCCCGCTAATTTGTAGGAAAAATTTCAAAGCGGCACACCACAAATTGGAAGAGAAGGTCGGCCCAAAAATCCCCTAAGAGGTTGTTGATATAGCTGTTATATATCGCGCCATATATATATATACATATATATGTGCATATATATAAACTCGCACATCATTTCCAGCTGTCAGTTTGAAAATTTCCATGAAAATTCGTCGAAATTTTGCAAATTTTTCACATACATACTTTTGGAACATAATTTAAAGTTTATGTGTTAGATCATGAGCAACTGTCTTAAAAGAAATTAACTAAAATAAATTTGTTGAAGTCAAAAATTGTGACTGTACATATTTCAAAATTTAAAGCCGTCGGGGCGGTTGAGCTATACGGGCCTCTCATAAGGGGGCATAGAATATTTGTTCTGTCCTGACTTGGCATGAGTGGCTGCTGCGATCCCTGATTTACATATCCTATGTTTTACAATAAAACCCAAATCAAATCAGCTCCCTGCAAATGTTTTCGACATCTATTACTTAAAGCTAATTTGAAGCTTGGATATCGATCGCAGTGGCGAAATTTTTCTTTCAACAGGTCATAACTTGTCGTTCTTTATCAGTTCTCTCAACAGCTTCGTTGGCTAGGCCATGGTGTGCGAATGAATGACGAAGCTCCGGCCCAGAAGAGGAAGAGGGAGACCGCCACTCTAATGGCAGGGTCAGGTGGAGACCGATTTGCAATTGGCGCCAGTAGGGCAGAAAGTCGAAATCGTTATAAAGCTTAAGCGCCATGAAGAAGAAAGATAATTAATGAATCAAGAAAAGCCGTGCAGTGCTCTAATTGTTATAAAAAACTTTGATTACAAATATCGTAAGGCATTGACAAGAGTAACACCTACGCTGCAGCAAAAGATATTTACAATAGCAACACAGTAATTTGTAAAGCCCATAGCTGGGTGTCCACACCGAGTCGGTGGACAGATATCTCACATTTCGGGCAGTGAATCCCGTTATAGATATTCAACCACCCGAATTGGCTGAGGAAGAACGTGAACTTTCGAGGGAGACTAGAGTCATGCTAGCACAATTTCGTTCTGGATACTGTAATAGGTTAAACTATTAATAAACCAGATTGAACCCCACCATACCAAACACTTGCCCTGCATGTGATATGCCTCCTCATGACAGTAAGGACCGTTTACTCAATCTCCGGTTATGATGAACTTGTGATTACCTAATCATGAGTGCGCTCAGAATGACATATTCTTTTACACGAAAGTCTGATTACGTTATCATGTTAAGGTTGATCATTGTGAACGTTTTGGGTAGAAATAACAAAAGTTGCTTGTGTACGCATAAATAATATCTTTGCAAAATAATTCTTCACAAGTCAGATTTCAGCTGTCATTTCCTATCGTGATCAGCACATAATCAGAAGTCCATCCTTTAATAACTTTTGTCGGAAGATAATCAGCGCATCATCGATAATCATACATTGAGTACTAGGTTTTTTAAGGCAACCTCTGATAAAGTCTCGGTTAAGCAGTTAATATATTTTCCTATGTTGGCCAACTTGTTCGTAATAATTTGAGAACGAGCGAACTTATATGCACTTTAGAACCCTTAAAACATTGATATTCCCGAATAGTTTAACATTCGCACGAATCCGAAGCGTAGATCCGTAACATCCCTAGTACACTTATATGTACATACAGACATATGTACATACTTAATTAGTGGCCAAAAATCCAGTTTGAACTTATTGTTTCTCGATTTTAAGTATTAATTGTTTTGTTAATTTCTTTCTTCCCGTTAAAACTTTATTGTTGTTTTTTTTTTGCAAAATGGAAAGGCTTGCCTGCTTCTAAAGAGAATTTAGGTCACAATGAATATTGCCAGATGTCGCAGGCGATTCCAGCAGAATACCAATTAAATAGCGTACTACAAAGAGGTGGTACTTATAAAATGGCATTGTAAACTAAGACCTCGCTTACCCCGCCTTCAAAAGAGTTTTGGGCTCAGAGTGCCACCAATTTTTTAGCACGATAATATATAAAAGAACATGAAAAAACTAACTAACCATAGGTGATTTGCATCGTTTTCCGCTGAATTCCACAGATGATTTCCGCCCACTCAGATAAGTGGTGGTGCAACGCTTTAGACAGCAGCCAAGAGTTGAGTCTTCAAGGTCATTAGGAAGTTTCACGTGATTGACCGTGTCGAAAGCTTTCAACAGGGTGCATGTCACTGGTTTATAGTAAGAGCTTAGAATGCACCATCGCAATAACCAAACATCTGATTGGTGGTCATAACTGAATTATTTGTAATCTCACTCCGAAAGACATTGCTTAGTTAGACCTTAGTGTGGTCAATAGCGTAGTTTGAAAAGCTCAGTCTAATGTACTTTTGTTGACAATTCGTAAAGGGATTTGAATTAAAGGGACTGAAGATAGTACAGCGATTGCTTTGTTGGTGGGTGTGGATTTATCTGTACCATTGGCATTGCAGTAAATTGCGTCAATTCGATTTAGCAGTATAGTTTGTATTTTAACAGAAGCCGACTTTGTGTAAATTGACACAATTGATAATATTATAAAAGCAAACGGTTGAGCAATTTGCCAGGGTAAACAATAACAAAATGAAATCAACATGTAAGCAGCAGTGACAACAATATCGATATGAATTAACAACAAGTGCAATAATTAGATTTAATTTAAAGCCATCCGCAATTTG
This sequence comes from Sphenella marginata, assembly GCA_951509765.1. NCBI lineage: Eukaryota > Metazoa > Arthropoda > Insecta > Diptera > Tephritidae > Sphenella > Sphenella marginata. The sequence goes on from OX608083.1 coordinate 46,358,163, forward strand.
TGATTCGCACACAGCTGAGCTGATAATGCGCAATCCAAATTAAAGGCCAATAATTAAAGCGAAAAGTGAATTTAAAATAAACTGAACAAAAAATATTTTATATGTTCAAACATTTTGCTACCTTAATGGCGTCGCATTCGTTTCGGCTTCTATTGTATATCCATAGGCCTGACTTGAGTTGATACCTCTAAAATAAGGTTGTGTTAAAAAAACTTGCTCCATCAGCGTTAGTAGAGACGTTACCGAGCCTTTAGAAACCAAACAAGACTTCCTTTAATTTTTTTTCGGAGAAGAGGAAATATTCTGGTGAAATTTCCTTTCGAATACCTAATAGTCTCATCTATTTAGTATTACTAAGTCCGAGCCGCACATCACGACATATGCACATTCATACTCGTACAGGACTTATACGCAGGAATTTACATATCGCCGGCCTCTTTTCAAGAGCATGAGTGTGCCAAATTTTCCGATTTTGAGTTAATATGCTCACTGGACTATTGAATGTTTCACAAAATCCACGTTGCCTCAAGCAACCAGTAAGTAATTTAAAACAATTCGAATAAACTACAGATTGAAAAATAATTTGTAAACATTAGCAAACGAGCATTGTGATTCTTAATTCTTAAATACTCGAATGTAAAAATATAACACTGGTGTGTGTTTAGTATATAGATTTAATTTTATTTGTATATGGTGCTTTGTTCACAGGCTAATCTCCTATCATTTGTTATTTACAATTGGCATCCTCTTCTCTGTAATCTCAAATGAAATAGCTTTCCTCATATGAGTGACATTTTTATATTATTATATGCGAACGTACTTATATACATAAACACGACTTATCTGATGTTTAATCATTTGCAAATGACTACGAAAAAATGATCTGCATTTACTCAACTAGCCTGCAAATTAAATACATATGTATGTATGTACATAAGACTGCAAGTTTTTTCAAATTCCAATTAAATTTGATTATAACATAAACGCCATTTTGAGATTTGTATGTTTATAAATTGGACATCCCAGCACAAGGGAACACCTACATATATTACTTGTATAGTGTTAGCCATGTGAATCAGAATCATAAAGTAATAACTATGAAATACATAAATAAAATAGTTAAGTTATAAATAAATAAATACATATTAATAAAATGATTTAATAAATAAATAAGATAAACCACAAAAAGAATGGGAATATTGAGAAATGAAGGAATAAGTAGAGAAGATAAGAATAATTAAGAATTAACTAAAAAGAATACAAACACCATTTAAAGTTATGAACAACATTTAGTTCTTCTTAGGTAGCGTAGGTATTAGGTATGGTAATAAACAGGCTTACTTTCAAAGGTGTAAAGCAATGAGTTGTCCAGAGTATACACTTTTCATACATTACAAATATGGTTATTCCAGGATAGTGCCTGATTAACTTAGGGCTCCCCGAGCAACTACAACAAAGTCAAGATCATTGTATAAGAAGTCGGCCTTAGTCTTGGTGAACCAATAGAATGTTTCTTTATTAGTGAGTTCATTCGAATTTGGGAAATCGGGTAAAGCGAAGATAAATCGTTTAGTAGTAGGTTATCTGCCGTATTTTCGTGACATGGGATATAATACTGTACCTGATGTAGCAGAGATTGTTCCACACATTATGGGAGTATAATACAATTTTTAGAACACAATGGCATGAAGTATAAGGAGCTTTTCGGATAGCGTCTCCAAAATTGTATGCATATTTATACACACCTAATATATGTATGTCTATAGTTTATTTCTTATTGAAAATTCATATCGAAAGCGGTTGCTGAAAGACAAATCACTAAGTAGAATAGTTTTATGAGCTCGGCTAACAGACTAAAACCGACGTGGGTAACGTAATGTCACGTATTCCATATGTACGATTGAGCGATTTTTTTGCTTGCAGCGGATTTCCTATGTTTTTCCTTATATCCCATGAAATGTTAAGTATTCACATGACTTTACCATAAGAAAGGTCGTCGCAAATTACAAGTTCTACGTGTTCTCGTCCGAACACGTTTCGAAGCTACAAACAATATTTCCTTTTCAGTGTTAACTGGATGTAGAGTAACCGACTCTCGGATTGCTGTCATACACACACCAACTCGCCCCAACCTACCCGAAGGTTAATAAAGAAATAAAAGTAGCTGTTAACATCTACACAATATTATTTAAATTTTTTCTCTTAAAGATCGTCATTATGTGTATGGATATTATTTTGTCCACATGGAGAGTGTTGAAGCTTATTGCAAAATGTTCTGAGGTCTACAAAGTCAAGTCTTAATACATATATGTATTTGTTAGGGTTTCACTTGCTTATCACAAATTAGGCCAATAACAGCTTAACCACTTTGAAAACAAAATCAATTAAAACTTGTCAATAAGCGAAAAGCTTTTATGGATCAATGACAATTGTGAATGCAAAACACGTTTTGTTTAAAAATAATGTTGAACAAACAAGCAAATGGCTTGGTCCAACTATAATGGCATAGAAACACAAGCAACTTAAATTCAAAACGAAGAAACTTAATGGAATAAGGAATTCATAAAGATGGTATAAAAAAAACTGTAAACGAAAAGCACAAACTGAAAAAACGACAGAGTTCATTCACGATATGTTAAGCAATAGGCGATTATTATTATTTTTTGTTGTTACTTTGGTTTGCATGTGCTGAGTAGACACCGAAGAATGCGATTTCTTTTTTTCTATTTACAAGTTTCTTTTGCGACTTTTCTCTTTGTATACTTTCCTGCTGATATTTTTAGACAACTTTATTATTTTGCTGCCGGTTAACGTTTAAAACATTGTACATCATAAAATAATGCAACACTGTGCTTTTTGACATTTTGGTCTATACTCTACAGCTAAGTAACAGCTGATTGTGCATGCATAAATTACAATGTTGATGTGGCAACAGGTGCGTCCCTTCAATTGTCAAGTAACAATTATTCCTTTATTTTTATTGAGAGATGATTACAAAATTTTTGCACGAACAAAAAATTTGTAGAAAAGGGGAAGGTTGGGTGTCAGCTGGTTGCCACGCTGCGGCAGACAAGCTATACACAAAAATTAAAAACCTACGCAAAGTAAAACATGCAGTTGAACTGTTATGTTGAATAAAACACAACTATGTGTCAAAATCAGCTGATTTCAAATTTTTGCTGGGCGAAACTTATGTACCAAATTAAATATCATGTTGTTCTCTAAACTTCCTCTCACTTGCATTTTTAGACATCACGGCGAACGAGATTTAGACAAAAATCATGGAAATATTTAACAATGCATAACGAATGAACGTAATAAGATATGAAATATTAGTAATTTCAAGTCACAAAATGCAGGAAGTTCAAGGACCTTTTGACTAAGCATAAGAAAATAATAATCATCGAAAGCATGGTCCTCAGTGAAGTGGTTTTGTATCATACATATGTACATATATTTCCACTGAACACATACATATAAATCAAGCTAACTCTCCTCTTTATCCCACGTAACGTGTCAAAATAAAGATGCGCCATGCCATTAAATAATTTCGTTTATTTTGTTTTAAGTATGCGGTTGGTAACGAAAACATTGTAGGTACTACTTGTAAATATGGACACCAGTGGTGGCAGCTATCGATGATACCGTCGTTATGTCGTTATGTCGATACGGAGCTATCGCTGCTATCGGAATACAATGCATATTTAAGTTATTAAAAAGTACAGAAAATTGAGATTTTTTGCAAACATTCTTTAATGTTACTATAGCTTTGTGCCGAACATCAAATTTACATGGTAATCAACTTCAAATCTATAATAAAAGTGCATCTTACTTACATAAAATTTTTTCTTTGGTTATTGCTTACTATGAAAAAAAATAATATTAAACTACCTATAGTGTTTGCAGCGTATCTTGTCTAGTTTGCAGGTATCGAGCATATGTTTATAAAACAGAACCTCAAATTTGTCGATGTTAGTATCGATACTACATTACTTGGTATTTTGTATATTTTCGCTATCTACATCATTAAAAAAAATATTAATAAAAAAAATATTTCATTAACAATTATTGATTGTCCATTCAAAATTTTGAGAACTTTTTTGTTTGATATATAAAAAATAAATTTCGCTCATCTTTAAATTCAACAAGCTTCTATTATTTAAAATACGAATTTGAAAAATTTTGTTTTGATTCAAATATATGTAAATATATTAAATAAAATATAACTCACAAATAATTTCAGTTTTGGTTTTACTGATACTTTTATCGATGAATGCAAGTTCGATACTATCGGGAACCAAATTGATATGTCTACATACTCGTACATATGGTTGAGGAATTTCGAAAAATTCAGTAATAGTTAAGCTAATAAAATCAGTACGTATGGCAGCCCTACATACATTTGTAGTTTAATCTTTTAATCCATTTCTTCTAATAGTGCCAGTTAAACTTTCATAAATATGTCGATTCGCACTTAGAGGCAATTTTATTTAAAAGGTTTAAGTAATAGGCTTCTAGCATTTTCGATAGTCACCCAAGCACTAATACCAATAGTATCGACAGTTTTCCATCACTATTGGTTATTATGTATGCAGTCGGAGTTGTTGCATGGCACGGCAACTTGCGCATGCGTGCAACTTGTTTTCATCAAAATTTTACCTTTTATTCAATTATGTATGTATATCCAGTCGCTTTTTTTAAGCTCACTAAAGGAAAATAAGCCACTTATCGGTCGGCTGCACCTTTGCACGAAATTCACTTTCAAAAATATTTTTTGCTTTTAAATAAATAAGCAAAGGTCAATTTCTTAATATTTTGCTAATTTTTTAAACGCTCATTCACTTGACCTAAACACAATTTCTTTGAATTCAATTTGAGCTTTTTGCTTTTGTTGTTACTGAACTTTTTTGATAAATTTATTCAAAACAAACCAAACAATTGTCACTTTTTATTGCGTTTTCTCTTTTGTAGTGTAAATTTATTTCCCCGTTTCCATATTTGCACGATAGCAGACAAGACGCATCAATTACAAAGTACGCGGTGTCTCAACACGTTTTCTTAGTTATGCTGCCGCCGAAACAAGACCGCTCACTTCAAAGAACCGCACTCAACTGATCATCAAGTGATCAACTATCGCTGGGCGCCTTGGCGAGTGAATAAATACTTGACAGCAACTAAGCACATTTTGGAGCTTTGTGCAGAGTCTAAGCTTCGGTTGTAGCCTATGGTGAAGCTTTTCCATGTAGTTTGCTCAGGTAAGCTTCTTTCAAGCTTCAAGATTCCTTCATGGAGTACCGGGTGGGTGATTTGAGCCTATTAATGATTTCTAGTAATGTTCGTTGGATTATCACCTCATCCGTTTAACTGCCATGAAAGAAAGTACCTACATACATATAACAAATTTTATTTACCATAAATCACACATAAATATAAACATACAAAAATACTCCCAGAATCTGTATGAATCTAACAGCAAAAAAATTAACGCCAGTAAAATACAAAAAGAAAGCATCGTTTATCTGAGAAACACAAACTTGTATTTTTAGTATTTTGATTGGCACCTACATATGTAGCTGTTCAAACGCGGATCATTTTATAGGCAGGCTCTTAGAGCACGGGTTAGAGATAACGTACCGAAATTATAATGAAATAGACATGGAAGCACTGAAAATGAAAATGAAATAGACATGGAAGCACTAAATTCAGAGGCTTCCGGTTGGATTGGATGTAGAGCTCTTGAAAATCGACTAATCGATTAGTCGGCTAATCGATTAGCAAAAGTCGTTTATCAAAATAATCGATTACCACTAATCGACTAATCGTTTCTTTCCGACTAATCGATTTTTCGTCCATAATCGATTAGCTGTTTGCATTCGACTACTTGACAGAATCGAATATTTGATTAGTTATTTTTTCACGATCAATGGAATTTGTGTAACACAACAGTTTTTGGTCACAGAAACTCACCTCTCATTACCGACTCTATTTCGTGGCCGAAGAGGGTGTTAAAAGACCTCGAAGGTTCCAACGGTAATAACAAATCGTTCTCACCCATTCAAATACTAACAAAAATACTAAAAAAAAATACTAAAAAATTTTAGTTTTGTTGTTGGTTTTTGCGATCTTTCTTGTTTTTACATATTTGTAAGTTTTGCAAGCTTGAGATCAGAGAAACAATAATTCGTAATGAATTTTATTAAAAAAAACTATCAGTAATCGATTAATGACAGCTAACCGATTGCGCTGTATGATGAAGTCGATTACTTGTTATTCGATTTTCAACCAAAACAAAAGTTGCTTTCGACTATTCGAATAGTCGATTAGCCAGATAATCGATTCTGAACAAGAGCCCTAATTGGATGGGATGTTTTTACTTTTCCAAGCTAGATGAAAAATTACAATATTTTAATAACCTTGTACAATACCTATTTAATAAATTTGTCCCTCTTAAAACCATAAAAATTCAGTGTCATAAAAAACCATGGTTTAATACAAATGTTTTAAAGCTTGTAAAGAAGCGAGAGAAAGCGTACAAGGAATGGAAGAAATCGAACGACAAAAAACATTGGGAAGCTTACAGCGTTTTGAGGAATCAGGCTACCCTTTGTATTAGAAAGGCCAAGGTAGCATATCTAAACAAAAAATTTAACAACAATTTGCCTTCTAAAATTTTATGGAAAAATCTTCGATCTTTGGGAGTAACTAAAAGCGATAAAGTTAAATGTAACTTCGACGCCAATGCTATGAACCAACACTTTTTGAGAAAAAGCACAAACGATAGCACTAATGATACTAGCTACGGTTCGATGACCAGTGTAGAAAATAAACAAAGTGTCAGTGATTTTGATTTCTCAACGGTTACAAAATGTGATGTGCTGGGGTCGAATCTCAACATACGATCCGTGATTGAATACGATTTTTTAAATATCAATAGTTCTAAGCCAGTAATTCGGAATGAAGTCATACGTGAGTAATTGGCTGAAACTACCGGTAGGTTCAATTATGCATTATTATTCTATTTACAAGCTGGAAAGTTTCGAAGTTATTGTGGTTTAAAAATTTGCATTCGATCACGGATCGTATGTCGCGATTCGACCCCTGAATGCTATATTTCCTATTAAATCGAATGCCGTTGGAATCGATGGAATCAGCATTCGATTCATCAAACTTATCACTTCCCCGCTTACTCACATTTTTAATTTTTCAATTATGTATGTACAATCAATGGTTTTCCAAGGCAGTGGAAAACGGCCAACGTTATCTCCGTCCCCAAGACGAAGCACCAAGTTCCTACAATGAGTTCAGACCAATTAGCTTACTACCCGCCTTGTCGAAGGTATCTGAGAAGCTATTAGCAAAGCAGATAACAGACCACTTAAATAAGAATAGTTTACTATCTGACGTTCAGTCGGGTTTCAGAAAAGGGCACAGTTGTGCTTCAGCTTGCTAAAGATCCTTGAAGATGTACTGCCGGCACACGACAACAATGAACTTACAATATTGGTACTTCTTGATTATTCTAGAGCTTTTGATATGGTTGACTTCAAGATACTTCTTTCTAAGCCCGAAAGCTGAGCTTAATATATTGCTGATATCAACCGATTTTTCCAACGCCTGCCTCACAAACTCATAAAATGGCTGACTTATTTTAAAGTGATCCAGCATATGAGACAATTAAGATCTATGTCTAATATTAAGCTTTTGAATAGCAGAAAGAAGATCTTCAACAGGAATTAAAGAAGGTAATTTAATGATCCTCATATTGCTGAGTATTGTTTGAGTCATTATCATTATTTACTAATTCTTCCTCGTGAAGATTTAGCAAATTCAAATTAGGGCTTATTTCGGGAAGTGCGAGAACCCTAAACTCATCGGCAGCAGCTATTATAGGTGCATCAGTCTCGAAATCTTCTTCTCTTGACCTCAAGCTCTCGTTGCTCGAACACATCATATTTCCTTTCGATTTCTTCAATTAAAATTCGACACGTTTGCTCATTGTCGTTCTCGATTAACTCTCGGTGCTCATCCCGCCATGGTTTATTTCTCTGAAATAATCAGCTCTATGTGTGTCTGGACTATACCTCCTGGAACGAATCACACACGGTTTGGTACGTTTTTTTAACGACCCCGCTAATGCTATCAATGGAATTGGAATCCCACTTAATTATCCCGTGCTGTTATAACTGACTTTAAAAACTTATACTTTGAGGCAAAATCAGCGAGACAAATTGTCTCCCGCTGAAGAGGCTTCCTACCTGGTGGTCTAGCAAACCCGGCACATATATGTATATATATCTGGAGAATCACAGGAAAGACCTTGTAGTTGTGCTCTTGGCTGCACAATTCGCAATCGCTCCCTAGGACGATAGGTGATGAAGTCCAATCCAACAATAATCCACCTCTTGAGCTGAAATTTCCGTTCCAGATACAAATTTATGTTCTATGTGCTAAAGCTTTTGCTTTACTGTATAGTTTCATTTTCTCAGACAGCCAGGCTGGACTAAAGGCCCTGAGCTCATTCGTCGACAACTCAAAGTCGCTCACTGAATGCCGCAGACCTCTTAACGAGATGGCTCAGCACTTCAGTATCAACCTTATATGGGTACTTGGACACAAGGATATTGAGGGCAACTGCAGAGCGGACGAGCTGGCCAGGAGAGGTACCACCGACCACATCCTTCCTGGAAATGACTCGGTAGGTATACCTTTGGACTCTTTCAAGCTCTGTGTGAGCACGAGCACTATAAGATCTGCAAATGATCGGCAATCTAAACTTGCGAGACATCCAGGCTAGCCTGGCCCTCATATGATAGAGGGCGCACTAAGGAGCTTCTTAACCTAAACAAACCTACGGTAGCATCATTGATAAGGGTTCTAACGGGGCACTGCCTAGTTGGCACTCACGGTATCAGATTGGGGGTGACAACCTTCGACTACTGTCGTAGTTGTAGATGTATCGAGGAGGAGGAGAGTGTCCAGCACCTCCTGTGCCAGTGTCCAGCACTTGGCAGGCGGCGGTTAGCCTTTCTATGGCAACCATTTCTAGTAGAAGTCTCTATATGTGAGGCCAAGGCTCTAGCTAAATTCATTGTCTCCACGAAGTGGTTCGATCACCATGTATAGGTTGCTGGGGCCCACAGCATTTATTTTGAAATCTCATAAGAACGGTCAAAAATCGAATTTAGGGTAGTGCTGGTAACATTTTATACTTAGAAACGGGCAGTTTTTTGCTAATTTATATGTCACCCACATATCGCACTTGTTACGTTCAAGTGTAACAACTCAAAATTTCCAAATTTTAGTTTTTTTGCAAGAATCGTTCAGTGATTTGTCTAGTCTTTCGTAAAAAAACCGTTATGACTCTCTCTCTTTGTTTTCAGAATGACTTCTTTCGACTCACCTAAAGAGTTACATTTTTAGTTGTAGCCAAGTGTTTTATCAAATTTGTTCGTTATTGTATCACATAAAGTGTAACATTGTGCCTATTTATGACAAATCATATTTATCAATTCCAGTGAGAATTTTCAGTTAAACAGAGACAACTCAAAATAATACCACTACGTATATACATAAAAAATTTTCAGGAAAAGAGTAATACCTCAAAAATTTGTTATTTTCGTGCAAATACGAGTACTAAACAAATAAAAATGAAACAACGGTTATATTATTTTTAATGATATTTTCGTGCAATTACATTGTTTTTTCTTTGTAATATATTATTAATATATACGGAAACAGTTTTTCGTATCTACTGAAAATGTTCAAATTTTGAGTTGTAACACTTTAACGTAACAAGTGCGATATGTCCGACGTGGCGCCTACCGACTTTTTTTAATTTCAGGGCCATGGCGGACATACATATATACACGACAAAAACATTGGCAAGTTTGAGCATGTAATAAGAAAAAATAAAGAGCGAACCAAAATTTTTGCACTTGCTTTGTGAGCGGATTCAAACATCAAAATTCATTCTCGTCATGCACCGTTGTTTCGTTTTTGCTTGTAAAAACAAAATACTCCCAATTGTTTTGTTTTTGCCAAACAAAGTAGAGCTTCTATGACGACGATGAATTTTGAAGCGGTTATTTTTTGCAAAGCAAGTGCAAAAATTTTGGTTCGCTCTTGATTTTTTCTTATTACACGCTCAGTAAAGAAAAGTACTTAATTTTTAATTTTTTTTGTATAACTTCTTAAGATATGTATACAGATTTTTGGTTTCAATAAAGTAGATCTAAGTGCAAGTATGTATTCATTGAAGCACATATTTATTTCTTCATAAATTCCTAAATTAGAATTCAACAGCCTTTAAACTTTAGAGTAATTTTCTTTATGAATAGCATACAACATCGTTGCTGAAATTCAACCCTCCAAAGTTTCAAAGTTTTTGACAAATTGCTCATCAAAAATATCCCCATTTTCCTTGAACAACTTCAGGATTTGCCTGTACCGATAATCAAAATATCGTGCACATGTAACCGCATCTACATACATATTATTGGCATCGCTTTCAGATATTGCCCCAGAATCAACCGTTTTGGATAAAATAACTAAAATCTCGATCCATTGAGACTCTGCTGCTGATAAAGTTATAAAGAAAGTAGGAAGCCCAAATTGGCGAATCATGGCAATAACTTTTTTTTTCACTGCCTCCCAGTGAGCTGGTGAAGATCTTACACCTTTGAGGACTCTGTAGCCATGATCATGCTGAATCAAACTTTGGACATAATTTTCATTTCAAACATTATCGGCTCTGACTCGGTTGCTTCCAGACGTACTATTTTTAGCTTTTAGTAAGTCCAACTTTTTATAGTTGTTAGCTATGTTATATTGATGTTCTCTACCGGAATATTATCAAGTAAAGTTTATTGCCCGCCCGGACCTAACTCTTCAATAATCTCTTGCATTGGGACCTGAATACCTCATGCAGTATTATGGAAATTATTTGGTTCCCCCCTAATATTTTGCATTAAGGAACCTCTTCTTGATTACAAAGTTAGATGCCCATTCTTCATTAATTTCAATATTATACTCGCGATATAAGGGCGTTTTAACAAAAAATGGCAATGCTTCCATGATCTTTGAGGGCCGTATGGTGTCCGTCATATAATCATGATTGTATTCCATAAATCTTTTTAAGTGAATTTGAATAACATGCGATTGGTCGAATGACCTCGGCAATTAAGCGCCACTATCATTTAGCAATAATGGAACTTTACCAACGGCTTCCCTTAACAAACTATGACCCTAATAATCCAAGGGACAAATTGTTATAAAATGCAACGTGGGTGTAATGAGACGCTCTTCTACCAGTTTGAGATCCTTTAGACATTCAGGAGCTTCAGGAAAATGTAATCCATTAGCTAAACATATTTTTGGAATACTATTTCTTTTGACGGAATTTCTACAAGTTGCGAAGATGTCATAATTTTCTTCTTCAGATGGGAATTTATGTGATAAATAAAATGAAGACTCCGCATTTGAACGCCTTTCTGAAATGTCTTCGACATTCAAAGTACGAACTTGATATTTGAACCACAACCCACCACTGCAAATACAAACTTCTGTTATAGTAAATCTATTTCTATCAGAATTTCATTCGTTTTCTGCCTGCCTATTTTTCAAATGTTCCCTATGGGGATGAACCCTGCTTCCCCTCCCCCCTTCCCCCTCTTATTTGTTCCGTTTACCTAGCGGTTGAATTTTCACGACGTAGTCTATGCTCCTCGGTATTATTAACTTGCTCTATTGCCCGAATTAGTGGGTTTTCCCATAGGGATCTATGCTCCCGTGTATTTCCTGCTTGCTCCGTTGAGGGAAAGAATGGATTTTCACGGGGCAACCTACTTTCCTGGGTATTCCTAGTTTGCTCCGCTGACCGAAGCTGGGAGTTTTCACGCCGGAAACTATGTTGTCATATATTTATGGTTTGTTCAATATTGCGAGTCGCTGGATTTTCACGTCGAAGTCTACAATGGCGAGCATTATTATTTTACTCAGCCAAGTGAACCTGGGGATTTGCGCGATAGGTTTTACGCACACGGGTGTTCCAGTTCTGCTCTAACAGCCGAGCTTCCGGGTGCAACCTACTACTAGAACGGTTGATAGTATTGGGATTGTTCATCTCATCTATAATCACAATTTTCCCTAAGATGCCTCATACCACTCTTATAGTTATAGATTGCCTACTTAGCATAGGCATTGTATAAAATACTTACATTTTTTAAACGTGGTTAAATGTTTATTGAATTGTGTCCCCGCTGGTGGTGCTCGTCATCCTGTTGGAGGCTTCCTTCTTTTAATATCTATTTCATACAGATTCTTCAATTGTGCAGGATTCTATTTTACGTATATTTATCTTTTCTATGCATGTATGTAACACTTCATTTTTAGAAAAACCTTCTTGCAATGTCCAAATACGACCAAACCATATTCATATTTTTTGGGCTTTTATATCCTTGAGAATCGTCCAATTCATAAATATGCACTTACACAAATGCATATACCAAAGGTCAGCATGAATGCACAAAAAAGCTACAAGGGCACACACAAATGTGTAGGCCATTTTAAGGATGATCATTTTGAGCTACCTAGTACGGATGTTCTGTACCACTTATTACAGAAATATAAAATAGTACCTGCGACTTTTTAACAAAGATGGTAGGTGGGTAGGTTGCAGTGGCTGCTAGCATTTGGGATAGCACACATACCTGACCCCAGATATTTCAACCTTTTACCTCACAGAGCGGGGCATTCACATAGGAGGTGTCTCACAGTTTCAGGCTCCTCCTCATCCCTGAAGCTTCTGCAGAAGTCATTGAAGGGGATGCCCAACCTTTCTACATGTCTGCCTAGACCTATATGCCCCGTTAGAAGCCCCATAAGTAGATAGAGCTCTTCTCTTCTGAGTTTAAGTAGGTCTTCCGACCTACTCGCACTAATTTCTGGACATATCAATTTTGCATAACAGCAGGTACTAATCTTATCCCATCTGGCACTTGCTTCCTGGAGGAACATATGGGCAAATCCTGCGTTACGACCGCCACATTCGTACGCGTTTTCGGATTGAAATATAACAATTTTTTGGTCTTTCAAAAGACATACCTTCAAGTTATACACAGTGTTTAGTGGGATTTGAGTGTACTTTCGAATGTCATCAAAATATTTTTTGTAACAGATTTAAGCTGCGAAAAATTTGATCTCAAAGTATTGTTACGCACGCTACAAAAAATGGAAGTAGCTTTGAAAGTTGAGGTATATTTTCTTAATTTTTAGCAAATTTTGTATAATAAAGCACACCAAATGAAATACCTTAAAGAAAGATGGATATAAGAGCATTCTAAAATAACTTACTTGCAGCCAAAAATTTGTGCAGTTTTTTAACGATGGCCGTGAACCCAACGTTAAGCACGCTACATTTTTTCCAGTAGTATATAAATAAAAACAATTGTATTTATTTTAACAAAACAATTTATACTCTTTTTTAATAAGATTATTTAATTCATAATTTATGTTTATAAATTAATTTATTGATGTATATATCGCACACTAAATCAAAAAGAGTCACAACTCAAAATCCGAGTAACTTTCAGTTAATTGCTTCTGGATCGCACAAAAGTGATTTGATTTTTAAAAACTTGACATCACTGTGCTCTTTAAAGAGTAACGATAATAGTCAAAAAGAAAAATATTGTATGTATTGGCTGCACTACTTTTTATTAGGCAATTTATGCCAAGAAAGCGACCAAAAAAAATTTTGAGTTGTGACTGTTTTTGATTTAGGGTGCGATATGTTTATAAATTAGTTTTATGTTTTGCTGAATCTGCCGTTAGTGCTATTTCGAGCTCATTTTTATTAAGTACGGAAAAATAATGGTTGCTTTTTATTCCCGGAATGCTGTTATGGATGCAAATGGTAAGTATAGTAGAAGGGAAGTATTTAATCTTAAAAGTAAGTATATATGATCGTATTTAACAAGGTAAGTATACAATTCAACTTTACGTATCAATTCAATAAATTCATGTACAAATTCAACAATTTTAGAATTCAATTTAACAGGTAAGTTTTCAAGGATATATATTAATCAAATTGAATGAGATCGTCATCCATGTCTTCAACACTGTAAACAAACAATTTTCTGTGGTACCAATATGCCGATAATCTAAAGTGAGACTGAAAGATAATTGCTAATGATTCAAACGAAACAAAAGGCGAGACAAAGTGAAATTTACCGTTTAAAAAAATAATCGCCAATCGGTACGATTATAGAGGCTAAGAATAGTAGGCAAAGAACAGATTTAAGCGAAGTGATAAGAAAACAGAATAAAAATTGCAAAGGTTTCTATTGTAATTTTTGTGAGAACTCAAATCGTTACGCACGCCACAGAAATGAATATGCTGTAATTTTTTGGTTTTTAATTGTAGAATGAAAATTGTTTTTTTTCTTAAAAGCAGGATATTTATTTAAATTAAAATTATAGATGATTTGTGAAAAAAAAAGTTTTTCTACCCACAATATAAAAAAAAGCCGATTTTCCGTTACGTACGCTACAACGCTTTTACCTGGCATTTCATACCAAATTTTAATGTTTCCATAAAACTAAACGAATTTTTTTTTTACAAATTTTAAGGAGAATTGAGTGAATAACAATATAGCTTTCGATTGGACCATCTATGTTAATACTAAAGCAATGATATGAACACGTAAAAAATTTCACTTTTTTTGTATAACATTAAAAGCTCAGGTCTAGGGTAGGATTTGGTTATAATTTTTTTATTAATCATCATCGAAATAATTTTTGTTTTATAAATTTATAAAATTAGATATCTATTCTAATGCTCCATTAAAAAAAAAATTAGGTTGGATTAAGTTCAAATATTTTTGGTTGGTAGACAGTTTCTGGGATATGCCCATATGCCTCGTGAAGAGCTTACTAGTGGCGAGCGACATTGCTAGACCCTTCCAGGACTGTGAAAGCGGAGCGGATGTGCCCCCTCTAGCAAGCTAGTCTGCCATCTCATTACCCGGTATGCCCCTGTGTCCCAGCACCCATACCAGGTGTATCGAGAGTTGCTCAGCCATCTCGTTGAGAGATTTGCGGCAGCCCTCCACAGTCTTGGAATTGTATATAATAGCCCCCAGCCAGAGAAGATGTAGACATCAGATGCTCTACAGCTTTCTGTATCGTGGCCACTTCCGCCAGGAAGACACTAAAGTGGTCAGGCAGCCTAAATCTGAGATTTAGCCCCAGCTGAGGAGCGCACACCCCTCCTTTCTCTGCACTCTTTGCTTTAGGATAGTATTGGAGTTTTTCTCCAGTTCCGTCCACCAGACTCAATACAAAAGAATAGATCTAACCACAGCGTTATAGAGCCAAAGTGTGACTTTGGGGGTCAACCCCCTTTTTGCCCTACGGCCCCCCTACAAGAGTATAGGGCCACTAAAGCTTTTCTAGCACGCTCCTGGATATTCTCTTTCCATGAGAGCTTTTTATCGATAATAACACCCAGGACCTTAGCGGAATGGCCAAGGTTGAGGCTGGTATTACCTAATGCTGGTAGCTGCAGCGTCAGAATTTTGTATTTCCTAGTAAAAAGGACCAGCTCTGTTTTGGCCGGGTTAACACCTAGACTTTTGCCACCGGCCCACCTTTCCACTAATCTAAGGTTTCTCTGCATAATGTCACAAAGCGTTTGAGGGTATTTACCACTCACCACCACGGGAAGGTCATCCGCGTACCCTATGACCTTAGACCCCAGCGTTTCCAGCAATCCATTGACTGTGGCTACCCATAGAAGAGGGGAGAGGATCCCACCTTGCGGCGTACCTCTGTTGACGACCTTGCCTACCGCTTCACTTCAGCTTGCACTCTCCTGCTCCAAGGTTCAATACCCACGGTCGTCAGAGCTTCCGTGATAGCTTCCGGCGTGACGTTATTAAAAGCCCACTCAATATCCAACAAGGCTACTACTGTAAATTCTTTGCTGGCCAAAGATTTTTCGATGTATGTAACAATTTCATGTAACACTGTTTCTGAGGATCTGTCTTTCATATAAGCATGCTGCGATAGCATGATTTTGTTCTCTAATTTCTCCCTGAGATCCATAAGTCGCTCCAGAACCTTGAGTTGGAAGTACGCCAGACTGATTGGTCTGAAATCTTTCGGGCCAACTTGAGATGTTCTACCCGCTAGGTCCACAGCGAGGTGATTTTGATAGGATCTTCCGTAACCTAGAACCCTCTGAAACATACTCTATACCACTACAGAAATCTCCCCAGGAGGTTCTCTTAGATTTCCTGAGTACCCATTTTTACTTACTCAGGAGCTCTTTATACGCCTCCCACTTTGAAGCCTCCCTCGAGGCCTTAGCACTATTAATTGGCGAATTCTGGAAGCTGTCTCTAGTCACTAATAGACACATTTTGTGGTCAATTTAAATTTTGAGACAATTTGGTATTCAATAAGCTGTCTCACTTTTCAAGTCTCAAAAAAAGAGTCACTAATCTGTCAGCTGATTTTAGGCAGGTCACAAACAAGAAAATATAGGGACAAAAATTAAATAAACTAAAAACAAAAATTTTAAGTTTCAAATCATTTATAAATGTTTAAAAAAAATCGGATATAATAATTAAACCAATTATTATTGTACACTGGTCTCGAGCTTGCAAAACTTACAAAAATATGTTTAAAAAAATAATAATTAAAAAAAATTATCCTCGACCCCGGGTTTAGTCTTCACCCCATTCCCAGTCGGAGGGAAATCCGTTAATTGTTTTTATGATTAAATTAAATAGTAAACTCTCAAGCTCGTTTCTTATAAGCAAAGTGAACTTCAATTTATTCTCTCATCAATCAAGGAATGGACAAGTAGGTTATGTCTTGAAACAGTGCTGAACCAATTTTCAGTTAAATTAGCCTTTTCGCTGTTTGTATCAAGATCATAACTCCATTCTGGTACGTTTGATATTTCGGATTGAAATAATAAATTTTTTCTATCCTTTATATTGTAAATCAATAAAAATTATAATTGAAAATTCTTGTAAATAGTACAAATACGAACGAAGTACCACTGGCCATAATGTTGATACATAATTTTTTGATAGTGGGATGCAAAATTTAGAAAACTATATTTTGCTTTTGGATGTCTTTTTTAAAACGAGTTCTAAAGGTGTCTTAAGTGCTTTCAGCCGATTCATAAAATTAAGTTATTAAATAAACTACTTCTTCGTCTAAACTTTTTCGGTTACTTATATTTGCAACGGATTAGATTTAATTTTCTGTTTACAATTTTTCGCAATTCTTAGCAAAGTGTTGAGCCAAAGTTAGAACCTTAATTTTTGTTGGTCGATCTGCGGCCGCGTTAACCTCCTCATTATTTTTCATTATTATAACCGGAAATATCTGTGGTCACAAGTCATAAAGCCTAAGTCAATGATTATTCAATAAAACCCGTTGCAGAAAACGGATCGAATCTCGAATCTGCAGTTTGTATTTGCCAAATAATTATTATAGATCAATCGTGTTTTATGCACAATAGTTAATATAAAATATAAAAGCGTATTTCCGCTTTCTTAGTACAAATTAAATGCAAACAAAAATTCATTTAACAAAATAATATAGCTAGGCAATTATGGTTTGCGAGCCACAGATATAAACAATTCTGTGGATTGAATAGAGAGTACTTAGATTCCGGTCTTCAGGAATGCATTTGTCAAACCCTACTCGGCATATAAATTTAAGGATATGGTTCACGCGGAAGTGCTTAAATAACTTGTCAGATAATGCATCGGTGTTCGCTCCTTATTGTGTTTTAATCGGGATTATGCTATTCGCACCTCATCATAGTCGGGTTGGGAAACATTAATTCTATAATTTTCGATTGCTTGAGACAAGTTGAAAATTATTCGGTTTTCTTCATCTTATAGTTTTTGTGTAAGTTAGTGTCTATAAATCTGGGCGGGTTTATACCGGCGTCCTTCTAGGTGTACTATGTTCCTTACTTGATACTGATTCGCCACTAGGCCTACCTGCTATTAGTATATATTAATTATAAAGTTAGGAAGACCGATCCCCGTTTAAAAATAAACTAGGGTTAAAAACAAACAAATGCCGTTGCCCCATGCCAGAAGCTTGAAGGAACAAAAAAAAAGCGATAGGCGTATTTAAATAGTAAAATTGGAATGTAAGTTGCAAGCCAACATTTGTGGGTATATGGCAAAAGCCAAGCAAAACAAACGTTCAAGTTTTTGGTTGTGATTTACTAAATTTATTCCTGATACATGGCATCCGTGACAGAAGTACTTTATTAATTATCACCACCCAACGATTTGATAAGATTCATGTTTTGATGATAGATGGTATATACATATGTATATAGAACATAATACGATCATGTGCATGACCCGTTGTATAAATTTGCTTATATAAATTTGCTTATAACATACTACAATTTAAATGTTGCTAAATAAATAATTTTTCAATTGGATATTCTTTAGAACTGAATAAGGAATAAGGAAGATTGTCAATCAATTTCATACTTTTAGGCGGATGAGTTTGTATATACTTATAAATCTGACCTTGCATAATTTGCTATACATTTGTGAAAGTATGTGTTTGTATGTTTGGACTTTCACCCTAACCCGCTGAATGGAATCGAACGAACACGACATACCTTATTTCCTCCATATTTGATAGAATATATAAAAGACCACAATTATAACAGGTTGTGGCAAAGGTGAAAATGAATTTATACACGGCTAAAAATTTTAACTTAAATTTGAAACGGGGCTACATATATGACCAAACCAAATTTGTTTTAGAATTAAATTTACACCGCTTGTCATAGAAATGCGCGTAATAAAAATTATTTAAATTTTAAACCGAAAATGTTTTTAAAAAATTCTTTTTTTTTTTTTAAATGTTAGGACTCTAACCCGCGTACCCGAAATCAGTGCGAAAAGCTCCACCTACTTATGTATCTACGGCGCACTCATGAATTTTGTGAGAAATGTACACATATTCGCTGTGTATACGACTTTTGTTGTATTTTTGTTTATCCCAGTTAAGTTGTACATCTAAACCTAGAATTTTTGTAGGTAATGGAAAGGTTTGGAATTTGTTACAAAAAAGTTTTACAAATTGTGTAAACCAATGAATGGTTTAAAATTTAGGCTCAAAATTTGTAGACGTGTACCGAGAATGATTTTAAACCCGGCAGATCTCCCATTTCCGTTAAGCTACTTCAATTTCCTTTGAGAGTCTTTGCTTTGAACGAATTAAAAAGCGAAGTTGCTAACAAGAAGAAACATACTTTTATTTGAATGTGGTTTAAGATCAGGTATGCATGTATGTAGTACTGCTTTTATTTTTACCCGAACGATTGGGGTCATCTGCTGGTAATTTAATATTTCTGTGACAACAAGCGGAAAAATCCAAAAAAACTTTGGTTTGGTGCGTTAGGATTTGCAATCACACGAAATTTTACGGAAAAATTGTGGATTTTATGGACAAAAGCTATATCTCAATTCCAGGTTTGTTTTTTACCTTATGAATCACGATAGGCTAACTGCCTAAACTTCAAAGGATTTTTGTTGGAACATTTTTTTAGTACTTAAAAGTATGCACTTTATCGCTATATCAGTTTCCAAAATTGTCAAACATTTTCTTACTTTATATCATACCGCTCCATCTGTTTATTCGTATATTTTTTGCTTCAAATTTCGTATTTTCCATATCAGTTTCAAAAAGATTAGCTACTAAGTACTGACACAGCTACGGCCCCCGAGGAAAGGGGCAAAACAATTGGATGGGGAACTATTTGCCGCAAAAGGCCATTTAAAAGTGCATGCAACACATAACATTAGTCGTTGCATGGCTACCCTGTAACAAATGCGGTTAGTCTAGGAACCGCAAAGGAGGATGTGACTAGTACCTTTTCTGACCACTTTGTATGGGCTGAACTGTTCACATTTGTTTGAGCATGTCCCATGGAGGGACTAATTTTACCCGTTTATATTCTAACGGATACGAAAGGACTAATCCAAAACTCCTATAAGTATGTTACAAAATCTAAAGTTTACTTACATCACTATCAGCAAACACAAATTGAATTATAGACAACTGGAGACTAAAGGGATTGATCCCTGATAGTTCTCTTTAGAGATTAGTCACACGATTTTTGTCAGTGTTTTGTTCACAGTGGACTATAACTATATACTTGTAATTAAATTTTTATTTGTGTAACATGCTCAAGGGGGTGTGAGCCAATTTTAGCATGGGCATAAATGGTTATAATTGGTATCTCCACAGGACATGCTCAAGCAAAGTGAGTACAACTTCCCTTTCATTAGCCGCATCCCCCTTTGCGGCTTATCGCGGGCGCATCCTAGACCAATCGCGTTTTTGCAGGTTAGATACATGTATGCTTGTAGAAACATGCGTTTGAATAGTTTTATATCCTTGTATTTCTTCTGTAACACACTTTTGCAGCAATGCATAAAACTTGTGTGAATTCACTTCGGAAGAAGCACCTCCCACGGTGTATTTACATATGCACTTACATATCTAAGGTTGCTTGAATGCTTACACATAAGTAGGTCTGTGCTTATTTACAACCATGGATCCACCTAGGGATGAAATGAAACTATTTAAACTTATTGTGACTTTTTGAACTTCTGTCTGCCCTACACACATTCTTTTGTAAGTAACTCACAAAGTTCGAACCGTGCTCCCCTCCCACTGCAGCTACTTTAACTTTACGACACAGATAACCGCATTGTCAATTGAGCAGCTGGCTTTGCCAACATAAGAATTTCGTTCGTATAAATTCAAGGGCACAGTTTATTTTATGTCCGTGAATTTGGTATTTTGGTTTGGCATTGGCAAACATGTTTTGTTGTTAGTTTTTGGAAGAGCTAGTTGAATATTGAACTTATTTCAACCTTCCCGATTTGACTGTTTAACATAAAATTGTATTGCTAGTTTTAATTTAAGCTAGGCTATTTATATGACCGGCGGTATATGTTAGCCCACCCTTTCAGGCACAAAATCCAGGAAATTTAACATGATAAATTCTATAGAAACAAGTTTTGCCGGGTGTATTTTGGACATTTACTTTTCAAGATAAAGTCAACTGCCTTAGCAGATGTCATTAGAAGTCGGCGTAAACCCTGTAGGCACGTAAAAGATGCGACTTGATAGTTGTTAACTTTGGTGCTGAAAAAAATCAATTATAGAACGGCGCTTATCATTGAACATCCAGTAGAATTTGGCACAGAGGTCACCACTTGTCTATACTAATTATATAAAATTGCTTATATGAAAATATTCGTAACGGCTAATCTCGAAAAGTGATGGCCCAATTTTTATGAAATTTTTTTAAGAAGCAAGTTTTCCCAAAAATAAACCAAGTGGCGTTTTCATTTTTTCCATTTTCAAAACTTAAAGCCCCTTTTTTCTAGAATGAAATTTATAAAAGCTTCAAACAATCCAAGCATAAGAATTTTCATAGCTCAAACTCAAGCTACAGCGGAACAAAAATGTATGTGGGTGTGTGTATGAACTCAACATAGAGAAAATGTATTTTGACTAATGGTTCAATTATGCTTGCATAGCATAGCAATACATTGCATGGGATCTGTCATTTTCGATATCTGTTGAATTGGTTTTACATGTATTCGATTATACAACGCATGGCAACCCAGAGCATGGCATAGAAGTCTGTTGAATTTTGATCTCTATGTAACTTAACATACCTACTGTCAAAGCTTTTGCTTATTATTCTTATAAATTTTAGTAAAAAACAAATAAAAGCGTTGTAATGGAAGAAGAAAAGCTGAAAGAATGTGTACGAGCTCATGAAATTCTGTATGTTTCGCGAATATCTGATTTTGAGGGGCTGTGCGTTGTGCGAAGTATAATCAACATTTTCTTTTACGTGCTGTGTATTGCTATGCTATGCCCTGCTATGCAAGCATAACTGAACCATAAGCGATGCATAAGCCTTCGACAAAAGAGAAGAAATATAAAGAGAATTTTTGGTGATTCCCCAAATTATAATAACAAACCCATCTTATAAATAAAAATGAATGTGTGTCTGTGTGTCCTTTATGGGCGTCCAAAGTACTCAACCTATTTTTATGAAATTTTCACAGTATATTCTTGAGATCATGGGTTAAAGCATAGGCTATATTAATTTGGGCGGTGCCACGCCCCAGGGTATATAAAACTACAATTCTTCATAACTCTGAACATATTTGGTCTAAATTAATGATTTTTAGATATTTGTGTCCTTTGGTCAAGATTTAAGTAATTTTGGAAAAGTGGGCGGTGCCACGCCCACATTTTTTGTGTTTTGTTTGTACTTCAATAATGTCCAAAGTTTATGGTCGATCTCTTTTAAACTTTCAAGATTGGTTCAGAAGATGGTTGTGTACGATTTAGGCTATATCAATTTTTGGAAAAGTAGGCGGTGCCACGCCCCCAGGCTATATAAAATTTAAATTCTTCATAGCTCTGAACATATTTGGTCTAAATTAATTATTTCTGGATATATCTATTGATAGCAGACCTGTTAATTAATGATTAAAAATTGTAATGATTATTAATTGTATTGTGTCATCCTCAGAAAATTGTTTAACGATTAATTGCCAGTAGCTCCACCATGTTAATGATTAATATTTCATTAATTAAAAAAAATGTATTAATTAATTAATTAAAAAAATTTAATTACATGATTAATATAAAAATTTCTGATTATTTTTGATTACTTTTAATGCACTTTAATTACATTTTTGATATGATTATTTGATTAATGTCAATTAATTTTGATTACTTTTAATTATGTGATTAATATGATTAACGTAATTAAATAATTATTTTTGATTAATTTTAATTAGTTGATTAATTTGTTTAATGTAATTAAATGATTATTTCTGATTAATTTCACTTAAAAAAACATTCATTTTAATATAAGGAGAAGGAAATACACATACTAAGTAACGAAAATCCGGGCAGAAAAGAAAAAGAGGCAGAAATTGCCTGGAAATAATTTGTTATGTATATGGTTATTGAATAGTCATCGCGCAGATAATACATGTATAGAAAAACATACATATTACCAATGAATACACTACAATAAACTACAATCTTTCCACCACAATTTCGTTTTTAAAAGTATTCACAAAAAGCAAAAACATGTGCCAGTTGTCTATAAGAGTTCTAGTCTTAATTGTTTAAAATAGCACCAGCATGTAAGTTCAAAGTGCATAGATTTCATTCATTTCATACTTACATTTGAAATTTATATTTCAGATCATAATAAGTGAAAATAATCAAATAATTGGATTTAATTAAATAATTGAAAATAATCAAATTTAATTATTTAATCATTTAATTAATTTTAATTGCTTGATTAATTCTAATTCTTTGATTTACTTTAATTGCTTGATTACTTTTAATTACTTGATTGTTTTTAATCGAATGATTGTTTTTAATTAAAAAGAATGGACAATTTTTTCAATTATTTTTGATTATTTTTTCAATGGCCATTAATCATGATTATTTTTGATTATTTTATTAATTAATTAATTAATACTTTCTAATTAATAATCACAAAATGAATTAATCATTAAAATTAAAAGAGCCAAAGATATTAATCATTATTAATGTTAATGGAAATTTAACAGGTCTGATTGATAGTGCTTTTAGTTAGTGGAACCGTGGCCCTATGTATATGAGTTACAAGGTTTATTTCTTATTTATCAAGCCTTTTTTTACACGAATCAAAATTTGTACTGTTTTCCCTCCGCTTGGTCCTTACTCTAGTGAAACATTACACATGTACTGCCTATAGTATACCTTTCTAACATTGAGGATTATAGCGAGGTTGAACATTTTATTTGCATCTGCTCCGGCTTCTTTGGGGTGAGGTTTGCGGCTTTTGAGAGAGATGTTTTGGGAACCGATCAATCTAAAAAAATTAAATTAGATTTAGAGGTATCTATACGAAAACCACTTTTCTTTTCCATTGATAATTCTCATCATTCTCTTTTACTCTTTTATACCCTTCCACCGATACCGCTACCAATTTGACAACAGGGTTGTATTTCTAGGATGTATAAAAGTTTACATTAACCGTATAACGAGTGACAATATTTTGGACTATCAATATCCGTCTTGTATAGTAATTAATCAGGTTGGTTTTGAAAATGTTTTTATGTAAAACCTTGTATCACTCTGCGGACCTCCTATAATTTCTTGATGAAGATTGCAGCCCTCTTTCTGATATGAGTTCGGGGTCTGTCATAAGTGAACGTACAGTGGCAAGAATAAAAACAGCTCCCACACAGAAAGCATTAGGCAAAACGCCTGAGAGAACACTAATAACTTAAAAAAGAAGTTTCGGAAATAAATGTCCCAATTAGAGCACCTATCGAAAAAAAACCGTACTGCAAGTACCAAAAATAAATAAATCGCCAAGTCAGCGTAAAAGCTTGAACAGCCAAATTTTGGAGAAATATAACCCTAACAGTATAACGCACTGCATCACACACTCAACTCCGAACTCTCAACCACAAGTACGTATGTACCTGGCTGCATACGCCCAACATGGTCTTCGCTCATTCAGTTGGCTGATTTTCGTTGTAAAAGTGCTCTTCTCCAGTCATTTGTACCTGCTTTGCAAAATGTTTCATCAAAAGTTAGTGTGTCTGCTGAAGAAGGCTGAGTGTTGTTGCTGAATCGACAATAGCTATTGTAAACATGCCTACATCACGGATAGGTGTTGCGCCCATCTGGTAATAGGAGCTTTCCACTGTTCGTATGTAAATTGTATTTACAGTCAAACCTCTTCCTATATGGTACTTAGATAGAGACTGTACAAAAAAACCCACAATTATTTTTTTTACAAAAAGTCGCCCAAAAACCGGCAGAAAATTCATACCTAAACAAGGAACTGGTATTGTCCAGCAATGACCCCCAACTTAAATCAAATTCCCTCATCAATCTATACATAAATAGCCAAAAAATAGTCATAAACATGCATTATATCTACATGTATGCACCTATGGATATTCAAAAATTAATACTTTTTCGAAAAAAAATAACTTTTTTTTTTTTTGTTGGTTTTTGTGGTCTTTCTTGTTTTACATATGTATTTGTAAGGTTTGCAAGCTCGAGACCAGAAGGGATCTGATGATGCGCCTGGAAACTCTGAAATATGTAATCCTATCCATCGCTGTGATTTAACATTGTAATTTTTCTCCAATTATCAATTTTTCCCAAAAAATAACTAAAAAATTCAAATTTTTAGCCAAATGTAAATGTATGTATGTTAAGGTAACATACATATGTACATATATACAAAGACTAGAAAGAATAAAAGTAAATAAGCCCCACAAAACACAACACAAAAAATCGCAAAAAACGTAATCGCATAGAAAAAGTGAGCTTCTAAAGAGGTTTGGCTGTAAATAGGAAATGTGAAACATTGGAAAAGAGCTGCCAATGTGTGTTACATGAATGACCAACATGCTGAACAAACTGAAAATGACATTATGATTCCGAAAACTAATTACAGCGCGCATAACGATGAACAACGATCCAACGCAGTGCACACAAGCGTCACCGAGCTAACCAAAATAGCGGCTGTATTGATAAATGACACCAATGACACATGGTGTGACCAAGAATCTATGGAAAATTATGACGGTGCGAAACGAGCAGCAATTCGCAGAAGTCGATATGGGATTAATCAGGGTTGGGTCACTTTGAATAAAAAGCTTCAAAAATAAACTTTTATTCATTATTTAATAAAATTTGAGTGATGAATGAAAAGTTATTGGTTATTCAAAAAATTTTAAATAACGAATAAAATTTAAATTTTTATTCAACACAACAAACAAAATAAACTTAAAATATATGGTTAAACAGCTTTAAGAAATAAAGATTAAGCTTACAAAATTTCTAATGAAAAGAAACGTTTTTCTTAATGAAACGGCACGTTGAGAAAAAATTTATTAATGTAAGCTTACAAAAAAGTTTCAAAGTAAGCTTTTTATAGGTTTATTTTTTTTTGATACTTTATTCAAACCATATATTTTGGCTTTTGCAATCAAATAAATAAACAAATAAGTCGCAATTATACATCAAATGCTGCAACCTAACACAACTATTAGCACATTGGGCAAGTTTGCTCAGATGCAGCCATAATTCTCGTTTTTTTTTAATAATTCTCATGTAAAATCTTATGTAAAATCTCATTTCAATCTTGAAAAGAATTGAAAATATTTTAAGTTGAAAAGAAAAAAATTAAAATTATACCCAATAACCAATAATTTTTCACTAATCACTCAAATTTGTTTGAATAAAAAATTAATTATTAAGAAATTCGATCAAGCTCTAGGCCTAAAAAATAAAGGCCGATAACAAACAAAAATAAAAAATTAATTTGTTTTGTTGTTTTACGCGTAACCCGTCAATCAAAATTTGTGATAACGCATATTCCTGGGATTAATATAGGTCTAAATGGTTAAGAGCGGACTTCCAAACAATACTGCTTGGGTTGTTGTTGTTGTTTTAGCAACAAAATCACACCCCGAAGGTTTTGGGGAGTGTTGTCGAAATAACAGTCCTTGGCAGGATATGAATCCGGTATGCTCCGGTATTCCCTTGCGGTACTGCCCTACTGTCTTGGTAGCGATTTGGTATGACCAGTGGAACCTTCTAGGTCATGTCATCACTCCTTCCGAAAGGAAAGAAAATATGCTTGGGTCACAGCCAATAGTGAAAGACTTAGTTCAAACCTTAGCAGGAGCATCTACCATTTTTGGCTCCATATATCTTTATTTATTTATCTGAAACAGTGGCATTTTTTGATGTTTTGATCCTAATGAAAGAGCATTGTTCCCTCTCTTGCCACTTCCAAGTATTGCCTCCTACGAGAAGGATATTGGTAATCGCACAGACAAACATGGCCCCGCCTCTGGGGTGGGAAAAGGACCGAGTCGATATTTAGCCTCAAACGGCTCCCTGATTGTGATACTTACATGACATTGTCTAACGGAAATACATGGTGGCTTTATTGAAATCGGAGACATTCTGCGCTTTACTAAGCGGACAAGATGGTTCAACTTCCAGAGCGTCTAATGGAGGATGGGACTTAGCCCTTATTCAGTGTTATCACAATACGCCATTCGGTGTAGGTGTGCCTCTCGGCTGTGCAGAGAGCCAGCAACCTTAACCTAAACTAATCTGTCTTTGCGGGACGAAGGTGCACCCTAATGCAAATATGCAATTAGCAGTTCTTTTATATAATAAGCTTGTTTGGTTAAATGCCTTTTAAATTTTCCCACATCGTGCCATGAAAACATTGCCTTAACACAAAAAAAAAACCATAAAGAGCTTAGCCAAACGCAAAGGAGTCATCAGAAGCGCTATTACTGTTGATATATTTGTTTCCATTGATACCATTATTGCGGCTAATTTATCTAATCGCCCATTTTACAGTTTCTGGGAAACCAGTAACACGTGCGCATGATAGAGATCACATATTGTCGATTCAATAGTAGTCGATGCTCTATTAAGGACCACCCGTAGAACAATTACATTTCCACCTCTATACAGGAGGAAGGGAGATAGTAGTATAGTCAGCAAATATCAGGCAAAAAGTAAATGCCTATATTTAAGCAATAGAATACAAGAATAGTCCAAAGGTAGAGACACTTCTAGGTAATAAAGCTGGCGTTCAGACAGTCCATAAAGGCATCATCAAAAGCATCATCAATACGCCGTCTATACCATTTATCGCTTCTTTTACCGATTTAGTATAAAGAAAGAAAAAAGTTAATATTTGAATCAAGCTGTTACCACAGCTGCAACTTGGAACATTTGTGATTTTATTTTCAACATC
The DNA here is from genome assembly GCA_951509765.1 of Sphenella marginata. Classification (NCBI taxonomy): domain Eukaryota; kingdom Metazoa; phylum Arthropoda; class Insecta; order Diptera; family Tephritidae; genus Sphenella; species Sphenella marginata. The sequence continues at coordinate 46,386,070 of OX608083.1, forward strand.
CATAAAGGAGTATTTCGATTTTAGTGGGAAAAGGTTGCTATTTCGTCAACAAGGGCGTCACAAGCTTCAACAGTCACTACGTCTATACGATTCAGCATTACTTTTAACTCCCTCAATACTTGGATTTTCGCCATGAACTCGAATTTGCTAGGTAAGGTAAGGTGGGTAGACTGTTTAGAACAGATATTTCACTGTCACTTGAAAACAATGCCATCTTTTGACCTTTAATAGCGTTAGCACAGTTTTACAACTTTTTCTGTTGTATGAGCAGATTAAATAAGATCCTTGAACCTTTTAGTATTAGATTCAAAGTCCTTTTTTTCTCTGCTCATGCAATTCTGAAAATTTGTAACTAAACAATTGTTTTTAACCCTCGTTTGCTGTCGTTTTTTTGCAATTAAATACAAATTTTCGCGCCATGTGCAGCGTTCGGTTTATTTGCTAGTGAAGGAAGAATATTGTCAGCAAAAGTAGTCGGTGCATGCCGCTCCGTCTATTTTTATTTAATTTTTGTTCACTAATTCAATTTTTTTACAGGGTTAGATCTGTCAGTCTTGTCCAGTAGGGAGTGTAACGAGTTGGTTTCCAAGTGTGCTACAGTGAACTTACTGTTAAGATACCTAACTCGTAACATTGGTAAACAGTATTGCTATTGTTTAACTTGCTCCTATAGCGATCGAACTGAGGTATCATGTATTGGTCGCAATAAGCTGACATCCTAATTCGCAGTGATGCGTTGTCATAATGTTTTTGCAATGCATTGCATAAATATTGGTTTTATTGAAGAACTGAACTTGTCACTTTTATTTATTTTTCATAATACAATATAAACCAATCACGAGTGTACCCGACAATTTTGTATCTGAAAGGGTATCTAACCAAAAATCGTAACCGTTGGCAACACAGTTCATTTACCCGCGATTCTAGCATACAATCAAAAATTAATGCGGAGTAGAAATACAAATGCGAACAAAGCTTTGTGTAGAAAAGTGCTAGGTATTTAAAATATAAATAATAAATATAAATTTTTTGAAATGTGCCTAATTATCGGAGGTCGATAGTTTATCGAGTTTGCTAACTGTGTTACATGTTATGTTTGCTGGTTAAACTACTGTTTGCGCTATGATATATGCTGATTAAACATTCCATGCGGAAATGTTTTCGTTAATGGCTTGGTTGGATTCATTTCAATTGCATGCTTTGTTTTTTTTTTAGCGAAAATTAAAACAAATCTTTCACACCATTGCAATAGCTCTGCGTAATTGCCGTTTTTTCATTATGGCTTCATACAAGTTGGAACTACATAAATGAAATTTTTATAGCTGTCATGGTCGAATGTGCAGTAAAGATTTGACATCGAACAGTGGTGCTTTGTTTTGAAAGCTAAAAGTGTGAAAATGATTAGATAATTTTCAGTGACAGACATATTTTTGTTTTATCCACAAATGTAAATCAATTTGTATTTACGCATCACTTTTGTATAAAAGCAGCTCAATACCACAATACTGGCTCTATTGGTAATACTCATTACATCTTGATTTTTGGTTCTCTTTAACTTAAAATTTTTGATTTGAAGCACACCGAACGTTTTTTTTACAAATGTAAAGGTCCCTACCAACCAAACGCAGATAAAAAAGTGGATAAAACATAGGTCGCGCTATCCAGAAATGAAGATAAAAAAGTGGATAGTTTTCTATGGGCCGCGTGCAGATATTATCCACATTCCCCATGTAAATTTCGTGTACGTGTGACCTTGCATCATCCTCGCACTCATTAAGAAACCCCATAAGAAAAAACATATCTGCGCTCCTCTAACTTAAAAATTTCCCAAAACAAACCTGACAGCACAGCAAAGGCTGCATACTTTTAGGCGCTACCAGTTTTGCTGCCCAGCCTAAAACCTTGCAAAGCATCCAAGAAATGCCCAATAAACTTACAAAAACTCGCTTTTCGTAATTTTTTATTTACTGAACCTAAGATATGTACATTCAAATCATTGGATTTAATACTTATGTACGCTAAACTAAATTTGAAAACTGGGTTTAGTGCTTTTGTTTGTCCCCAAAAACTAAAAGTTTGTAAATGGCGACTGGTGAACACCACAGCTTTTATTCACCGTTAAAGAGTTTTCTCCGTTGAGCAGATACAAAGAATCATCCCTTTCGAGAAACGCGTTGCTATTCAGTTGCAGGTCGTGCTTTTGCCCAGCACAGGGTATCCGTTCGTATAATCTTATAAAAAAGGCTGGTTATATGGTTCCGCTTCTACTCGAAGTTACATATATAGAAAGTCTTTCCTTATTTACTCAGGAGTCAGGTCTGTGCCATGCTGTTGCCTGCTAAGCTAACTGTCAATTTTGCTCTTGCTTTACCCGACCCAGAGCCAGCGACATTTCCAACCGGAAGAAGCTCAACGATGGTGTGTACATGTCGATGAATTCGCAGCTCGCCTTTGGATACAACGCCCGGTCATTATATATGTATGTACATGTTTTGCTTCCTGTCGAAATAAATAATGCATTAGAAAAGCTTAAATTTTTACTTAAATGGCTTAAATTAGTGTACTAACCTTGTTTTTTCATGAAATCCGAATTTTTTACAAAAAAAAACTGATAAATTTTAAAATTTGTAATTTTGATTTTGACATTTAATTTTATTTATGGAACCAGCTGTTTAATTTCCCTTTGTTATAATTTGCTTGCAATTATTCAAATTTTACTATTTCATTCACACTCATAGGGGTAGCAATATCGAAAAAAGAGAACGATTTTTGTTTGGGAAATATATTCCGTAAGTATGCGTCTGTGTTTGTAAGGAGGAGAAAAAATAGAGATGGTTTTGGAATTCGATAGGAAATTAATAAAAAGTGGATAGCCTTGGTTGGTAGGGGTTTTAAAGGGGTAGAACTTACTTCTATTGTTACTATTGTACAATCATTTAGCAAGCACAGCTAGTCTTAAGGCAATTAAAAATATTCTTCAGCAAACAGTTTTACAGCAAATATCATAAGCGGGGTTTAACACACAGTGATGTGAAGAAAGCAAGAGTGAAAACTAGAAGGAAAAGATTTTTTCATTTCACGATAAAGCAAAACCAGAATTGAGCACCTGGTTGGAAAGGATATATGTAGCTGATGTAAACCTAAGCGGATGTGGTGGATTTTTGTTGCGTACAAATAGGCGCATAAAAAGCTATTACCCTGCGTTCTTTGCCCTTAGCTGATGTTTACTCTCAAATGCTTAACCACCTCTCAAAAAATCGAGCTACAAACTTTAAGGAATGCTATCCGGGATCGACTTCCTAAACGTGGGTTCCTTTGCTTACGTTCAAAGTCATATGTCCCTAAACCATGTTGCGCAACCTTCAATCAGTTGTCTACATTTAGTCGCCGTAAAAGAAGAGCTCAATAAAGATTCTAATATAAAAGAATAACAAATGCCCGAGACGGCAATATTGATTAATCTTCAGATCCCTGAAGTTAATTTATTTGCTAAAATTTTACATATGTACTTATATTTGTTTTAACCAAACTTTCGAAGTAATAAAGAGATCAACTGAATCTCGCAATGATTTACACCTATTGCCGGGACCTTCATAAAATTCTTTACGAATTAAATTAAAAACCAACTAGTATACCATCGTTAGCTAAAACCTGTCAATTAAACCAATTTACTTTTAATTTGTTTCTCGCCATTCTAAATACCTAAATGTATATCTCTTTTAAGTTTCGAAATATCAAGAGATTTTTTGGTCCAGTCCAATATTTCTCTGACCAAAACATGGAAAACTTTCAACACTTTAAATTTAGTGAGGCCAAAATTATGGAGTTGACTTCTAATAATCTCTGCCTTTTTTGACTACAGATAACGTAAAAAAATTTAAGCTAGAGGAAGCGAAATATTTAGAAAGTTCAGTCGCCCTAGCATTTTGGCATATTTTGTAATTCATACAGTAACTGCAACCTAGTTATGACAATTTTTTGCATTTTAGAAAGGTATCCCTTTTATGGTATCCCTAGTACACAAATTTTTACATTAAAGTTAACACAATTATGATTCATCTTCATTACATTACATTATTTATTTGGGTAGAAACATCGTAGTTAATTGATCGATCATTTGTGTATTTTGATTTTATTCGCAAATTGAATATATTAAAGTATCTGCAAAAAATGCTTAACTTGTTATTAACCTTTACCGTTAAAAGAACAAATTTTCTGATTTGTTAAAACAATATTTAAGCTTTTCAAAAGTCCATTTAGTAGACTAAAAATACGCGTTGAAAATTTTTTAGAAAAAAGGGTGTAATAAAGTAGTGTAAAGAGAAATAAAATCGGTCAAAAGATATGGTTGTCTTTTGCGTTAATATTGTATTATTAAATAACAAGCCATTTAGAATAACTCGAATATTTTTATACTTTTAAGGAATAAGAACCATCATTTTTACTTTAAATTTCTTTTTTGTATGTAATAAGTAGAAATATATATATCGACAGCCACACTGCAATACCCCGTAAGTCACTATTTTTCCAAAAATAAGGTTCTGGGCCTTTCCCATAGATCGTGATATTTCGCACATTAAAATTCAGTCAAATTCGGGTTACAACTTCCCGTTTCTTTCCAGTGGTGAAATGAAATAACCGTCGCTCATATACATACGTTATAATTATTACAGTTTTTTCCCTCTCCTGAAAACTTTTTGGTTTTGTGTGGCTGTCGATATATAGCACAACATCTGTATCAGCAACTATTCTGGATTCCTGCAAGAAAAAATCTTTGAAAACTCTTCTGTTTGTCGTTGGTGCTCTGAATGTCTCCGTTCTTGCTTGTTTTATTGTGCCACGCCCGCATTTCTGATAACTCTTACGGTCCCCCGTGAGTATAGAATTGATATCGAATATCTGTATACAAGTTTTAAGATCAGTCCCATGAACAATTTTCAAAGTCTTACGCCAGTAAAATGGAACGCTGCTTCGCACTTGTACATTACATATTCAGTTTGTAGCTTTTTTCTCATATACCTAGATAAACTTAAGATTTATCAATTCGATTAAACCTTTTTTGCGAACAAAAGTTTTGAAAGGTTTAATAAGAATGACATTATGGAACACCCTACTTTTGTCAATATGTTTGAGGTCACTTCGTTGAAAGAATTCCTATCCATCAAATTAATGTAAATTAATTATGTATATTTTAACCAATATATGAATGATTTCGTGTAAAATTATGCATTTCTACGAAAACATTTTATTTTCCATTATACTTACATTTGGTTGTACAGTAAGTCAAGAAAACAACTCTGTTTTTATCTCCATAGTATTTATAAAACTTTAAAAGCAATTAAAATAAGTTACATTTTGGTTTTTGCAATAAGAAGAAACTTAATAATATTTAGTGCGTACATACATAAATGAGCAACATAACACACACACACATAAAATGATACCAACAAGCACACAATATTTTAACAATTCCTTTTTCACGAAAGTGCTAAACTTAACACATCACAATATAAAGACCTTAAACTAGAATAAGAATCTTAAAAAAGTCAATTACAAAAATATAAAACTAAAACTTACAAATAAAATTTGAACTAAAGCTTGCAAATCCAACGTCTGCCTTTTTTATTGTAAACTAGCGTGACTTTTTACAAAAAAGTTGTACAGAACTTTCAAATCTAAAATTCTAACACAATTTTATAGCTAAACTAACTAAAACTAACACGCTAACTTATGCTTTAATTTTTTATATAATTTGTATACTCACTAGCTAGTAGCTACCTAATTAATACCCAGTGGGAACGTGAATTACGAATATATCGAGCCCTATGCGCAAAAAAGACGTAAGAGCCATGATTTTCGATTTCGGTTTTTTTATAAAAATTGATAATTTATCATCACACGCACCATCCCTCAAAGTTTCAGCGCCATAAAAAGCACCGTTACGAATTTAGAGCAAAAGCAATTTAGCCGTAAGTGCCATTTTTGTTTGTTTCAAGTTTTTAGTGAGCAAGCAGTGGCTGATACGTCTTTTTTTTTTTTGAAATTAATGTGAATAATTGGTTAAATTCTAATTTGCTTTGAATTTTATTGCGATTTTTTTTTAAATATGTATATGTATATTTAAATATATAAGTAATCTGAAGTGTTAAATAAAAAAAATTAACATTTGTTGAAAAAAATGTTTGACGTAACAGCCAAATCATCAGAAAGTAGCTTTATTTTGTGCAGGCAAAAAAGACGTATGAGCCAAAAACTACCCTTATGCTACGAATATTAAAATTATATTTTTGCATTATATAAATGAGAGCCAAATAAAGTTACTCACCAAATTTCATGACAATATATGTACTGGATGCAAAGATATTCAAAAAAAACCGTCTCCTGAACAATTTACTTTTTGGCTCTTGCGTCTTTTTTGCGCACAGGGCTCGATATATGTATGTAAGTAATAAATATGCCGGAAGTACCTTTCAAACATAATTAATAAGAAACACCGTAAGCAATATTTTTTGTTCTCAGAGGCATGAATATACAAAATTTTCTGATTTTGAGTTAATAGATTATTTGGGTTAACCATTTCCTATATTTGAAGAATGACCCAAAATATATTGAGTTTCTCAAAATTTTCATTCGAAAACATGAAATCGATAATATTTAAAGATGGGCTCACTCTTCAGAGTGGTATTAGAAATAAGTTGGAATTACTTAGTCTTAGTTATGCTAATTTTTGACATTCACTGCTGCTGTATCTATTTAACAGTTTTAGGGTGTTCCCGCTGGGTATTTGGTGCCCCTAAAAGTAGGCATTGGTTTTTAATTTTACATAATATTTATATCTTTTAGCTAAGGTAGTCGTATTTCATTGGCAAAGGCTTAAGTCTTTTAGTGCTTAGCTTGTGGAACTGGCATTTATGTTTCTTTATAGCTATTTCTATAGTATATATGTTTATATGTATGTATGTATGTAAGTAGGTATGTTTGTATCTATTTTACAAGCATTATTTAGGTATTTTCAATTGTCTTTTGTTCAAAGTTCATTGGTGAAAGCGTTTAACCTGCCAGAAGCTACTGGTATGTATGATGTTCATTGTAAATACATATGTACATACATACATATATAATTAAAGCAATATACAATTTGAGGCATCAGCACTGCTGTATACCTTCTCTTTATAATTTTGTTATATAATATAAATTTTTGAACATCTTACGGTATGAAACTCTTTTTAATAATATGAAGGTTGTTCTCGTGATTCGAGAAGCTCATTACTGCACTGATGGTTCATAGTGATCCTCAGCGACTGGTAGGGCAGTGGCTTTCCCTCACTAAGGTTCGCTGTGACATATATGAGATAAGTTTCTCCAGGCGACAAGTTGAAAATTGTATGTGTTTCCAGTGATGAACTGTAAGAGGAAATATTCTAAATAACTACACTAGCGTTTTTGTTATGCAAACTAAAGCATTATTTGGTTAGTATTTTTACTGCAGACAATGTACATATGTATGTAGATATACAAATTTTATTGACAAATTCGACTGTGTGACCATTTTACACAGAAAACATAGTCCCACGATTTTGCATCTATTTAAATGCGATATGTATGTTATGACGTATGTATGAAAATTTTTCTTTCATCAGACTGCAAATGTTGTGAAAATCTGGTGCCTTTTTAGCTTAAATTACTTCTGACAAAATTTTGTCCAATTCGGATTAGAGTAACTGCCTCCGCAGCGGTGAAAATATGAAAGTTCACAATTTTGCAAAACACTACTTCATATACTCCTATTAAAATTTTTGCCTTGAACTCTATAATTATCTTCAGTAGTTTGGCCACTATGCCAAAATACTTTCAAAAAACTTTCAAAAAATAACGATTTTTTTTTAATTTCAGATTTAACCACTTTAAAATCAGAAAAATTATGTGGACGAAAAAAAAGTAGCGCTTCAATGTTGTAGTAAATTTAATTACGAAAATTTAAAACATATTAGTACAAAATTATGAACAACATTATGATGTGCCCTTGACTTTATAAGCCCTGTTATATTGAAACTCCTTAACCAAAAACTTTCTGTTTTTACCCAAGAAATTTTTCGAAATTTCCATATCCTCGACATTTGGAACATAATTTCCGTGTATAATTTTCTGCTGATTCTGAAAATGTAGTCGTTTGGTTTAAAAGGAGAACAGTTTTCGAGATTTTCGAGATATCTTGAAATTTCATTTAATTTCAAGTGAAAATTATTTTTTTTTAAAATGTTAAAAAGTAGCTTATCGAAGAATGAATCTACAAAAATCGCTTAATTCCAATGTCCTTGGTAAAGCAGTTAAACGATAAAGAATTTAACATTTGAATAAAAAAAAAAATATTCGTAAAAACTTGGTCACCTTAACGGCGATTTAAATAATTTTTGCATTCGTTAAAAAGGTATGATGTTTCCTAAAACACTTGTTGCATAGTATTAATACTAAACAAGTAAGGAAGGGGCTGTCTTCGGCTGTGCCGAATGTTTTACACCTTTCATGAATACGCGTAACTTTTTTGAGTGTCCGATCCTTACTTACACTTGGTACAAACTCTTCAAAACTGTTTATTTAAATATCATTTCGGTATACTTAATGGTGGGTCTATCTCTTCTTCTTCTCATACTTACAAACATCGGACCAAAGTTATAATACCATTTCATGTTTTGATGCTCCAGCCTAATGTATGTATGTATTTATACATAGCATACAATTAATATAAGGAATATAAAATTTTCAGTCTCACTATCTTTGTAGCTGTACCTAGGATAGCAAATGTGTTGTTATGATAACAATTAGAGTTTGTCTAATATTGACTTTTGTGCACTTTTTCAAAGAGTGCCTCCGCTGCAGTTTAGGACAACCTACACACATACATAGCTTATACGATTATAAAAACATTTGAATAAAGGTATGTAAGTATGTACATACGTACATTTAAGGGGTTCAAACTCACCTCTTTGTTCGTTCAACGCATTTGATGGAATCAAAGAGAGGATGTTGCATTACACGCTTTCCAAAGTCGAGGCAATAGTTTGTGTAATCGATAGAACTACGATTACGTTGCGGCAAATTGAACACAATTATGCAGTATCTGTAGACCATAAACGCGATCATAAAAATTTCACAGATACATAGGCAGCAATAATGGCAGCCACCACAAAGCCAAACGATTTTAAGTCCCACACCAAAGACAAGTAAAATGTAATCCGGATGATTGCAACAATATAATCAGCATATTGCGAATATAACGGGATTCAACCAAGCCACAGAAACCGCCACCAAAATTAATGCAACCCATAAACGCGCACACATCCATACGCATTTTGTTGATGATGCCGCAGCATAGTTTGTGGTTCGCATCCATTTGCATTGTTGTTGTTGTTTTTAGTGTTGTTTTTATTTTTGCAATTATAATGAAAGAGAAAATCGTAAAACATATATATAGATATAAGTTAGTTGGTGTTGTCTATGTTCACTACCGGCTGTCAAGGTTACATTGAATGGCGTTCTAACGTGCAACAGTTCTAATTAGATACACTATAGAGCAAAAGTGATCACAAGATTACCAGTCAGCAGTATTATAATGAATTTTAGCGTTGTTCTTGCTTTTTTCATTTAAAACTGGTACTTAATTTTTTGGCATGAGTGTTTTGCAATTATTAATAGACAAAAACAATAATAACAGCTTAAGAGAAAAAAGTTCCCCTTACTAACATTGAACAGCAACATGTACTCACTTTTGCTCTTACTCTATTTCCCCTAATGAATGGGAAGTTAACCGTAATTTTCCAAAAAAGATTCCCTTATTTTGATTGATTTGTATTCGTTATTCATTTCTAATTTTCTTTAGTTGTGATTTTCATTGAATAACCTTCTTTTTGTGATTTAAATTAATATTTTGAAAAAAATGCCAAAAAAGCTTGAGAATTAATTTTAGAAGGCAAATCTACAAGGCAAATCGCTGCTGAGATACGGATATCCCAAGCTATGGTGATGAAAATTAAAAAAAAATAAGAATTTGAATGGGCCAAGTGCGAAAAATGGCCGCCCAAGTATCCTATCTGGCCAAGATGCAAGGCACTTGGCCAGAAGTTTAATGGCTGGAAAAACCAAAACGTCAAAAAAAGCTACTAAAAGCATAGGAAGTAAGGCTAGAGCTTGGACCTCACGTCGGGCACTTAAAAAAATTGGATGTTTTGCCGCCAAAAAGCCTAAAAAGCCAAAACTTATTGCCAAAAATAGAAAAATGCCCATGTCATTTGCCTTAGCTCATCAGCATTGGACTACAGAAGACTGGAAACGGGTAATATGGTCTGATGAATGTAAAATTAATCGAATCAATTCAGATAGCATTCGAAATTTTTGGTCAGATACCGGAAGAGCAACCCAGAGTCACCAGGTAATAGAAACCGTTAAATATGGTGGCGGATCACTGGTGGTCTGGGGATATTGGCGGCAAAACATCCAATTTTTTTAAGTGCCCGACTTGAGGTCCAAGCACTAGCCTTACTTCCTATGCTTTTAGTAGCTTTTTTTGACGTTTTGGTTGTTCCAGCCATCAAACTTCTGGCCAAGTGCCTTGCATCTTGGCCAGATAGGATACTTGGGCGGTCATTTTTCGCACTTGGCCCTTTCAAATTCTTATTTTTTTTTAATTCTCATCACCATAGCTTGGGATATCCGTAGCGCAGCAGCGATTTGTCTTGTAGATTTGCCTTCTAAAATTAATTCTCAAGCTTTTTTGGCATTTTTTTCAAAATATTAAATTAAATCACAAAAAGAAGGTTATTCAATGAAAATCACAACTAAAGAAAATTAGAAATGAATAACGAATACAAATCAATCAAAATAAGGTAATCTTTTATTGAAAAATAACGGTTAACTTCCCATTCATTAGTGGAAATAGAGTAAGAGCAAAAGTGAGTACATGTTGCTGTTCAATGTTAGTAAGGGGAACTTTTTTCTCTTAAGCTGTTATTATTCTTTTTGTCTATTAATAATTGCAAAACACTCATGCCAAAAAAGTAAGTACAAGTTTTAAATGAAAAAAGCAAGAGCAACGCTAAAATTCATTATAATACAGCTGACTGGTAATCTTGTGATCACTTTTGCTCTATAGTGTATATGTAGGTATGTATGTAAGGACTTTTCAAAGGCGTCCTTATATAAATATGTATATTATTTAAAATTTAGATACATACAAACATATGTATGTATATACTACAGTAAGGACTGTATGGCCTAATATTAATTTATATCTAAGAAAGAGCCTACTTAAAAATATTGAAAAAAACAAGTAAGGAAGTCTAAGTTCGGGTGAACCGAACATTAAATACCCAGCGTTAGTTTTTACAGAAAGGGGGCATGGTTTTCATCCGATTTCGCCCATTTTAAAAACCAATCTATTCCGAGCCTAAACAATAGCGAAGTTGGTGGGAGCGGCCAAGCCCCTTGCCTATAAAGCTTTAACCGCTTACATGAGCCAAAAGTACTCAATCGATCCTTTCAAGGGTTATAGCATGTCCTATTTACTTTGGAAAAGAGGGCGTGCCATGCCCATAACTTTTAACGTATTTTGTGAAATTTTTTATATACGGATATATGTGTCCATTAATCAATATTTACATAATTTTAAAAAAGTGGGTGGTGGCACGCCCACGGATTTTATTATGTTGTTTGTCCCTATTTGAAGATCAGTTTTCATTGCAGATAGTTATGATACTTTCACGGTGGCTTGTTAATAGTGAAATGTTGATATTTTGTTTATTCACTTGTGGGCGGTGCCACGCCCATTTTCCAAAATATTAGCAAAAAACCTTTAAACAACACTAATAACATCATCAAGTGAATGAGTGTACTAAATTTTAGCATTATATCTTTATCAGTTAAACAGATATTGCATATTCCGGTTTCCTAACTCTCGTTTAGAGAACTTTAGTCCAAAAAGGGGCGTGGTCGTTCACCGATTTTTCTTATTTTCTGTGGTAGTACTCTACATAAACATAGCATGCCTGGTACCTTGTTTCGTAAACCTATCTCACACCGTTCTGAAGTTATTAAAATTCGAATTTGAAAATTGCTTGACTCATAAGTGGGCGGTGCCACGCCCACTTTCCAAAATTTTGCAAAAATAATGTAAAGAATATGAAAATGTATGTATGTACCAAATTATATTATTATAGCGGTATCAGTTAATTAGATATGGACTTTTCAATATTTCCACCTCCTTTCAATATAACTTTAATAAAAAAGTAGGCGTGGTCGCCAAGCGATTTCGTTTATTTTCTATATCTGAATTTAACACAACAATAGTATGCCCTCTAGATTTCGTTATACTAGCATAAACTGTTCTGAAGTTATTAAGAGTCAAAATTTGAAAATTTCTTCAAATATATGTGGGCGGTGCCACGCCCCTTTTCAAAAAATTTGATAAAATCGGCCTTAGAACATCTAAATCAATACATATTGCAAATTTTATCATTGTAGCTGCTTCTAATATTGAATTAACCCGTTTTACACGTTTTTCGAAATTTTCGATATCGAAAAAGGGGCGTGGTTATGGTCCGATTTTACCCATTTTCAATACCAATCTATTCTGAACCCAAATAAGTACACATGCCGAATTTGGTGAAGATATCTCGTTATTTGCTCAAGTTATCGTGTTAACGGACAGACGGACGGACAGACGGACGGATATGGCTCAATCAAATTTTTTTTCGATCCTGATCATTTTGATATATGGAAGTCTATATCTATCTCGATTCCTTTATACCTGTACGACCAACCGTTATCCCAACAAAGTTATAATACCCTTGTACTAGTACTAGTACGCTGGGTATAAAAAATACCTAACCACTTAGAACCCTATTTTAGTCCAGTCAGGCAATTGCTAAGCTAATGGAGATAGACATTTTCTCTCTGTTCATAATAAAAAACGTTTCACAACAAGTTAGTTTTTGTAGTAAAATTTTTAAGGTGAACAAAATCCTTTTTCATCGAAAAGCCAAGCCAAAGCTTTCTTCTGGATTTCGGTAAAATGTTTCCGCAAATTAGAGTTTAAAATACCTAAAATGTCTGGGCTATGTGGAAACTCGTTCTATTGTGACGAATTTGTTCTCAGAATATTTTAAAACCTTCCGCAACGGCAAAGCTCTTTGAATGCACCATCCATTGAAAAGTATATGTTTTTTGTGTATACAGAGCAACATGGGATTTTTCCCTGCTGTCTAACTTATGTAGCTATAATACTCGTATGTTAATCGCGAGCTCTTCAGACTGGATGCCTGATCTGCAGAGTAAATACTGACTTTTCTCAGACATTTTTATCGCATTTCTTATGTAAAACAAAACTTTAATTTGGTCGTCGAATTGTCATTGCCAGTGAATGGACCCAAATTATTTTCACATTTTGATTTAGACAAGTAACGCATCTTGGACCCCTGCCGTCTTATGAATCGATATACTTATTGATCAGTTTAAGAACATTGCAAAACAGGAGATTGATTTTGTTGCTCCCTATAACTTTTGACTTTTTTCGTGGTACAGCTCTACAGAGTTCTGAGTACCGTACTTTTCGTCTTTTTGAAGCTATTTGAATAAGTTTAATAGAATTACTAATTTCTGGAAATATATTTTTTTTGTTCGAAGGATCATCTTTTAAGCAGCACTTTAAATACTTTTTATAAGTGGCAAGATTGCTTATCACAACTTTATATGTCTACTTAACCAAAAAGGTTTAAACAATTTAGCTTAATAATGCTTCCACAAATTCTGCCCGACAAGAGTCCTGCGTTCGACAAGAACGTTTCTTTCTATAGGTGGGACATACATACACACATAAGCAAACCCTAGATCACCCTGTGTTTTGAAGGTGGAAGAAATCGTCGATAAAAGGTAGTGAAGTAGATGAATATTTAATCAAATTGCAATGTGAATTCGTAAGTGTAGCTTTGACCCGAAGTTCCCTAAAACAACTTATAAATTAAAGTCTTCTTAGGCAAAAAACGACTGAATGCACTGTAGTTATTTTTTCCTAACAGAACGAGTGTTCTTTAACTATCTATATACATATGTATGTATATATGTGGCTACTCACCTCATTGTACGATTATCTGGCGAACCATACCACGCTATGGTGGCCACTGAACATCGAGTACGCACCTCAAAAACCGTTATATTCTCTGGAAGCTCGGGCAGATGTTGAAAAATCCCATTCGTTGTAACCGCAAGCTAAAACGGCACGAGTAATGAAAATTCGATATGGAATATGGTTCAGCACCAATAATAGTACTTACCCCGACTTTATTGGCTCTTAGCATCTCGTCCTCGTTGCTGGGAGTGAAACGTACAATATAACGTTCGCCTTCCTGCACTTCTGACAATCGTATATATGTGGGTCGATATATACCTGATATATTTCCAATGGCTCGTCGTTGTCGCAGTATCTTAGCATCGATTTCGCTCCCACCACACGGCAATATGAGATAGCGTAGCTGTAGTGCTGTTGACGGCATAGCTGAGGCTCGGAATTGATTGTAAATTGTTGTGAAACTTCCAGTGGGTATCTAGCGTCGAATGAATAAGAAGAATACTAAAATGATCAGAGCGTGCACATTACAATATAATAGTATTTAAATTCATCCGTATCTACACTGCCGTCCTACTGAAGAATGTGGGTATCTACATAATTTTTCCAAAATTAGTTAATTATATAGGTGTACACGTATTGAAAATCCAAATTTATTCATGCAAACAAAATTTGCAAGTTGGAAGGGAATATGAAGTTATTGCTAATTTAAATTCCTTCTTCTGCAGTATCTACATACAATTTGCAAAAATACTAATAAAAAATGTGGGTATCTACAAAACTTCTGCCGTATCTACACTTTTAGTAGGAAACAGATGGAACTAAAGCCGATTTCCTACTCAAAGGCGACGTATCTGCTCTATCATGTGTAGATACTGCGTTTTAAAAAGTTTTCCCAGCTTTTTGATGATGGGGTTCCTATTATAAATTGCAGTATGTACCACGTTCTTTGGAAGGCTCGTATCAATTTTTGGTGTTCAAAAGTAACGTATCTGAATGCTCTGCTTAATAATTAATTATTAGCATTATAGTTTTTGTGAATAGTTCCCTAGCGGCGTGTTAAAGGAACTTGTTTTAAGGCTTTTTGCTTCTATATACAAAACGTACTTGAGATAGATCTCACCAGACTCGACTCGAGGACCATTGTATAATCTGTGATTTATTCGGATTTTTCCGAATGGCAAAATTACATTTTTAAGGCAAAGTTAAAAAGCGACTCAAGACATCCCCATCTTAATGACATAAAGCAGTTTTCATGCAGAGACATGGCAGTTGAATATAAATTTAGCTATAAAGTTGCAGAGCATTTTAAGGTACTCGATTTGCTACAAGTTAAAATTATGAAATAGGGGATTCCAGCGCCTGTAAAAAAAGAATGTAACAGAGGAGTTCAAAAAGAAAAAAATAAGAATACTATAAAAAAGTTGGTGCCGTTGATGCCAGAAACTCGAAGGAAGTATTGGCTTTCCTTTGGTAATGCAGTGTTATTTTTCGAGCATTGTACTAAATAAATGTAATGCTGGAAGCGAAAGCTCACAAACAACAAAAATTTGTTTTATTAAAAACGTACTAAATTTGTCGATACCCTAGTTTATCAGTAGGAAACTTTTCATTTTGAGTGTGCCTATCCTACTAAAAGGCAGAATCTGCGTATATACTAATATTGAGTAGGTTTTCTAACAAATTTTTCGTTACATAGAGTGCAGTATCTACAGTTTCGCATATAGAGAAGCCGAAATCAAATTTTTGTTGAATATTTCAGTTTGAGCTAGAATGTACATAGATACCCACATTCTTCAGTAGGACGGCAGTACAAGTGAAGAAACCACTTAAAATTGTAACGTAGAAGCCTGAATACACCGGCCACTTTTGTTACACAGGGACTATTTCTGAAAAGTTTTCAATGGCATAATAAGCTGGTTAGTTTTTAAGACCCACCCCAAGCAGCAGGCGCTTTGGATAAAGTTGTTTGATATTTTAGAAGTGGGAAAATTTATGATCACATTTTATACTCGCCAATTATTTAAATGCAGCATTTCCTCATACGCGCAGTCAGGTATATTCTAGGGAACCATAGAAGTAATGTTACATTAAAGATCTAAAAGTTATTAAATTCGCGAAATTGCTTTTAATGACATTTCTAATGTATCATATCACGCCCGTCTGTCTGCGGATTTGATATAACGTATCGCTTTATGTACATATATAACAGCAAAAATAGTTATTTAATCCATCGCCTGCCGATACAGATTTTAAGAAACTTAAATGTTATAAATTTTTAGGGAGTAACTGCATTGCTGGGAAGACCATATACGAAGACAGGCCTTAATTAAGGAAAATACAATTTGTGCTTCACAAACGTTAGCCCAACATTTTGCTCCAAAAATAAATTCTTGGAACAGTGAGTAAATCAAGATGTCGAACCCTAACTGTTAGGGTGTTGAGTAATTTATTAAATATATTTCTTTTACTACATAGTATTTACCTTAAAACTGAAAACTTGCACGCCATGTAGTCCAGATATTTTCTTCATAGTCAAGATATTGGGACGCAAAGAGACTGGATGCGTGCGATTGAAGTCCACTTGTGTTGATGCTATATGAAATGTAAGGTTTTGGCGCCGAGTATGCACGCCAAATACGTCCAAATAGTATGTATGATTTGGGAGCACACCTCTAAGCAGCTGCTGTGTATGGGAGCCCGTACAAATAATATTTGTGACGCGAGGATCTAAACGGGAAGATATTTGTCTACTTACTCACATATAAACGAGAAATACCAAAGCCACATGAAACCATGTTTTATCTCAATAATGATTGGCCGCAATTGGATAGAAACTCACCAATTTTCTTAGCGCGCTCCGGTGGCTTCAACCAAATGTAATCCATCAATGAGCCAGGGTAGCAGTTGGACGGTGCACCTACATTTCCACGACGCATCGCACTCATGAAATAGTCGTTGACGGCATTGCAGAAATTTAATTGGCGCTGACGTGTATTCACAACCAAACAGTAATGAACTGCATGAAAATCGAATTTGCTATTCAACGATGAAGGATAAGAAAATGTCAGTAAAGGCGAGTCAATTAATAGTCAGAGTATCATATGGTGGAAATATCGCTTACCTCTTGTCCCACTTAACTATCATTTGACGTTTGCGTACCCGATTTTGGCTGCGTATGCTGATGTAATGCGTGCGATTGAGTAACGGCCAACTGGCCTGCGGATGTGCAGCTTGTGCTTCGATTTTGATGGACCCACGTTGGCGTGCCTGCACAAATATATCGTATTGACCACGCAGCGCGCACGGCAGCACTACAGTGCGTTGATCCGATTTAAAGGAACGCGATAAATTAACTGCGAAGTGAAGTTGAAGTAAAGCAATGAATAACAAGTAAGGAACTGTGCGGGTCTGCTAAAACTTTATATTCTCAGCTGTGAGCTTTATCAACAAAGTTGGTGTTAGTTTTTCCTTGATTGATTTTAACTGTCCCAGGAGAGTTGTTGGAGCGTGGGCATGGTTATCGATGGATTCACTCCATTTTTGGCATTTTAATGCAAATAAAACTGGTGAGGCATTTTCGGGAATATCTATGCATGACAGAAGAAAAAAAGTACTTTCCATCATAGCAGGAAAATAAGGAATAGCAATATCAACTATAGGCGCGTCCCTCTGCTTTGGAAATTTTGTTCTAAAGAGATACTGGAAGTTAAATATAGCTGATACAGAATTATTTTTCGGAGAGATATAGTCTATTGTTAGGTCGATCCTGTGTTATAGCATTAATGTGCTGGCTTACTATACTTTTGGGACGGATGTAGGACATTGTCAAGGAACTTCTCTTTTCCTACTGAACACAAAGTGCATAATATGTAAGCTATGCTCAGCTGAGTATAATAAATTGATAGAGCGATAGTAAAAGAAGAGGTTCAGTATAAATGCCAGTAAGTGATGAAAGGATGGTCATGGGATGTAAGGCCGAACTGCACTATATCGAGCATATTGCAAACGGTCGGATTAATTGAAAGCCAAAAGCTACGAAATTCAAAGTAAATTGTGTTTAGTACCCAAATAAACTGTAGCAGCGTAAGGTATAGTGGGGCGTATGAGCAACATTCGTATGTGGATGTGAGTGGCAATATGCTTTGGTACTCACTTGTTTGATTAAAGTATATCTTTCGCACAACTTGCTGCGAAAAATTAATAGTCAGCGACGTGGATGTATTGATGTACAGCAAAAACCTGAAAATAACAAAAAATAAAGTCAGAGAAGAGAAGTAAATTTTTATAAAACTCTCGAGAAATATTACAATAACCACATATTAAACAATTGAATTAAATGCGTCAACTCAGTTAAAACCTTAAACTAACACAAACATGCATTCTTATTGCTAATAGGTAATTCGACCATACCCGTCATAGCAACCGTAAGCTTTATAATGCATTTACCGTCATCGTATCGAAAATGATGATGGTTAGAGTCTCAGTTACAAATACAGATACAGTTATTTATGCGGTTACTACAAGCTAGCAGAAGTGTTGAAAGAATTCAAGAACAAACCTAACTAAATTAACACCTCATTCATCTCGAGAAGAAATAAATTCATCCCTATTCGTAATAACAATTTTTGCTGCTAAGGTTCTCCACTGGTTGGGCCAGTGGACCCTTCTAGGTCATATCTCCTTTTGTAAGGAAAGAGAGGATAGGTAACGAGTGGTGAGAGGCATCATATCCAACTTAGAACCTTACCCTCAGGGATCCTTTTGGTGTCCTTATGTGGATCAATACGATTTAAAAGCATTGCTCACGGCAAAAATGAAGTTCAGGAGCGACATCTTTGCTTTGCAGTTTTGTTGTTCCCCAGTCCCGCAACCTTAGTATGAGACTTTCTGTGCAGTAAGCCAACAACACTAAGAATGATCGCACACGGACCAACGCTATACCTAAGTAGGTCAGGGAGTAGACCCTTAAAATTCAATGCTGGAGCACTTTTCTTTATTGCTTAGTACAGTGGCACAAAAGACCGTGTATATGATTTAATTAGGAGAGTACCTGGGTGACCGAGACTTGCTCGGTATTTTTCGAATTTTCCGCATAATCTTACTTACCACGAGCATAAATTTCCAAAATATCGAACACTAACCACAAAAAGTCACTTAACATACATTGGCGACACCTGTTGTGTATTAAATATTCTGGTTGGTATACGCCCTAAAATACCTTTCATTTGATACCCATATTGCCATATATTTAAAAAAAATCGGAAAGGTGGCAACCCTCTAAGTGTCCATTAGTGGCAACATTCAAGCAGAAAATCTAAGAAGGAAGCATACTATCCATCTACCAAATTTCATCGAAATCGGTTTAGCCGTTCCCGGGATAGTGGTCGATATCTGAAGGAATAAATAAAATGCGTTCAGGTGGCAACCCTAGGTGGCAATACTACGCGAAAATATCTTGGTTAGTATACGCCCTAAAATACCTTTCATTTGATACCCACAATGCCGTATATTACTTAATATTTAAAAAAAATCGGAAAGGTGGCAACCCTCTAAGCTTCCTTTAGTGTCAACATCCAATTAGAAAATCTAAGAAGGAAGCATACTATCCATCTACCAAATTTCATCGAAATCGGTTTAGCAGTTCCCGAGATAGTGGTCGATATCTGAAAGAATAAATAAAATGCGTTCAGGTGGCAACCCTAGGTGTCAATCCTACTCGAAAATATTTTGGTTGGTATACGGCCTAAAATACCTAAAGTACCGAATTTCATTAAAATCGGTGAAGTCGTTCGGGAGATAGTAGTGGATATACAAATATACAAATAGTTAAACAAGAATAAGTCGTTTAAAGTTATAAGATTTTAGTGATTTGAATATGCCTTTCAATAATGAAATAAATCTTCATAGTACTAGTAATTTGTAATAGAAATTTGAAAGCAAGCTATCAAGTAAACTTATTTTGTGAGTCACTGTGCCTTCCGCCTTGTTAACTTCCATGTTCCTTATGTTGCATACTTCCATGCATGACATTTCATACTCGCATAGAAATCTATTGAGGGGACAAAAGGGCAACAATGTGCATGGCTTTTAAATTGAAATATTATAATTTCATATACTGCAATTTGCAACAAGTGTGACAACAATCAATCATCTGTGTCACTCCACTTTGCCCATACCCGAGCGACTCCTGTCTTTGGTTATAAAGTTTAAAAATACAGACGTTGCCGTAAGGTTGATGAGTTTGTGTCAAATATTTTGACGAACGGGTTCAGATGCAGATGCCATTAAATTAAGGGGGAAAATGCAAAAGAAAAATAGTTATGCTTTCTAAATTATTATTTGCTTATATAAGCGAGTTTATGGAGTTCCACCACACCCTCTGAATCTACATATGGTATCGACATTCATTAGGAAAGTTTAAAATAGCTATACTTCTTTGGAATTGAGTTACGAAAAACATTGATCTCATCTGTGTTAGGGGTTTTGAAAATATCCCAAGTTGATTAGTATGTTTTAAGATGAAACATGAATTATTCTTCAAACAAGGTATCCCCTTTCCAAATCGAGCAGGATAGGAAACACCAAAAACGGGTTTTAAATAGTTTTCAACTTTCATCCTCGGAGGGAAAACCATAAAAAATGTTATTGGAAGAGCAGTTCGGTTATATGACACATAATTTTTAATTGTATGGTGAAATATTGAAATTCAAATCCAAATTTCCAAATGAGTTAAACGTGTGAAGTCCGAGTGTGTTAAAGTTAGGGAACGTATTATGTGTATATAACTTCGAGATCGACCACGACCAAAAATCTAATACTGAAAGGTATCAGGTGGCTTAGCAAAGTTAAAAATATACCAGCGGCTTCGGTTGCTCAAATCGAATTGAATTCTCGTTTCTTTTATTTGTTCTCTTTACATTTTTACAAAATGGTTCTTACTCGCTATTCTCTTACATTTACTCCGAAACTTAATCTATTACACATGAACTACTTATCGTTTATGCTAAGGGTATGTTCACTGTCGTAAGGATACTCTAAGCTCAACATTGCCAAAATGCTTAGTGCAAATCTATTACTTACACGTTTTTACTACTTAATGGTTATGCTAAGGCTGTGTTAACATTGTCTTAAGAATACTCTAAACTTAACACTACCTGAATGCTTGGTGCAGACGTATTCCTACAACTCGGCCATCCTGGCGCTTAGAATCACCTGATTCTACGACGCGGAAAGAAAAAAAATTCCACATCGCTGTAGACTGGCTATACAATTTGTGTAACTACTAATCAACCTTAGAAGAATTTAACATATTATACCCGTACCACGGCTTTAAATTCGTAACTGACCAGACACCCTTATACGGTATTTGGGTTTGCTGGAAACCTTCTACATCTTCTACCGCATAACGATCGTGTTCGAGGACTTTCGTTATTCTATACGGACCTTTGAATTTTGGTATAAGTTTGCTAGATACTCCTGTTTGTGAACTGGCGTTAGAGGTCATGACATAGTCACCTACATTGAATTTGCAAGGCACTCGTCTTTTATTATCTGTGTAATTCTTGTTATAGCTTTGTGATTTTACTTGTTGCGCCTCTGCTTTATCTCTAACATTGTCTAATACAACCGGGCTATTTAATTGTAATGGTTCCAAAATATTTTCCTGTAAACTGTCTATAGGTTTGCCTCTCTGCCTTACCCCAAAAAGTAATACGCTAGGCTGTTCTTTTGTAGCTTTGTGTACCGTATTATTCATTGCATGTTCTACGGATTCCAGGACTTTCTCCCAACCAACTTCTTTTTCTGAATCTACCATTTTTGCTACCATCGGCCCTAAACTTTTATTCACAATTTCAACCTGTCCGTTAGCTTGAGGTGAATTTGTTGCAATCTTTACGTGTACTATGTTGTTTTCCTCTAAAAATTCTTCAAACTCTCTAGATGTAAAGCAAGTACCGCGGTCTGACACCACAAATTTTGGTCTGCTATACGCTCTGAAGTATTCTTTTAATGACGCAATAGCTTCTTTCGATGCAGTTGTTTTCGCTGGATACAGACGAACGAACTTTGTAAATGCGTCTATTATTGCTAAGACATGTTTATATTTCGTACACTTGCTGTGAATCGGTCCGTAGTGATCTATGTGTACCATTTCGAATGGTATTTTCCCTTTAGGTATCATATGCAAAAGTCCGTCTTTTCTTCCGGTTTTACTAGAAAACGCGATACACTTCAGACAATTTCCAACATGTATGGCTGTTTTCTTTCTTATGTATGGGAACCAATAGCTTTTCTCAACTGTCTCCACTACTTTATCTACACCTAAATGTCCTAGTTCATCGTGATACTTAAAAAGGACATGCTTTTCCATCTCTTCTGGTACATAAAAAAGTAGGCTACCTTCTTTCTTTTTATATATTACTCCGTTTCTCATTTCGTAGAGGCCACTTTCTTTTGTTTCTAGCTCTTTTTTTGTTAAACCTATTTTTTCGTCTTTACTTTGGCATATGATCAAATTCTCTTCGAAAGTATTTGAATGAATTACCAAAACATTATTCACCCTACTTAAAGCATCTACGTGCTGCATTCTTTTCCCTGCTCTGTGTTCAAGCTCATAGTCATAATTCTGAAGCTCTAACGCCCATCTAGCTATTCTTGGGTTCATGTCTTTTTTGTTAAGTGTTAGAGTCAAAGAGTTGCAGTCGGTGACAATTTTAAACCTAATACCCTGTAGGTATATTCTAAATCTTTTCAAGGCATATACTATCGCTAAGGTCTCTAACTCAAAGCTATGGTATTTTGATTCTGTGTCTGTCGTTCGCTTTGAAAAATAAAAGACGGGATGTAACTTTCCATCTTTCTTTTTTTGTAGCAGGATTGCTCCGAAACCTAACGCACTAGCATCGCAATGCAATTCTGTTGCATCTTTTGGGTCGTAGATCGCTAACAGCGGAGACGCAATAAGCTTTTCCTTGAGACTGTTAAACGATTGCATTTCTGTCTGTCCAAACTGAAATTTTCTGTCTTTTCTTGTTAGGTCATGAAGAGGTTTAGCTATCGTGGAAAAATCTTTGATGAACCTTCGAAAAATATGAGCATAAACCCAGAAAACTCTGAATTTCTTGAGTTTTTGTTGGAATCGAAAAATTTTCTATCGCTCGGAGGCCTTTTTCATCGGCTTTGATGCCTTCACCCGTTATGACATATCCTAAATAAGATACTTTTGATTGCAAAAATTCGCATTTGTCTAGCCTGAGCTCTAAATTATTCTGTACTAACCTATAGAGGACTTTATCTAACACTTCTAAATGCTCTTGTAAACTTTGTGTTGCTATCATGATATCGTCTAGGTATATTATGACTTCACCATTTCGAATCATATCAGCGAAAATTTTATTAATAAATTTTTGAAACGTCGCGGGTGCATTTCTTAGCCCAAACGGCATCCTTAAGAATTCGTACTGTCCTAACGGTGTAGTGAAGGACGTATATTTTACTGAGTTTTCGTTTACAAATACATGAAAAAACCCGTTCTTGAGGTCTAGCTTAGTGAAAATCGTTTTGTTTGCTAACCTGTCTAACAAGTCGTCTATGAGTGGCATAGGATAATTATCTTTGGCTGTAAACTTGTTTAATTTTCTATAGTCGACGCACATTCTGAGTTCACCTGTTTTCTTTTTGACTAAGACTATTGGAGATACGAATTCTGATTCGCTTGGTCGTATGTATCCCTTTCTCAGATACTCATTGATTATCTTCTGTAGCTCTGATTTTTCACTATAAGATAATCTCCTAGGTGCGCAAGCAAATGGTTTATCACTCTCTAACACCAGTTTTATTTCTTTTCTTACGAGGGGTGCATTTGACGTATTCGAGTTTAAATAGATTCTTTTAAACATTTCTTCAAATTTGTTTTTTTCATTGCAGTTGAGCTGTTCGCCTAATTTCAAGCTTAAATCCGTTTCTTCGCCAACATTTATTGACATAATCTGACCTATAACTTCGTTTACGCTCTCCTCATCGCTATTTTCTTTCTTGTTATCTAGATTGCAACTTTCCAGCTCTTTATTTATGCTCGTATACTGTCCTTTTGACCTGCTAACTACTTTACTACCATCTTTATTCTTTACATTGTCCACATTGATTTCTTCTTTTCGTTGCTTTGTACTACCACATAACTCAACATCGCCTATTTTCAATTTTGCATTGCTTCCTTCGATAAAATCTCTACCTAGTAAAACTGAATATTCCATAGACTCATCAGAGACTACCAACAAATCAACGCAAACAAATTTATTCAACACTTTTATTTCTGCTTTAAGTTTTCCATTTACATTTAACCTCGACTTATTTAACCCGTGGTACGTCTCTTTCACTTCTTCTAAAGTTACCCCTGATGGCACTAACGTCTGCTTTACCAAGCTAACAGGACTTCCCGAATCCACTAAACATTCTACAAGTATTTCAATATTATCATATGCTATTATATATATTCTAAAGTAACTTACGAATGTGTTTTTGGTTTTCTTGTACGATTTACAATCGGCTGCAAAGTGCCCTTTTTGTCCGCACGCAAAACAAGATCCGTCTTCCCTCTTCGGTTTTCTGCAATCCTTTGCATAGTGTCCAGCGCAATTACAGTTGTAGCACTGTAAGTTTTGTCCTGTTCGTGGTCTTGAATATTCTGGTAGGCTTACGGATCGGAACGCTCTAATTACTTCCTTAGCTGAGGTAAAGTTTTGTATTTTCGCTTGGGTACGGAGCTGCTTGTCGGGTATACCTTCTACAATGTAGTCGGCTAGTTCATCATCGCTTAGATGTAGGTCACCGGCAAGTAAACATTTTTCGTTGAAGTAATTGGTGAAACTTTCTTCGCGCTGCCAAATACGTTTCTCGAACTTTTTGCGACGTTCAAGTTTACTCTCTTTTGGCGCGAATACGGACTTCATGTCCTGCAACAGCTCGTCAACGTTATTTGGGAACTCTGGCTTTGCGTTGTACCAAGCTAAGGCTGCACCTCTTAGCTTTGTGTGAATTGCAGCGTCTAGTGTTGCGTCGTCCATTTTGAAAATTTCCCTGTAGTGGTGGATTTGGTTGCACCAAACGTTGAAACTATCGCCTCCATCGTAAGTTGAGAGGACATTTTTTATGGCTTCGAAATTTGCAAAATACTCTGTTTGGGCCGTTGTAGTCTTCATTGCATATCTATTCTCTTTTTCCAACAGCGATTTTTGTAATTTTAGCATTTCGATTTCGGCTTGCATTAATTTTATTTTTAATTCTACTTCACTTTCGTTTGTACTTGCCGTATTGTTGTTTTTTCTAGTGACCTGTTGTCCAAATGTACCCGCCACGCTTATTGCGCCGCTGTCATCTTCGCATATCGCTTCGTCAATTTCTTCGCGTCGTTGTGTAACTCTTTTTCCAACACCGGCACTATCGTTTACTTTGCGTCGACCGTTGTTGTTGCTACCATCGTCGTGTCGACCATTGTTGCTACCTTCGCCGCTACCATTGTCATTCCCGTTGTTTTCCCCGTTACCACTACTGTTGTCACAATTTTCTTCCTCATGGTCAATATCTACCGTTGTGTCTTCTTGGTGCTTCCCATCATTTTTCCAGCTAACGCTTGGGCATGATCCTCTTGCTTCTGCGGACAGGTTACTAAGCCTGGCGGCTAGCGAAGCCTTAGCGCCAGTGGCATTGATTCCCACCGCAGTGCACCACGCTTTTAATTGTACCAACGTGTACTGATCTGCGCACACGCTATCCATAACTTTTGTTTTCCGGAAAAAAAACTTAAACTTTGTGGTCAAAATTAAAAGAAAACTAATCTTTACTTTATTAACTTTATTAACTTATTTTTTAATGAAAAAAATGGTTCAAAGACCACTTCTGATGAAAGGTATCAGGTGGCTTAGCAAAGTTAAAAATATACCAGCGGCTTCGGTTGCTCAAATCGAATTGAATTCTCGTTTCTATTATTTGTTCTCTTTACATTTTTACAAAATGGTTCTTACTCGCTATTCTCTTACATTTACTCCGAAACTTAATCTATTACACATGAACTACTTATCGTTTATGCTAAGGGTATGTTCACTGTCGTAAGGATACTCTAAGCTCAACATTGCCAAAATGCTTAGTGCAAATCTATTACTTACACGTTTTTACTACTTAATGGTTATGCTAAGGCTGTGTTAACATTGTCTTAAGAATACTCTAAACTTAACACTACCTGAATGCTTGGTGCAGACGTATTCCTACAATACAAAATTTTGTTTTACTTTCGTATCATCTGTTTACGATCGAACGTTTTTTCGAGCACGTTGAATTGTAATTAGCGATGTAGTAAATTAAAATACTCGTATGTCGACAAAGTGGGGTATAGTTCCACGTTCCATTACTTCTAGGTAAAAAAAATATTTTCATGTGAATAACATTCCATTGGAAGCTTGACCTGTGATTGAACTATCTGACGAGTTCGTTTATAAGCAATGATTTTTCTTACGAAGAAAAAACTTAAAAATATTAGGGGGGCGTAGCACCTCCCATACAATCTTAATTTTTAAAGCTGATTATCTCTAAAGGAGTTCAAGGTCGGGAGTTGAAAATTGGTATAGAGCTAAATGATATCAAACATAGAAGTAGGGGTTATGGGAAAAGGGGGCGCGGCACCTCACATACAAGCTTAATTTTAACATCAATAGGATGTTTATGAAAAAACAGTAGTTTTGGAAAAATAGGGCGTGGTACCTCCCATGCGTTCTTAATTTGTAAGGCTAAATTTCGCTAGCGTTCATGGCATGTGCGTAGAAATCACTATGCAGATATAGGTACTATATCAATACCATGTTCACACAAAAAAAAAAGATTTTTCGAAAAATTGGCATGGCATACGAACTGAACTTTTGAGGCTGAATATATCTAAAAGGGTTGGAGGAGTGGCCTGAAAACCATTATATATCAATACCCTAAAACAAAGAAATGCCATGCTTTTCACACGGTCAGCTCTATGTGACGTGTTGCCGTGTAGGAAGAACGTGGGGACAGAAATCTAAAAATTGTGTGTATCGGGCAGAACGATTAAAATTAAATATTTTTGAAGTTGTATACACAACGAAGTAGTGAAAAACCGTTAATTTTCTATTAAAAATAATACCGGTGTAATTACTATTTTTTAACTGAAATTAATAAAAAATCTATTTTGGGCAGAACGAAGTTTCCCGGGTCTAGTTTAATTATATATGTATATAATTTTCAGAGAGAACGGTAATAACAAACATATTTGTATGACGAAGTAATACTTTCCATTACTCATCGTCACATTTAGATACGTTACTTTCAAAAGTAAGTAACCAAGAACTAGAAGAAATTCTATCAACATGTGACAAATTTACAAGCAGTGCAGCTTACAATATCATAACAAACATAAGCTCCAGTCGCACGTTTTATTATTGCCCCATGACTTGTCTTTACTCTTATTCCGATAGATAAGCAGCAGCATCTGTCACAATAATACGAGTAGTTATGCTGCGATTGCATAACAAGACTAATTCCAACAATTGAATGTACCGAAGTAACTTAATTTGAATGACTTCCATCGTTTTTTATCTTCTCAATTCTGTTCTAAATTGGATTCTAAGTTGACGCTTTTGTGTCACGGTTTGCGGAAATGAAATAGACAATTCAAATATGAATGCAGACGGCCAACCAGCAAGGAAGTCATATTGTTAGTAAACTAACAAATCAACCAACAATTCATCAAGGACATTCAATATGAACAGCTGAAAAGTTATGATTACGTTTTGAAAGGAAAATATTTTGATTTGAATTTCCCAATCATCCGACGTTATTACTACTTAATGCCGCTAAGTGGATTATGCGTTGATGTACGATAGAAAAATATATTTTGGAAAGTTAAAGAGTTGCCCTGTTAAACTTAAACCTTGAATGCTTTATATTTTAGCGTTACGAAAGAGTGGAACAAATGTTTTGAACTAGTATCTATGCCACTATACTAGGTTCTAGAGTAAATCCTTGGTTCTCACTGTCCGTGCACTTTTATTCTTACCTAGAACGCAGTTATCATTTCTTCAAGTAAGAAAGCGAGCTCCTTGAGCGCTGGCTGCTTTCACGTAATGTTTATTGTTTGCCCGGAATGTGATCTGTCTCCCCATTACACCAACCATCTCTTCTGGTCCAACAACCATATACGACAATGATAGGTAAGGAGAGTAAACAATAGTCACAGCAAGTCATCGTTACAACAATATTATGGATACTTATTCTAGAAAGGATTTCAAAATTCGACCTTGAGAGAGTGATTGTATTGATCTTAAAAGTACAGGAACATTGGACCGATCGCGGGTGGCCTCTGGAACGGTTGAGAGCAGAGAATATCTGCAACACATTTTTTGCTATAGTATTTTGTAGCACTCGGCTGCTGAGCTAAACTAATCTGCAACAGCAACGAAATTAAAAGTCGTAAAATTACGCTCCCATTCAGTTTGTTAGCATCTATTAACTAACCAAATCCTAAAAAATGCATTAAACCATTTATTGTTATCCTAGATTGTCGTCAACGTTCATTTGTCCAACGACTATTGCAAGCCAACTCATTCAAATTCTTTTATTGCAACTACTTCCCACCAGCATTGATGGATTCTGAATTTCATCATTGCGACTGAAACATGGAGGAGCTTGCGAAATATGTATTACGACGGCCATATGATGAATGTTATGACACCAACAACATTAGCCGGGCGACCATTAAAATAACAAAAACTGTTCAATGTTGGTTGTAAGTTGTCATTTTGGCGGTCATCGCCACCAACTTAGCTGCGAATGAGTCATACATTATCTACTGGCATTGCTTTATTTCGTTGAAAATTTACAAGCGACAAGTGAGTAACGACGCAATGATGGCTAAGACAATGAAGTGGGAATAGAGGCAAGTAGCAGAACACCACAAATATTTGCTCTAAGCTCGAAAAAGCACTTTCGAATGTCGGAGAGAAGTTATTTTTTCTAACAGCCTTAGCCAAATATTATGATGTTGTTTATATGTATGTATGTGTTATGCATCTAAGTGTGTGCGTTTTTGTTAGTGTATGCTTTTAAGCAGTATCCGGCACTTGACGACATAGTCAACTTTTAAACGGCCAACACATAAACGCACTTACCCAACCGAAAATGTCGCAACTTGAAACTAATTACGAAAGCAGCATTGGTTGGTTCGCGTTAGAAGGCCTTATTTAAGTTCAATTTTACATTTATTGCGATTTAGTAGTATTTTTGAATAAGTCGCGAACAAACACAACTTTCCAAAAAATCAAATGTAGATAATAAAAGATTAGAAGGAATATCCATACAACTAATATTCCTAACAAACACAAGATCAAAAATAAAAACCCTTGTGATTATTTGTATAAGATAAGTCTTTTATAAGCTGCAGATTATTTGTTGGCGTTACATAGGATAACGCGCTAGTACTCACACAAATACTTTGGTATTAATTGGTAGAGTGGTCAAATTGTTTCGCCTACTTGATTTACGCCTTGCGCGTCTCTTATTTATTTTCTCAAGGATAGATGCTTGCGTCTGGACGGCTAGCTTCAAGAGCTGTCTGAACTTATGTCTCCGATGTTGAGCCCGAACTTGTGTTGATGGTCGTATTGAATACTTGTGTACGGTCCTTTGGTGATTGCTCGTAAATTTCAGTTTAATTACAACAATGGCAGAGAGTGCAGAGTAAATGTGAAATGTAATAAGTTGAAGCGTTTGTTTTATGACTTCCGCGTTTGGCAGACATTTTAACATTTTCATGTGACTACATAAGGGGTAGGGACATTTTTTTGTTAATCTTTTGCAAGGGTTTTGCTCTGAATTTTTAAAAATATGCATGCGCTAAATGGAGGATTGGATCCCAATTCTTAATATTGAATTACGTCTTTAAGTAATTCATGGGCGGCTATTGCGGTGGCATGACTAGCGAGGGTGAGGGCATTGTCAAACATCTCACCTAAGACCTGCGGTTGGTTGACTCTAGGTAGAGGTACCCCATCTAGGGGGGCGTTTAACTCTTAAACAACGGGGCCTGATGGTAGGGTTAAGCCCTGGGAGCATTGAACAGCATGCGATCATTTAACATACATTTTCTTCCAGTTTCCCTCTTGGTCCGGGGTTGGGTTCAGTACCAGCCCGTAACAGGAGAAGGTGGAGCACCCACGCTGCAAGAGATTGATCCGAGGATGACAATGAAAGGGTGGACATGACATATTAGACAGGGTTACATTGATATAACATCCCTTGGCCGGGTAAAAAACCACGAGTCATTCCAGTACGAAAGATCTGTTGTGGGAATGTTCAGAATCTCTACAGTGTGACAAAAAAAATGGAATACACTTTTGAAGCGATCTACCAGAGTCTGGTCGAGTTATAACCGAAACATCCTTCAAAAGATTTGTAACACCCCCAAAATCTGGTTTTAAGGCCAAAAAACAGGGTTTTTAGTTTCTTCGTAAAAAAAAAAATTCGTAAAATTCCAATTTTTAACCGATTTCAAAATTCTTAACGGTTTTGGGTAGAAAATTGTTGACAGTTTCGAACTATATATTTTAGTTTTATTCATTTGAAAAAGTATGGTATGTTTTTCAAGCCAGAAGTTGGAATTTTTGGAAATTTCATCCGGTTTTCCGGTTTCGACGTCATTTTTTGCCACTAATTAACAATAAATGAACCTCTTTGGGTATGTGTCATCGAGGGGCATTCACTACTTAATTATACCAGTTTTTATTTTTTGGAAAGGACTTCAAGATTTTATGTTATGCAGCCTAATCCAATAAATTATGGCATTAAAATGGCCTAAAAGGCATCTGGTGTCAAAAAAAATGTTTGTAAAATTTCATGGAAACAAGAAATTATGAATCAAACCATCGTCAAAAATCACTATTTGTTGTTTAAAATTATAATTGATGTCCTAACAGTAAGCCCCGGATTTTTACTGAATTTTTTTTACGAAGAAACTGAAAAACGGTTTTTTGGCCTTAAAACAAGATTTTGGGGGTGTTACAAACTTTTTAAAGGTGAACAATCTCCACTAGGTCGCTTCAAAAGTGTAAAATGGCTGTTGCACTGTGTAATAAGTACCAAATCTGCAAAATTTTACGTTCCTAGCTTTTTAACTATAAAATTTAGAGGTCAAACCCCATTTATCGAAACTATCGCTTATATGGTAGCTATGTTATGTTATGTTCGTCCGATCTGGGTTCACTTCACACGTTTCGTATTATGTGCGTACTAAACCTGCATAATTTTGCGTACCTAGCTTTTTAATTACAAGAGTTATAGACCAAAACCCCTTTATCGGAACAATCGAGTGTTAACTTACCTTCTCGAAGTCTTTACTACATATGTAGCTTTCTTGCGCTATCAATTATTCCACCACATTTAAGTTCAGCAAATAAGTGTTTAACAGCCAGATGTGATCGACATAATTTTTATATTGTTAAGTGTGTACCTCACAGCCCTATCTACGACATTATCTGAAGCTCCTCTTTACATTAATGAGCAAATGTAACTCATTTATCACATATTCGTGTGTAATTTAAGACCAGATGCTTGGCATTTCCCTATACTTTTGTAAAGTCAAAATATCGATTGATACATCGATTTTTTTGCGGAGTAAATCCCAATTTTTTTCCCTTATTATTTATAGCGTTCAAATTGAAAGAGACTACTACGCGCAAGTAGATGTATAATATACATTTTATGTTTATGTAGACCCACCAAAAAATTTCCCTACCACTTAAGTCCTATTTTATTCCATCAGCAGGTTTATAACGTGAGGCCTGAAATGTATACTAATGTGGACTACATAATTTTTCTTTTTATACCTTTCATGAACATGAAATGGTATTATAACTTTGGTCCGATGTTTGTAAGTATGAGAAGAAGAAGAGATAGACCCACTATTAAGTATACCGAAATGATCAGGGCGATGAGGCGAGTTGATTTAGCCATGTCCGTCTGTCCGTCCGTCCGTCCGTCCGTCTGTTTGAACGCAAACTTGTCCCTCAGTTTTTGAGATATCTCGATGAAATTTCGCAAGCAGGCGCCATTTTGCATAGGATTAATCATTTGTCGGAACCAGCAAGATCGGACCGATACAACGCATAGCTCCCATACAATCGATTGTTCCGATAAATGGGTTTTGTCCCATAACTCTTGCAATTCAAAAGCTAGGAACGTAAAATTTTGCAGGTTTAATACATATTGTATTTGTAACGTGTGTAGTGAAAATGACTCAGATCGGACCAACATGACATATAGCTCCCATATAATCGATAATTTCGATAAATGAGTTTTGGGCTATAAATTTTGCAGTTAAAAATCTAGGAACGTTAAACTTTGCACGTTTGCTACATATTATACATGTAACATATGTAGGCAAAATCAGCCAGATCGGACCAACATAACGTATAGCTCCCATACAATCGATTGTTCCGATAAGTGTGGTTTAGCATTCATGAAAGGTATAAAGCCTTCGACACAGCCGAAGACAGCCCTTTCCTTACTTGTTTTTGTTTGTCAATAAATAAACATACTAGATTAAATTAAAAATTATAAATAATCGGTCGAGGAGAAAATGATGTGAGCTTTTTCCGGCCTGGATTGATTGGTCTCTACATCAGGGTTTGACAAAATAAGCTCATAAACCCTCTGTTTTACTCTTAACGTTTGATTCTTAATTCTAAATGTTGTCAACGTTCGAAGGTTTCACTAACTCACATGGACTTTTTGGAGTTTCCCAGCCCAGCAGAAACGGAGCACTTCGCCACCTCTTTCAATTATTGGCAAATGGAAGCACTTTCTTCTTTCTTTTATTTTCTTTTATTGACGTCATAGTCTGACCTTTGCAGTTTTTACTGAATTATTTATTTTTTGCGCCTACCACACTACACTATGTAAACTTTGTGAAATTTCATTGCAGCTTTACAACTTCCCAAAGTCAACAACTTCACATGCAAAGCGCCAGGCAAGCCGTCTATTGCATGCAACAATGATAGAAGAGAATTTTATAAATTCTCACTATAAAATCCTTGTGCTGTCCTGATTTATGGCAGTTCAAAATTATATAAAGAATGGTACTAACGCAAAGGATGTACGAAAGCTGTGCGCTTTGCACAATTCAGCTACTTAGTGCTTGGTTCACTTGTCATGGTCTCATGAATGAGCACCAGGAAACTGCTAATAGCGTCATATTTTTACGTCCACCAACAGAAATGAGTCCTGAACCATGGATCTCTGGCATTGATTGTCTAGATGCGTTCGTCAAAATTATATTTACACAGCGCGATCGCCTTACACGTTCGTATAATTTGCTAATGACTAATAGTCACAATATATCTTCACCAGCTTTGGAAATACAGGATGGTTTTGCGAAGATCACGCATGAAGCCATTAGTAAGAGCGCAGAGAAAGGACGACGTTTCTTTCAAATACGCATAATATCCGACAACAAACAATATGTGAAAGTGAAGTTTGGGGATCACGCCGTTATCTATGTTGATTACTACATCATTATTGTCGATAGAATAGAACTGTTACGGAATCTTCTGAGAGATTACCTTAGTCTTATGGTGTCGTGGAATCCCGGTGCCCGCTTCTTAGTTTTATTTAATAACGCAGAGAGACGAAATAGTGAAGAAAAAGTAGCCATTGAAATATTTTCCTTATTTCAAAAAAAATACTACGTTCACCAAATAGGGCTACTTTATGCCACTAATGAGACTGATTATTCATTTTCTGTGATGGACTATTACAACAATCTAAGTTGTCGGACTATAAAAATGTTTCGTATCGGTTCTTGTGCGCAAGGAAAACCACAGCCAAGTGCTTTCGAAGTGAAAAGGAGACTGCAGAAGTTCGAAAGGGACATCAAGATCAAGAATTGCACATTTCGAGTTTGTGCAGCCATTTCAGCACCCTTTGTGGAAAAAGATTGTCGCACCGGATTGGAATTGCGTATTTTGGGGTTTATGCGAAATAGGCTAAAATTTAAGGTAGGTAAGAAAATGAAGAGCTCCATTTGAGTTAAGATCTGATATTTATAGATTAAACAATCATGTAGGGAAGAAAGTAGAGGCATACGCGAGGAGAACGGCACTTGGACTGGTTTACTTGGTGAGCTATTAAATCGCAACTGTGATTTCATACTCGGTGGTTTCTTTCCTGATAACGAAGTTATTGAAAACTTTTGGACTTCTGATTGTTACTTGTCTGATAGTTATACTTGGTTTGTGAAGGTTGCAGATCGGAGACCCGTCTGGATAGCGTTGACTCACATTTTCAAAGACGAAACTTGGTTGTGCTTTCTATTGTTGCTTATCTGTACATGGATATTTTGGTACTTCTTTGTAAATATGCTTCCTGAACCACGAGATCACAAAGACTTTTCATTGGCTGGAATCAATGCCATGGCAGTTTCATTGTGTGTCGCTGTTGAGGAACGGCCTGAATGCTGGGCGTCGCGGTTGTTTTTTCTCAGTCTCGCTATTTATGGATTGAACGTTGTAGCAATTTATACTTCCCAACTTATAAAGGTATTCACTGATCCTGGCTATTTACATCAAATACAAACACTAAAAGAAGTTGTAGTGGCAGGCATACCATTCGGAGGGCCAGATGAGAATCAGGACTGGTTCGAAAACGAAGAAGATATGTGGATTTTTGAAAACTATAACGACAGTGAAGCATTCATACCCAATTCCGATAGCCTGCGTGCAGTACGAAGGGGACAACGAGTTCTGCTCGCGAGTCGTATGTATGTGTTACAGGATCGTCTAGCAGATGAACTTTTTCCATTTGAAGAAAATATATTTTCGAGCTCTTTGCAAATAATAATGAAAGCTGGATTTCCGTTGAAATTGCAATTTAACAGACTAATAAGTTCTATGAGAGATCACGGCATTTTTCAGAAGATCGACAATGATTTTCGTTATAACAATACATATCTTAATCGCATATCGAAGATGAGACCAGATTTTAAAGGTAAATTTATTCGGAACACTTACACATATGTACATATATGTATACTCATCCCAGTGACATTTCCATAAAGCTTTAAAAATCTCTCTTTTACAGAATCAGCAATTGTTCTAACCATAGATCACTTTAAGGGATCATTTTCCATTTTATGGTTTGGTATATTCGCAAGCGTAATTTCGTTTTTGGTGGAACTTTTATATTTCTGG
Organism: Sphenella marginata; assembly: GCA_951509765.1. Classification (NCBI taxonomy): domain Eukaryota; kingdom Metazoa; phylum Arthropoda; class Insecta; order Diptera; family Tephritidae; genus Sphenella; species Sphenella marginata. Next base: position 46,421,440 of record OX608083.1, read on the forward strand.
GTGTTAAGGCCCCGTTTGGAAAAAAACAAAGATTTAAAAAGTTTTAACAGTTTTCATGGCAAGAACTTAAATAAAATGGTTAAGAGTAGAAACATAACCGATGCCAAGGAAATTATACATAAGAAAAAAAGACGGCGATGGTGGTTGATTAAGAAATCACTTTTAAAGGTAGGAAGGATTACTTATTCGAAAGCAGAAAAAAAATCAAAATCCAAAACAGACAAGCTACACAACAAACAGTACCAAGTCGATGTAGAACGAGGTATTCGATTTACCCCAGTCAAAAGGAGATATATAAATTTGAATGCTTATTATTAAAATGGAAATATATATGTATGTAGGTATTTATGGGAAAAGAGCTGCATTAAAATATTGCAAACACGCCTCGTAAGTTAAGAGCTGAAAAAGTCTTTCTCACGCTATTTTTGCAGGTGGTTGGAGAAACGCTTCGAATTTGTTTCAAAAAGTTGCCCTGTTATTTTATTGTGATTCCCACCCTTTCTTTGAGACACAGCATTTTTAAATTGAATTATGACCGTACATTTTTTCAAACAATCTCTTTATAGGCATATTGTTACAATTACTAATTTGATACATATCTATGCCGAAAAATAGACAGTTTTCCTTGGTTTTACGTTGCCAAACAGCAGAACTGTAAAAATGTTCAATCATTTAGCATCAACGACTGTGCTGGTAATTTGATTACAAACTAAATTTATTGCTTTTATTATGATTGTAACATTTACAGTCTCAGTCAATTTGAGGCTTCACTGACGTGATGGTTTTTTGATGCTTAATGTTTAATCATTCAGAGGGTTTGACCACAAAGGCTTTAGTACCCAGTAGAACCAGGCATCGTCTTTTTTAACCCTGGAATACTCCCTATTGTAGTTGTAGTAGCGAAGAAATCGTCGTGACTAGTCGTCACTTAACTTAACTAGCATTGTATCAGCATTGTATCCAACCTCTTCAAACAGAGGTCCAAGAAACCTTGCGGCTTCATAAGGGGCGAAGAGTGAAATGTTTCAGAGAAGAGTAGGCTCAGTTGAGCAAATAAAAAGATGGTTAGTGTCACAAAGAGACACACCACATACAGACCAGGCATTCGGCATGTCCGGGTTCAGTTTTTCATTTGCAATAAGATCAATAATACAGGTCAACAAAAAAAAATTGCATACATGGGTTTTGCCCTATATATTCAGATTCTATGTTCACATCTATAAAAAAAATGCAATTACGAATCAAAAATATTTGGTTTCGTAGAAGTAGGTCCTTTCGCGCTACTATATTTGGACGTTAATAAGAGAAAATCTTACCGAATATGGCAGGAAAAGCAGGAAATAGCATTTTTTAACATTTAAACTGTATTCTTAAACTGATTATATAAGAATAAATCTTAAATTGATTTTTACTATACCAGAATAAATCAAATACATATATGTCAAATTTTGATGAATTTTCATGTTTTTCGTTTTTCTCATTTTTTTCGAACAAAACCAAATCAGAAACTTGTTTATATTCATATTCTTATTTCTGGGTGCAAAAGCAATAAAAAAAGATACGCACGACCCATGTAAAAAAATGTTGTTGACCAGGGAATAGAAGCAATAACAATCGCTAAGAGAATTTTTTTGGCATATCATTCTTCTTAGTAACAACGCCTTAATATAAATGAAAAATATTAAATTAAACAAATATTTGAAACATTTTTATAGTTTGACAGAATCGCATTAAAGTCCGAAATAGTTGTCTCATCAATTACGCATCATAATAACAAAACAAAAATATACGAATCATCAAAATATTACATATTAAATTGGTATGCAAGATTATTTTGCCTGCAACATATGACGAATTCACATTTTTACGATCTTTTGTTGTATGCTTACCGTGTAGGAAAAATCTTAAACCCTTTGTATTGTATTGATTGATGTGTTGCCGAAATTTTTAAAATTACAAAATGATGTAAGTAGATTTTAATTAACCCTAGACTCTAAGAAGAAGGTGGTCAATAACACCAAAACGCGTTTGCCTTAACAAACAAACAAAATATTAGTCCGATGTAAAAAATCATGTGAGTATGTGATGGATAGTTTCCTATCAAGTTGGGTTAAAAAATAAGTTGTACCGGCAATTCTTGATGAGGCCAGCTAAATTTTCTGGCTGAAAAGTTATACAAAATTTACGTGCAGTACCAACATTAATTATTCTTTGTTGTGTCGTAGGGAATATAAGTATTCAAAAGAGACAATCCAACTAGTTCTTATAGACTTAGTTAAAATAAAGAAATTGTATATACCTAGTGATTGCTTTCCTCCAGGGAAGATACTTATAATATACCATGTGCGCATGTTTACATATTTATAAGGCCAAAAGAATTGATTCAGACACACAACTGAAAACGTTTCAACCAAACCAGACACAAATCTATTTTCGTGACAAAAGCAAATTTACAATCAAAAACATTTTACATACATACATATGTATGTACATATTAATATGCACATTTAACCGGCAATTTGTTTAAGAGAGGGGTGCAACATTTCAGAAATCGGGGGACGAACACTAATTTTTAAAACTATTAGGATAAGAAGTATCGAGAAGGCAGAATTAGAAAAGTTGGATGAGACAACATTATCGAGATTACCGATAAATTCAAACGAAGGTTTTTATTTCAAATGTCAATGTCAATGTCAACTGTCAAATGATATTGAGTTGTATTCGTTTGCCAAACTGACAAACTAGTTTCTCAGATATCAGAATTTTTGTTTAGTGCAGCTTATGGGTCTATCTTGGGTCTATTATCAAATTCAATTTCGCGAAAGATTGAGTTTTATGAAATTAATTACAGTTTTGTGATGGTTTTGATTTTAGTGCGTTTTTGTAGTCATATTTAAAGCTTTACTTTAGCTTAATACATTTTTACTCTCAGCTGTACAAGTCCCCCGGGTTATACAGTTTTCGCATATCCCAGCAACTGCAAGCTCTTATAATATATGCTCCCTGAATGTTGAAGTTTTGTGGCTTCGAATCGCACTATAGGGGGTCACTCTGTGTGAAACCTCGTTTTGTTCGGAACGGCTCGGATAGGTCCTTCCCGATTCTGGCTGAGCTGGTGGTGTTGCTCGAAGTCATTTTGCACAACTGTACAAGTTCTGCTGGGAATCCAAATTCAAAAAAGAGGGGATGTGTTTCAAGTATTTTCTCACGCGGGTTTTCCAAGATTTGGCACAGAGTAAAAGTCTGGTCGACGGTAGATTTTACGAATTTAAAGTTTTATGGAGTCCTTTTTCTATGGACTCGCCAGGGTTGTAAGTTACGATTAAACTTTCGGTGTTTGAAGAATCGATGTTTTGAAAAATTCTTCGATGGTAGTTCCATGGTAAGTCCATTTACCGTGACGTCGATACTTTTTTCATCCCTACTTTTAACTTAACAAAAGAAGCTTTAAAAAACACAGAGGGAGAACAGAGAAGAGAAGAAGAGAGGGAGCGGACTCAAAATAGAAGATTCACCACATTTCAGGCTTGCACTGCCTTCTAAGATTAGCAGTATCGGAAACAATTTTCTTATTTGTAACTGCGACCGCTGTGGGAAGGTTACACTGTGTAAATGAGTAACGACTGAAACACAACAATCAATAAATCAAGGCAAGACAATAATCGTTTTAAATACTCATAATTGTGAGTATACCAGCAGTGGGAAGCCTAGAATATTGTGGACTCACTCCTACTAGTTCAGTTATAATTTAATAAGTTGTGCTGCAAATTTTATAGGTAGATGATATTGGCATGGAAGGATCGTCACAGATTTAGAATAAGGATGAAAAAATCAGTTTCTTGATCTAAAAAGCTACTTTGAGATTCAGATAAATCGAATGTTTGCCATTCCGGCTCGAGCAAGCTCAGTTTCATTATATGTAATTCAAAAGATCCAAACTAAATTTTCAGTGATCTGGAAATACCTTTAAAAACAGAATTCACTTCTTTACTAGGGAACTAGACACTATGGGAAGTTTTTGACGATGGATTCGTATACGAACCTTACATAGGTGGAGCTTCATAAAGGTTAAAGTGAGACATTTAGCACAAATAAACGAGCGGTGAAAGAAAAAGAATTATAAAGTGAAAGATGGAGGGAAGTGAAGAGAAAGCGAGATATGGGGGGTGTGAGCTCTTTTATAGCGCCCTGGGTCTGTGTGGATTCCCTCCTCGCTAACTACATGGCCTAAGTACTTCAGACTTTTCTTGAAGAATTCGCACTTCTCAGCGTTTATCTTAAGGTTGGCTTGCCTGAGACGCCGAAAAACTTCCGTCAGGTGCCCTACGTGGTCTTCTAAAGTTTCACTCGTTAAAATAATGTCGTCCAGATAGGCGAACGCATGTGGCTCCAACTCTGGACCTATAACGCGATCGAGCGCTTTTTGAAAAGTTGCTGAGGCAGAGTGTAGCCCGAATGGCATCACTTTCCACTGATATAGCCCTCGCCCAGGTATCGTAAATGCGGTGTACTGTTTGCTATCTTCCTCCATGGGGATCTGAAAATAGCCGTTCTTCAAATCTAGACCTGCAACCCTACACGGGCTAGTCTATTACGAAATAGTAGAGGGATGGCATAATGACCTGTAGGGCAACTGGTATACCTAAAGCTATCAAGCTCCTTACATACATATGTAGAAATCGGTCGTAAAGCAAACTAGTTGAGATATATCTGCTGGTATACACCTAGTAGATCTAACTGCGGGGTTTGTGCTACTTAATATCACTGTTTTGGATGCTTTGTCGCAACATGAATATAAACATACTAGTATATCCCGTGGTCGAAAATCAACCACCTTAAATTAGTATAACTTATTAAATCCTATGTTCATTACTACCATTAGCGACATCTGCAACCCAGTAGATAAAGTCTCTGATTCACAATGGCGTTGCAGTACAAATTGATTATTTTGTAAAATACGCTTAAACAAAAGCACTTCTGTAATTAATAAATGATTTCGCATGTAGAGGTAACCCACACCTTTGAAACGATACCTTTTTTATTAATATTGGTTTGAAATGAGAGCCAAAAATTAGAAGCAAGCACAAAAAGACCTTACAGAAATAATATATACTAGTATGTAACTCCCGATAATTGGGTGGGTTTTTTTTAGAAAAAAATTAAAGCAAACTTTAAACGCTAATATCTTATGAACAAATTAAAAAATTGAAATTTTTGTAATTTTGTGCAAACATGCTCATGATAAGCTTTCATTTGATACACATTTCATTTATGTACGTATTGTAGTTTAGTCTAGCTAAGCGCCTTGTTTTAGAATAATAATATATATGATGTATGTATGTATGTACAAATGTAGCTCACTGTTATAGGCGCCAACAGCTTGCTAAAGGCAGAGGAGGGACAAATAACAACACTATGACGCCCATCTGTCTGTGGTTTGTAATTTTAGTATTGCCACGTAATTCCAATCGTAGCGATTGTAAAAATAAAATCAATTGCCCATATAATAAAAAAGAGATGCCAGCACATACACAAGCTATTTAGCGCATACGGCAGTGATGAAAACATTTAAGCGAGCTAGTTTATTTGCTTCTTGTTTAAAATAAAGTTTCAGAAATAAAACGCAATACAACGCATTTTATAGATATGCGTCGTTTTTGATGTTACGATGTCCGCGGGTGAAAACGTCCTAAGGTGAGCAAAACATATGCTGCGCATTTAAAAACAATTTCCGCGTTGCATATTTCGTTCTCACTTTCTCACAAGGAGTCACACCTAGTCGATTTTTTAAATGTATGTCCAGCAATATCTAAAACCGTATAGTTTCGTGGAAGACTAAAATTAATGAGAACGTATGAGAAAGTTTGTCAAGTCTTTGCACATACATGAACCTTCGCCATTGAGCTTGTTTGTTTATGTTGTTAATGTTTTTCTGCATTGGTCCGCAAAATATGAAACCTAATTCTCCAATTGATTTTTTATTGCAAATACAACTCCGCCGTATAGCCCGGTTTGTTGTATCGGCTCAAATGACATAATAACATAGTAAATAAATTTGTAAGCAAAAACACAAACTAGAGATCAAGGCGTACCTAAACATTCAATCCCGTAATACACATAATTAGGCCCGTCCACAATGAACACGACGGCGGCGAACGACAACGACGAAAAACTGAAGCTTGACGATATTTGCCGTCAAGCATTGGCGACATGATTATAATGAGAGCAGGGGCGACAGGTGCGAATCATCTTGAAAAATAGCAAAAAATGTTGTAAAAAGTGTGAAAGAGACATATTCTGTAAAATTGGAACTTATTTTACAAGTTATTTACTCTTCCTTTCGTTTTTATTGTCAAAAAAACCAAACGCCACCATCTGCCGCTTGTCAAAATAGAATTAGATTTAATCTGGCGACAGCGGCATCTGTGATTGATTGCCGCTTTGTCGCGTCGTGTTCAAAAAATTCCTCCCCATAAGAACACGTGTAAAAATAATTTGACAGATGCCGCTTGCCGTTTGCCGTCTTCATTCTGGTTACCACTATTGTGTTGAACAAAAATATCTAAAGTGGCCTTACATATAATTTATCAAAGTAAGTAGAGTAATCTATTTTTTTTTTATGCTGGCAAATAAGTGAGCGAATTTCGAATTCAAAATTATGGAATTGCCTGAAATTGCATGGACAGTAAGCGAATTTAATAAATTATCATAGCAAGAAGCGTCGCAAACAACAAGCAAAACTAACATACATGACGCGTACCGTGCACCCAGTTCAGAACTAGCCAAAAGCTAAACTATCTTAGGACTGTCCGAATGCGAACCGGTTTAGGACGGGTTGCCAAGTAAAGCACTGGTGACAATTGCCATCGCCAATGACAACGCCATGTGAAAGTAGACAGTTGAAAGCATTGCTTAGTGAATGAACTAGGTCTCAGGGGTTGATCTGAGCTAGTTCAACTTTCCGAAGAGATGTTATGAACAACTATATGCTTCATCAGTAAATGAGTGCGGATATTGAGAAGATCATAATATTATGTACATATGACTAGAACAATTGAGGTGGAATTATATTTCGAGAAAAACTTACATTTTCATTGTAAATTAACCGAAAGTGTTGTTGATGGAAACCTTAGTTTTACTGGGTTGATTTGGCATGGAATGCACCGAATGAAATGGATTTTCACTATTGAAAACTTAGGTACATTGGCATGTGATCATTTGCTTTGCAACGATGTAAGGCCATATGCACCTAATCGTGAACTTCCTTAGTGGTTTGAGCATAGTGATAATTTTTTAATTTTTTTTCAATCTCATCTGTCATCTAACCGCCTGTGTGAACAGTTCAAAATAGCTCGACAAAAGTTTTTCGTTGCGCATTCTTTAAATGGTCCATTTATTAAAATTGCTTTATTTTATTTTTATTTCTTGTTGTTTGTTGTAAGTTTAAAATCCTTTGCAAGACTAATCGATTATAACTACTCATTCACACCAGTGTATTGGTGAAGTTGTTTAAAAATATTTTCTTAGTAAATACACAGTTGTTGCTCTTGAAGTAGCTTTTACTATCTTTCTTGTTATGACGAGTGAATAAAGGCCTCGCTATGCGGTGCATTTTTTTGCAATAATGTTTTTAGAGGTAGCAGATTTTATATTATAAAGGTGACATTTTTAGTTGTGTATTTTTTTAAAATATATTTTATTCAATCAACATTTGAGTAATTTTTTTTGTGAGTGCTTTTTTGAGAGTAATTGATGAAGCAATTAATTGATATTAGCTAAGAATTACAAAGGTTTTCACAGTGATATGTTTCGAAGTCATTAACTGGTAAAAGTTTTCTAGAAAAGACCTAGTTCTTACGAACAAGCTTAAAAAAAGATTCTGAAACTTTTGGGAAGAAGCATAAAACAATTTGATTGACACCAGTTAGTTGTTAGCGTCGATAAGAGATTTGTCTCTCTTTCAAATACGTAATCCCGATATTATCACCTCTAGTACATAAAGCATAATGCAAAACAGCAACAAATATAGAAAAACTTGAGCTAAACTAAAACATATGCTGAAGTTGACGATCGTCAAAATCAATCGCATTGTATGAAGTGCAATTGCAACACGTTCAAGATCATTGCAAAAGTTCGTGTGCATATTGACACGATTTTTCGCCATTAAACGGTGCAAGCGCTAAATATGTATTTTGTTAGCACTGGAGACTTAGCCAAACTATTATCTTTTTTGGTTCTCTATGTTTTGCAAAAGCCTTAGCGGAAAGTTAATTAAAAAGTTATGACTGCAATATCATTTATTGGCATCTAATCACTTTGGCGATTTTGACAGTTGAAACAAATTAGTCGGTCTTTTAGAGAAAAGACGATAACTGGAAACTTCAAGAGAACCCGAATCATATCTTTGTATCGCAATATCGTTAGGAAAACCACGATTAATTTTTAAAACCTAAATCAAAGACAAAGTCTTTGGGTTTAAATTTGCTCAACTTTGATTGGCCAATGTAATAATGGTTTTTCTCTTGATGCGGAGATGCATTACGCCTCAACTCGCCATAGTGGGGCACACTAGAAGGATACTACACGTCCATCGAAACTTGATCACTGTCACTTCCTCTACACTACGCTTTATAGCTGTAGGATCAATCAGAGATGAAGGCCAGACCATGAAAACTTTAGCCAATAACCAGCCTTAAAATACACACGCGCTCATTGGCGTAAGTCGGTGAAATTTATTTTTTGATAGATTATATAGAAGTTTAGCCCATTTTAAGCAAAAAAGTTTTCGCTCTCCTTGAGTCGGATTGTTTTGATTCCAATCGCCAAATATTATTATTCTAGTTACGTTTGGAAAACGCAAAAGTTAACGTTGTGAAGGTTTGCTAAACCAATTGCCATGGCAGCTTGAGCGAAGGCCTTGTGCTCAATATTTACTCCAGGGTTAAGAGAAAAGTAATGTCGTAGAACAATATCAGTTTCACGCATTTATAAAGAGATTTCTCAATTATTTAAGAGCCCGGCCAATGATGACTTAACCATATCCAGATAAAACAGCTGATCCAACCAACCTTATGGGAATAAATGTAGTCTATTAATGGTGGTATACCATAACGCTAACGCCATAACCATACCATAGCCAACCAATTGAGTTTTGGTTTGTCTGCCATATCCATAAAGTGAAGTTTACTATTAACTGGCGGCATTTGTCAGCTGTTTATGGTTATGGCAAGAAAAGATGTGGTTAAATGTACGGTATGGTTCTGACTGTGGACTTATGGATAAGGGAGTTTGTCTGCGTCAAAAAGTCCATTATTATTTTAAGGATCTTTGATCTGAACTAAAATCATGCTTCAGTTACAGCACGGACGAAAAATTAAATCGATAATTCGTTTCTTTAAAAAAAAACAAATGAAATTATTTTACTGTTGCTTATTTGCATTTTACAGACTCGCCTTTAGTAAGATCAAGTCTCATAACATTTTTATTGTTTCTCACATTTGATACTTTTTATTGCTCCACTGCTGCTATTATCACCCCAACTCATAACCTCGTCGACATTTCATAAAATTCTTGAATGGAAAAACGTAAAAAATATATTTAAAGAAAAAGATAACACAAAGAAGAAAGTAATAAAGAAATGTTCACACGTACCGGAATGATCATAAAAGATTATTTGTCGATGGCGCTTCCGATTGTTTGAATGTGTCTGGAAACACAAAAAACCTTAGCGGAAGCTACAACAATCAGGACTAAAGTATCTACTTATTGTGAGAAAGCTGACAATGTATTTGTGTATGATAAAATGGCTGGTACACAGAGCAGATGAGGTTGGTATTGGTTGAAAGCTACGTGCAGCGATTCCAATGAAATAATTTTAAGACAAATTCGATGTCCTAGAAACAAATAGCGGGAGAGTACAGATTTCGATTTGATGCTGTTGTCAATATTTTGTTATTTGTTATTTGTATATAATACGACTTTAATTCGGAATACGCAAAGGCAGCTAATAAACATAAAATTAAGCTGCAATGAAGAGGCGGGGGGGATTGGTAATAGCAAGAAAAAATAAAAATATTTCCTTATGAGACTAAATTTGTGTAAATGGACCGATTATGTATTACAACAATTTTTATATTTTTTACAGTTATATTTCTTTTTACAGGGCTAATATATGTATGTTATTGGTATGAGACTAATGATTTTGCTAGAAAATAAATCTTCTTTTTTTTCATGACAGAAATACACCCAACAAACAACTACCGAAAGATGACAGTTAGAACAAGCATATCAAAGAGCTTTTGTGGTAGGCCACACCATAGGGTCCACAAAGTAAGTTTGTATGCTTTAGGATTTTCCTCATTTCTGCCCCCTCCTTGTGGGGATGAATGATGTCACATATGACAGTGCCGTCTGCAATCCAACTTGCAAGATATCTGAACGTTTACCATGCATCTTACCTACCGGAGTAGGTGCTCTCATTTATTTTTATATTCAGAAGCCGCTGTGATATATTTTTGTACAACCTAGTTTGCCGGATCAGCGAAATAACCAACTACATACATATATGTATTCCTGTTCAACTAAGTTAGCTGTGACATATACTATGTATGTACATAAATGACAATAAGTCCAATTAAGTGATTTACCTTTGTCACAAATGTGATGACATTTAATTTACCCTTTGAAAAGAAAAGTAATAACAAAACTGTAATTTTTTTTGTTTGCACGAAATCTGAAGCATGCCAGCAATTTAAAGTTTTCTAATGCATTGTTCTAAAATTTCTCATTCAATGTCTTTTTCTCAACTTGTCGCAGTGCTTGAAATTTAAGTAAATTTGAGCGCATTGCCAACCCTCTGTGAAAGTGGTTCTTTTGGCTAACTAGCAGAGTCTCGTCGCAGCACGCAGCCAATTTTTATGCTGCAACTACCCAACAAGAAAATGTGAGTTCGTAACTACTAGGTATCTGTTTACATATGTCTGTGTGTAATTTTGTGTTTAAATCGAAGATAAATTTAACTCTTAGAATAACCAACAACTAGCATTTTATCATTCCATATTGGAAGGAGTGGTTTTTCAAAAGCTTCATTACGTTTTGTTGTTGCTTCAACAGAAGTTTACTCCCAAAATGGCATGACAATCGTTTGACGAACATGAAGCCTCTACTCTGGTGGAAAGCTGCGATACTTAAAAAAAATCAGTGCAAGAACTAAGTTTTAACTGTGACCTATTCGGCAAATACGGCGTGTATTATTCCAGCAAACTTTTTACTCTCTTCTTCTATTTCTTATTGGGGCAACTTTTGCAAGAATTGTATTTTCCTTAGTGTTGGAGCACGATTTTCGGCAGTTTTTCAAATTCAAGTGCCTTTCCTGCCAACGGCGGCACAGCTGTAAGTACATATAACCCACTAGACTCTATGCCAGCAAATATGTATGTAAGTATGTACATACAGACGAGTATTTACTTGTAACCCAAACCGCGCGCTCCCTTTACGTGCTCACATGTGTGCTCGCTCATATGTCAAAACGAAATATGGCCAAAAAGAAGTAAAAAACCGTTGGATTTATGTTTCACGTTACAAAAATTATTAGTTTCGGTTTCAAGTTGCGGTAAAAGTTTTTACTGTTTAAAGTTTTTATTATATTCTTTTTGGGACATTGCGCTATTGTAGTATACTCGTACTCGGAACGTGTGGAACGTAGTGTACAAGAAGAAAAACTTTCATTTGTTGCATAATGACTAATATTGTGCCGAGATTATAAGATTCTCTTAAGGCCAAAAGAGATGTAAGCTTGAGTAGGCTCTGTCTTCAATGCTAAAAAAAATCAACGCTTTTTGAGAAGAGTTTGTTCAAATTCTAATATTTAGTTGCCGATATTTGGCTATTTATCAAATAAGACAAAGTGTTAGTAAAGTTTCAGAATAAAACCTCGTACACATCTTCTTTCTTTTTTTCTTCATCATCAGTTCATTCTTCGTTGCACCAACTGGCGCCAATTGGAGACACCGATGAATCGCAAGTCGATGTCCACGCAGTCCTTCCATCTTCGTTTGCTTCCAACGGCGCGTGCTTTTAGAACTCCTTCTAGACTGGATATGAATACAACTCGAAAAATACAAAGGAATGAGAATATAACAATTTCAGTTCCACGGTAGTGACTCAAGTCTTTCTAGGTAGTTCTCTTTTTGACTGACTCTTTACAAATTGCTTTTCTAACCTGCCACCAAACGTTACAGCCATGAAAGGTGTGGTCAAGGATAGTAGGTTGTAGTGTGAAACTGCCTAGGCTGGCGATTTTTGAGGTCATCTGCGTAAGGAGTGTTTGGACCAGATGAACTTCAAAAGTAACAGAATATATGGAAGTTTTGTACGTTTTTGCGTTTTCTGGACAACGAGTTATTTTCGATTATCGCTGTTTAGGTCTGGTTATGGTTATCGAGCGTTATCTAGTGAATGCTATCACTTATTTATTAGACTTCCTCCAGCAGCGACAATGAAAACGTTTAAACAAGAAAAATAATGATAAACATGACATACCTTCAATATGAATAGAGATAGCAGTCCCTTTCTGTTTTCTGAATTGGGACTGTGCCTATGACCCACTCAAAGTTAATGGGATTATTTTTCATATAATTTTCGATCAATGCCTTTGTCTTAGACAAATAGATATACCTAAAACAGAGTATATTTTAGCTAGCTTTTTTTTATAAAGATAATTATATTCACACACAAAACACTTAATAGAAATGTTTTTATCACATTTTGTTTTGTTTTGACTGGTGTCAAACTTGGGTTGCATTTGAAAAAGAAAGAGAAAAATAAAATTACAAAGTCTAAGATAAAAGACTATTCCATGGTCAGAGCTGGGTAGTAATCATTACTTTAGGAATTAATTTGCTCTCAATTCCCAATTACATGTAATGGGAAAAGTAATCAATTCCTTTGCCCCACACAAAAGGAATTCATTACATTTCAATTCGTCAAAAAGAAATACCAAATGTAATTTCCTCATTTTGAGGCTCAAGGAATTGCAAAAGTAATTGAAAAACTGATAAATGTTTATTGGCTATTAAATTTTTTAGCTGTGGTTGTGTATAGCCATGCTGTACAAAATAGTTAATCTTACTGCTGTTGTCTTTAACTATGCAGTTGAAATGATGATTGATGTCATACAGGGAGTGTTTTGTGATAGCGCGCTCTCTCCTCATCTCTTTTAAATTTGGAAGGCTGATCTTCGACCAAAAGAGACTGCCTGCTTAATATAATAATTCTTTAATATTTAGTAGTTATTTTAGTTTCTTGGTGGAGGTGGGACATAAGCACAGCTAGAAGATACCCGTAACAACTTTGAGTCCTCCAGGTGGTGTCATTTTCATTCGGCGACCACATACACGGAGGATCCCCTCCAGAGTGTATTTCTAGCATGGAGGGCTTGTCAGTAAATATTCATACTTAATGCAGGCGCCTTTCGGAGTGGACAATGGACTGTATGTTCCCCAAATTTGTAGAAATACATTAGAAGCAGCACAGCATAAATTGGTAGAGAAGCTCTTAACTATGGCGCTGGAGCTTTGTTATAGACGACCATTGTTTATCAGCGGCCCCCTTCCGTTGGAAGTTGTTAGGCATTGAAGGCCGATGAATAAAGGTCACGTTCTATAAGTCGTTCCTCAATCTCTCCATGATAGACTTGCAAGAAATGGTGGACGCTTCCAATATCATATGAGCCTTCTAGTGATAAGGACAGATGTTCTCATATTTTTGTTGTTTAAATGATGAATTCAATGTAAATTTATTCATCAGATAAAACCTTTCACATGCCTTTTGCTACAAAGGGAAGAGGGCGGCTCAACTTGGCTAGCAAAATCAGGACAACTTTATGCTCCCTGGTGTTTTCGAGTATGGGTCATTATTGATTAGAAGGGATCCCTTTTTGAAAAAGTGAAAAATATTGCCCGAAAAGTCTATTGAAATATGTTTTTATGCAAGAATTAACATTTTACTTTTCAATTACTTTTACTTTCAGGAATGTAATTGGAAATTCGAAAGTACTTTTGGCATTCCTTGTAATGTAATTGGAAAAATTTCAATAACATTTTCTATTCCATTCGAAAGTATTTGAGAAGAAATTACATTTGCACAAATTTTTTTTTTTTTCAATTCCAAAAAATTACATTTGATATTTTTTTTTTTTGAGGAATTGAAATGTAATGAATTCCTTTTGTGTGGGGCAAAGTAATTGATTACTGAATAAAAAGTTGCGTCATGGGACTGGGAGAGGGATATTTCATAAGCGTACTACTTCTTTGTTAATATACTGTACGCTTGCATAGAGCAAGTTTACCTTGCGCTCCATATACATAAATCAAAAATAAAGCTTAAACCATGAATAAATGCTGACCTTTTAAAAGAATCAAATTCAAGAATAGGCTAGGTGTTAAGTGTAGCATTGGTGTTGAACGGACTTTGCTTTGAATGACTGCGGCAATATCATTGACGACCCCTCTGTAGTTTCTGATGTATTTAATAATTTATTTCTTTGTATCTGTAGGTCAATGTGATGTTTCTTCCTGCAATTGTATAATGTCTGGTGTCGACGCAGCTTATTTTGGGGGCAGTTTAATGTTTAAATCCTTCTCAGGCTCTGAGCTTCTGTCGGTAATCAAAAATTTAAGCAACTCTGGTTCTATTGGAAGCGATGGTGTTCCAATAAGCTCCTTAAAAAAGTAGTCCTTAATTTGATGAACGTTCTAAAGCATCTGTTCAATACACGTTTTCATTCAGGAATCTTTTCCGATGCCTTGAAATGTTCAATTATTTTCCGCATGTTTAAACGGGTCTATGAAATAACTCCCACGAAATAAGTCCCACTTTTAAAAACGAAATAAGTCCCACCAAAAATTGCTATTTTGAAAGTGGGAGTTATTTCGTTTTTAAAAGTAGGACTTATTTCGTTAATTGGTGGGACTTATTTCGTTACGCGTTTTTAAGTGGAACTTATTTCGTTTTGAATAGAAATAAATTCGTTTTGAAAAGTGGGAGTTATTTCATACCCCTAAATTTATATTTTGAGAATCAATGGATGCAAAAGGTATTCCCCTTTACAGAATTTTTACAAAAAGATGTTATGATTTCATTATTACAGATCGGTCCACATAACTTTTCAGTTTTCGATTCTGAAATCCGCACTACGTCTGCAATAGAAGCTTACAATAGCGTCATAGGAAAAATCATTCCAAAGAAGGCTGCTTTATTCAAATTTGTAGCATTTTTTTTCTTATGCTAAAAGTTATATATTGGACATTTCGTAAAAGGGACAACCATAATTTTTTGTCCTTATCTCTCATAGCGCTCCTTTTTTTGTTATTAATTACTTTATACTTACTATAATAAAAAATCTTTAAAGAAATGTGTACAAATAGGTACCGAACTTAACTACTGAAAAAACAATATTAAAAAAAATTGTGGACGTAATTACCTATGTATGTGTTTTCTTATATTTTTAGTAGGAATTTGGAATTCGTGTTCCATGTTTTCTAATTTACATTACAAAATTCAACTAATCCCAATGCCACGTTAAAACTATAATACCGTCTACCATGCGCTGGATCTTCAAGCCATTTATAAAGGTCGATAATTTTAATCTGATTGTCCTTCCGAAACGGTTTCCATCTTAATAATAAGAACAATTGATCTGTACTTAATCCATTTACGAATCCAAACGTTGTTACTAGTAGGCGTTCTCTATACGTTCCTTGACCGAAAAAAGAATTAATAATAAATTCTGGAACTCTATCAAAATTCGTAATATCCATTCCATTAAGCAGCCTTCTGCAAGCCTGCATACGATTTTTCTTTATTATTTCGACGTGGGAAGGTGGGACTTATTTCGTTTATGAAAGTGGGACTTATTTCATTTAAGAAATATATTATTCAAGTGGGAGTTATTTCATTTTGGTGGGACTTATTTAGTTTTTAAAAGTGGGACTTATTTCGTCGGAGTTATTTCATAGACCCGTTTAAACATGGTAACAGGGAAGATAGAACAACTGAAGCCAAATTTCACTAACATCTGCTATATCAAAGGTTTTTAAATTTTGCAATTTCTTGAAAGCAGAAGCTTCTTTAGTCCAAGACAGTTTGGTTTTAGAACAAAACGCTCAACCGAAGATGCTTTTGTTGAATTCTGCTCATTTATTTATTAAGAGTTGGACAGTTAAAACAATTTTGCTGGTCTTTTCGAAGATATCGCTAAAGGTTTCAACACCGTAGATCATGTTATTTTGCTGAATTAGTTATATAACGCTGAATAAATTATAAATGCTGGCTGGAGTATTAATAAACTAAACTAAAGCAATTATCCGAAAGGTCCAGAAAGACCCCTTTACATATATCGGCGAGTTCCTTGAGAAGTGAATTGTCATTGCCAGTTAGCCTTAGAACCATTCAGCGAAGAACTGTCGATGGCGGCTTCCCAACATATAGAAGTGCTAAAAAAACCTTTAATTTCAATAAAGAATCGGAGAGCACGACTCGAATTCGCGAAGGCGCATATTAACTGGACCATCAGCAAGTGGCGAACCGTCCTTTTCTCTGATCAATCGAACTTCAACATCAAAAATTCTGATGGACTGAAGCTTGTACGCAGACCTAAAGGGCAACGTTTAAACCCACGTTACTCTAAACTGTAAAGCATGGTGGGGGCAGCGTAATGGTGTGGGGCTGTTTTTCCGGCAATGGAGTGGGCTCAATTCATAGAATTAATGGCATAATGGACAGATTTGTGTACAAAGACATTCGCCAGACCATTATGCTGCCCCACGCTGAGGAGGAAATGCCACTAAGATGGATATACTAGCAGGACAATGATCCGAAGCATACCGCTAAATGTGTGAAAGAATGGTTTTTTGCCAATAAAATTGAGGTATTGCAGTGGCCTATCCGATCTCAACCCCATAGAGAATCTATGGGAGATTGTATATCAGAAAATAGAGCGCGAAAACTGCAAAAACAAGGACTCCCTGTTTGTTCAGGTAGAACGAGCTTGGGAAAGCATTTCCACAGAAGTTTTGAATAATTTGATTGAGTATATGCCTCGAAGATATGTAGCGGTATTGCAAAACAAGGGTTTCGCTACGAAATATTAGAAGAACAAACTTTTGTTTACAAGTATATAACAATGTGCTTTAGTTTTGTCGCGGCATATTTAATACTACTTTTATGTTTGAATTAATATTTAACGTTAGAATGAAGTTTATTGTATAGTTTTCTTTTTGCACAACAACCAAAGTGCCCTCTTCTAAATACAATAAAAAGATTTGCAATTACTATTAGTTGGGAAGTTTATTTTCTGGTTTTGATGGTATGGGAAGTTTTGTGCTTTAGTTTTGTCGTACATGTAGGTGGCTTATATCATATCTTTCTGGTAGGGTCCAGCGTGTTGGAATTTTCGGTGAGCTAAGAAAATCTAATATAATCAAAGTAGGACCCATTTTATTTCTTATCTATGTACGTCAATTCAAATTTTAAAATGCGCTTAAAAAAGTTTATTATGCGCTTTTTAATTCGAAATTACTTTATGGGATCAGCTGCTGGGGTGGCACCACCTTTAACGAAATTTATTGCAAAAATGTTAACCGACTGCAATCCACCAACAGACATATTTATAAGGCTAGAGATTCGTCCAGTCAGTAAAGTTAATAAATTGTTTTTATTAGGTGTGGATAACTGCAGAATATAAGACCGGAAGCACATAACTTGAGGGTTAACTCATATACTACAGTTGTTGCTCCATATTTGAGAACCACACATTTAAGCAGGTTTTGCACAATTGTTGTACGAAAGCTTTTCACTAACTATCAGTTCACTAACGAATCTACGGCAGTTTACGAAATGTGTGAACTCCTTCCTTTTACACCTTTTGCGCAATGAAATCGAATTTTTACTCCGCCCAACTACATACACTGTTCAAATGGCCAATTATATAGGTTTGTTTCCTGCCAACTTCTTTATCTTTGATTTAGATTTTAAGCTCATTATTTAACAGTCCACCCCACTGTAGGTATTATTATGTTTGCTCGAAGTGACTTTTGACACTATGTTAATCTTAGCATATAACATTTCTTACGTTTCCTGAATCTAGTTGTGTATGCTATGAGGATGAACATGCGTACATACATAGATGTAAGTTTAAAAAAAAAATATATATATATATATCGGCAGCCACACTGCAAAACCCCGTAACTCACTATTTTTCCAAAAATAAGGTTCCGAGCCTTTCACATGGGTCGTGATATTTCGCGCATTAAAATGCAGTCAAAATCGGGTTACAACTTCCCCTTTCTTTCCAGTGGTGAAATGTTATAACCGTCGATCATATACTATGTAGATATCTTATAATTATCACAGTTTTTTCCCTCTCCTGAAAACTTTTTCGTTTTGAACATACAGGGTTTTGCAGTGTGGCTGTCGATATACAGGTGAGCTTTGACAGGTCTGTGTGATGCCAAAAGAAATATATTGAGGTTATCGTTGTAACTTTGAAAGTTCCGAAATATTCATCCTTGATCCTTGAGTTGCATGCTAATATTCTATTGTTGCACTTTTATGGCAATTAGAATAGTCTGAAGCATTTAAAAGGTTTATAAATTATGGATTATAATTTTTGTTTGTACGTTAGGGCAGGCACTCACAATTGCATTACTAGATGTGTAACTTAAAATTTAAAGAAGAATTATCAATAAGTTATCAAAAAATATGTGAACCGGATTAACTCAAAATGTGTTGTGCCATTGTTTGACACTCTAGTTTACAGAAACCTAGTTTTTTGTACTAACAAATGCATCTTGTTAATAGGATACCCTGGTAAGGAAATCTCATTTTTGACATAAGATCCATTACTCGGTTCTGCACTTTCACCGATAAACGGTTCTATTTAAATACATCCACACATATGTAAATTGATATAATTAAACACAATTTGTCACTTACCTTTTTTTCTGATGAAGGTCAAAGGCAATATTCACTGGTACGTCCAACTCCAAGTCTTCAACATCATCAATAGCTTTGGCAATCGTTTGAAATTTGCGTGCCGAACAACGACTGCCTCCACCATTATCAACACCAAATCCACGCTCCGCTAAACTATTTGCCAACACTCCAACAAAGTCATCTGCGGCAGATGCAATTTCCGCTTCAACGCAGCAAACCGAAAATGCTGCACTCACAACAACAAGTAATATCAGTTGGGGGCGTGCCACTACATGCGGTGATGTAAAAGTTGTAGTTCTGGTTGGCAGCATTTTAAACTCGTAAACGACCTTTCTATTCTATTTCTAATATTGATGCGTGCGAAAGTTCAAATTAGTTACAGCCCTCCTTTGAAAAGTCTAATTTATGCGCTTTGTGAATTCGTACAATTGCATTGCAGCTTTGTTTGAAGAAAAATGCAAATTAAAAGAGCGAATTGTTTCACATGAACTAACAGAAAAATCCGAATGTTCAGGATTAGAACAGAAGCCAATTTCAGAGCCTCGCATTTGCCACCAAATTGAGGAAACGCACGAAAGCAGATTAGAATGTGAGTGTGTATAGATGTGTATGTTCATTCGTGTGTGTGCGTGAAAGGGCACATAGCTTTTAATTGCCAACAATTGATTGAACAGCTGTCAAATGGGTGACATTGTCCAGATTTTGACAACTTCTTTTGTAAGACCAATGGCGTGCACTCAGTGTCAGCAAAATCAATATGCATTTATCAATTCACTTTGTTCTTTTGTTGTTTTTCTTTTTTAGAAAAAAGATTTGAAGCTAACTTTTTTTGTATTAACGTGAACAACTGATGATAATTCCCCGAATTGTTAGATTAACTAATTGGCTCCACATGCAAATTGGCCTCACAAATTTGAATTGCTCGAAATGTTTAATTGGCTATTTTGCGTTTTAATTGCCAATGCCAAACTTTGTTGCAACGTAAAATATCAAGGGGAGCAGATTAAAGTAAATACATAGATAAATATGTATACAGTGACATTAGGGTGGTATAAAAACGTAGTAATTTATAGTAATAGAAAAATCAATCTCAATCTTAACAAGTAAAGAAGTCTAAGTTCGAGTGAACCGAACATTAAATACCCAGCGTTAGTTTTCAGAACGAGATACTAATACCATTACTTGGCAATGATATAGGCCCTAGAATCATATTTGAAATTTTCTATATCAAAAAGCGGGCGTGGTTATGATCCGATTTCGCCAATTTTAAACACCAACCTGACTTGGCCAGAAAGTAACCTGTGTACCAAATTTCATGCGAATATCTCAATTTTTACTCAACTTATGTTAATTTATGTGATTTTCGATATCGAAAAAGGGGGCGTGGTTATCATCCGATTTCGCCCATTTTCAATAGGAACCTACCTTGGCCAGAAATGCAAATGTCTCAATTTTTACTCAAGACGGACATGCCTTAATCAATTCTTCTTTTGAACCTAAGAATTTTCTTATATGGAACCCTATATCTAACTCGATTATTTTGCGCCGTTACGTAGTACCGTTATGTGAACAAAATTATAATACCCTTGTACTAGTACTAGTACGCTGGGTATAAAAATTACGGTATTATTTTAAAAAGTTCGGAGTAAGGCACCTGTAAAGGGTTGATACCAGCCATGCTTAGCGTAGCTATAAGAATAATTAGAATGGTGTCCTTGAATATATATCTTTGTGTATTTGGACGCAAACTAGTCCCTCAATTTTAGAGATATCTCATAATAATGCTAATAAAACGGATAGCTCCCATACAATCGATTTTTCCGATAAATGGGGTTTGGGCTATGTATCTTTGAATTAACAGTTTTGAAGAGTTTGTATCAATTATAAGTGAAGATCGGACACTCACGCATTCATGACAGATATAAAGCCAGTTTTCAAACTTAAACACCCTAATATTCAATGGAAGTGCAGAAAATCTCAAATTGATAGTGGAAGGGCAATATCAAAGCAAACGAATATTTCACAATATGTGCGAGCTTAGTTTGGAATTCAATTTTAATTCATTTACTCAACTTTCGAGGAATCAATTTTCAATTGAACTTAAAAGTTTTTGACTAATGCAGTCAACTCCACTTCTTTTGCATTTCATGTTCAATCGAACGTTTGAAAGTTCAATAAAGTATGTATTGTGAATTTTATACAGAGAATTAAGTGTAACTACAGCATAGTGCACTGCTAGTACATGAAGGAATCCTACTAGCTCTCCAAAATTTAAAAGAACCATAGACCAAGGAACTAGGGAGATTTTAAGCACTATATCTCTATAGCCAGATGAGATATGGAACTTATTGCAAAGGTCATTGGCACCTCTCTTTTGATATCCATATTGTAAGACAAAAGTTCAAGAACTATTAATTTGTGTTTTGCATTGTACAGACAGATTAAGAAAGTTTTTTTTTATTTTGTTTTGGGTTTTTACGGACTTTTCATTTACATATATTTGTAAGTTTTTCGAGCTCAAGACCATTGAACAATAATAGTTATTCAATGGGTAGGATTACATGTTTCAGATAGGATTACATGTTTCAGAGGTTCCAAACTCATCAACTGAATTTTTCTCTAAAATATCAGTTTTTCCACAAAATCGGAAATAATATTGTTCACTGGTCTTGAGCTCGAAATATTTTTTAGTTGAAGTTTGGGAATCAGTGTTTACACCAAACATAGTATCAGATAAAAAATGCAGTGGAGACTTACTCTTGTGAGTGCTACTTTGGAGTGAGTGGAAAAGTCCTCTCGAGAGTATATCAAAAACCGAAAGGAATGAGACGCGTATCCCTTAAACAGTTTTTTATGCAGTGAGTCTTCTTTTTTTGAGAATTAATTTATACAACAATGAGGCAAAGGTTTGGCTAAAGCAGACTTTCTTCCTTCTGTATAGATTGCATGGTACGTATGTATGTATATGCAGCATAGTTTATGCATATACGCGGTTTTGCACGCTATGTAAATTTACTCACCATCGAGAAGCAATATAAACAACTCTTTCTATCAGATTTCCCAAAAAAGAAACATTTACAAAACGTTTAAACATAAAGCTTTGCTACGAAAATAACTGTAAATCTATCGATTCAATAACCGTAAAATATGTACTTAAGCGAATGTCAGTGAGATCACAGACAGAGAGCACCATGCCATTTACAAGTATGTAAGTAAAGTGTAAGCATCGGTAAATAGAATCATTTTGAGTCCATTAAAGTTATTTGTTCAACACAATGCACATTTCCGTTGACCTTTCCTCTACTCCCGTCAACATCTCGACTCATCACTTTGTCAAATGCTAAGCCAGCAGTTGTGGCATAATAGTTGTAACATCTGCTCTGATTCCTGTGCTGTTGTTTGCTCCTCAGGCGAATACATTGATGACGTTGTAAATGCATCTCCGGAAGCCTTCCTTCACTCTCCCTTATCCCAATGTGTGGCTCAATGCTTTACCCTTAAGGGGCATGTTAGGTGATTCCATCGCATAAACTATGCCCTTAATGGATGTAATTGTGTAACCGCATATGATACGCGAGGCATGGGGTATGGTTTACAAACACATAACCCAACCATAGTTACATCGAATACGCATTCGCCAACACATGTACCACTGATTCACTTTTTAACATCTGCCTCACCGCTTTGCAGCAGTCGCAGCAGAGTTTGTTCATGAACAAACTTTTGGATCGTTTTTGCGTCAATGCTGCCAAAAACTTTTCAAAAAATCCAATTCGTGAAAAAGTTGCATCCGCTTTTGGCTTTTAGCGTTTCCGCAAGCTAAATATGAGATCACACGCACATGCACACACACATATATACCAGCAGACAAACGCTTTTTCAATGCACACGTCCATGCTTCTCATATTTGTTTGATACTCTGTGTGCGTTTGTAATTGATAATGGAAATTACCGAAATTTTTTAATGGCGCATTGCCGTTGCTGATGCGTTAAATTTGGGGTTTTTCTTTCAAATCGCCGCAAAAAGTTATTTCCACTAATGCTTCCCAAAATGTACAATGGATGCTTTCGCCGTTTATATGTATATTTGTGCATATCCTGCAAGCAAAAGCTAAGCTATTGAAATGATATACATAATGTGATATCAACTTGGTAAATGTAGTGCAACCCATGAAAACCGTGAGTAGCGGGAAGATATCAGTAGACCGTTCTCTATCGCAGCTAAAGACGTATGTAGCTGGGTTGCGGCAAACGAGAAAAAGCACCTTGTACGATGATCCTAGAGTCTGTTGTGAACCAAACACAGAGCCTGGAGCGTGTTGCAGCCGACAGATGTATTTTTTTCAACACGTATCTAGCTGAGTTCTTCCCTAGTATCTTGAATAGTTTTCGATAGTAAATTGTTTCCAGTTTAAAATTACTGTTGAATACTTAAACTTGCTATAAAGAATTTACGAATACATCTCACTGGATTTCAGCGTTATTTTCGTACAATGGCACAGTTGTAAATAAATATTAAAAAATATGTTCCTGGTGTTAGTTATAAGGATAATTTAATATTACTCTTTTTAAATGAGGTCAAATACTAAAGACTGTTCTTACAGACCAGTGAATACTGTATTAAGAAACTGCTTTACCTGTAGTTTCTCCATGCAGAGTTAGAACCTAGCCTATCCACCTCGTTAGTATATCATGGGTTCACCTTTTAATTGAGTCTTAGGAAGTACTTATTGTCGATACTTATTAAGCACTGTAACTTCCTTCAAATGAAATTATGCTGAATCCTTTTTCGCAATCTGGGTTAAACTTTAAATGAGTCTTGATTTCTTACGGGGCTGAACTGCACAAACACTAACTTCTATGTACTTATACTTATGTATGTACCCAAGCCCGTGCGCATGGAGGGGTTTTGAGGGTTTCAAATACCCCTATGGCCAAATCTAAGTTGAATCTTGAAATAAGGTTGGCCAATACATATGTCCGGCACTTTGAATTGCACTTGGAGCTTTCCGAAATTTCAAAGTTGTGTAGCGTATGTTCGTTTGGCATTTTTCAAAAAAAAAGGAATGATAACAAGAAATGTTCATTTTGTGAAAACAGTGAGCAGTTTCAATTAAAAAGTACTGTAAACAAAACTATTCAGGACTTGGTTATCCAGGTTTTGATGAATCAGAATTATGATTAATCAAAATATGATTTAATCGATTTATCGGACGTCCCTAATTTGTACCAGTATAATGATGCTAAGGTTGTGTCAAGTGACCAGCTGACTTCCACTTTTTTTCATGAGTTTTGACAGAATTCTTTTCCGTACCTCGAAGAGTCGCAATGTTAAACGGCATTTAATTATAGCCATGTATTCATAAAAGTTCGAATAATATGCCACCCACCATATTACCAATTCTTTATCAAATATAGAAACATTTTTACAGCCAATAGGTATAATTTTAGGCATCAGAGTATGCAGTTTGAGAAAAGTTAGAGAACATTTAAATTTATTATGTATGGGTCGGGGTATCTGTTTCAGCAAATTTATTTATCTTAGCGAAAAATGTATGCGAATGCAAATCAAAATTAAGCCCCCCCCAGGCTAATTCCTGCGCACGGCCCTGTATAGTTATACATACCTTCTTCTCTTTACGTACGGATGAAGCTGATTTAGAGCTCATAAGTTTTGGAACAAACTGCGCTTTTTAGAATGGGATTTGACGGGAATTTTTGATTGTCTTGTCTATTTTTCCATTTTAATTTAGCTAAGTTAGTTTATTTCATTGAAAAAGTTATAAATGCAAATTATAGCACAACACAATGGTGCAAATAGAAGAATTTTAAATCAGGGTAGAACGCATTTCATTTTGACATAAAGTTCAATGTACGCCAACAGTTGTTTAAATAAGTTAAAATTATAAATTTCACCCAAAATGTGGTAAAGCTAATGGAGTAAAAAAAAACGAAAAGACTTAAAAAAATGTAATTCAGAAATTGCTATAAGTGTTGAACGCCAAGATTGCTGTTGAATCCTCCCGAAAGGAAAGAGAAGATGGGTAATGAGAGGTGGGAGGCATATTGGTCGCCTCTTACGACCGGTATGCCTACCGCGGGCATATTCTAAGCCCCAACCCGCAGGGGCAGTACCTACCTCATCTGTCATCTGGTTTGCTGGTATAAGCTAATTAATCTTCCAAGTTCGATACCCTGAACTTTCTCGTCATACATAAGTTATTAACGTTAGTACATTTTTCGTGCATCAAATCCTAACAATCTTTGTAAAAAATAGGGCTCCCTGAAATAAATCTCACGAAATAAGTCCCACTTTTAAAAACGAAGTAAGTCTCACCAAAAATTGCTATTTTGAAAGTGGGAGTTATTTCGTTTTTAAAAGTGGGAGTTATTTCGTCAATTGGTGGGACTTATTTCGTTACGCGTTTTTATTTTAAGTGGGACTTATTTCGTTTTGAATGGGAATAAATTCGTTTTGTAAAGTGGGAGTTATTTCATACCCCTAAATTTATGTTCCATGTTTCCTAATATTACCGTGGCACGCGGAAGGACATCACCGTGGCGGTAGCCACGGCTATGGCACACACCCGGAGTTGGAATGGCGTAGCCCAGGGTAATTTTTTAAAGCGCGGCCGAAGGCCGCCTACGAGGAAAGGTGTCCTGCACATAAAAAACGTGGATCGGGCCCCGAATTGGGGATCTGACCCGGGTCAATTTTCGGTTTTTCACTAATAATTTTTCATAGAAACAAAATATTGCTTTTCCCCCTTCGTATTATTGTTACGGAGGCCCGATCCACGTTTTTTATGTGCAGAACACCTTTGCGAGTAGGCGGCCTTCGGCCGCGCTTTAAAAAATTACCCTGGGCTACGCCATTCCAACTCCGGGTGTGTGCCATAGCCGTGGCTACCGCCACGGTGATGTCCTTCCGCGTGCCACGGTAAAAGTGGGACTTATTTCGTTTATGAAAGTGGGACTTATTTCATTTAACAAATATATTATTCAAGGGGGAGTTATTTCATTTTGAGTGGGAGTTATTTCATTTCAAGTAAATTTTTAAATCATTTCATTTTAGTGGGACTTATTTCGTTTTCAAAAGTGGGACTTATTTTGTGGGAGTTATCTCATTTTTTTAAGCAATTTTTGGTGGGACTTATTTCGTTTTTAAAAGTGGGACTTATTTCGTGGGATTTATTTCAGGGAGCCAAAAATAGGACATATAGGAGCGAACCTTAGAACACAAGTTTTACATGCATTAAGTTAGCTTTATTGAAGTGAAACTGGTTCAAATGGGTGCACCCGTGATCGTGACATAAAAACTGCTAACTATAAATGTTAGTGCTTGAATCGTCGTTATTCTAGAAAATACGGTTTCACGCATACATATGTAAATAATTTTACGAAAGGTGTGGCATGGCGTATGAGTAATATATTTAGGATTATTGAGGGAAACTAAGAAAATAGTAATCCATATTTTTCTTGTAACTATCTTATATTTGATTCTAAAATTTCCTAATTTACACGAATCATCTTAATTTCCAGTAATCCTGAGTTCCGCTAATACATATCGTGTCGGGTGCCGAACTATTATAGTTGAAAGTCTTACGATTACTAAACTTAAGCCTCATATGCAAGACATAATAATAAACATTAATTAATTTATTTATTTTAATAAGTCTGCAGATTGAACAGACATGACAACTATAACATAACATATACGGAATTTTGTAGCATGGACTCAGTTGTAACCCCTCATTTGACCAACTTAATTATTTAAAACGGTGGGTGGTATTTAAAGATAATTAAGAAAAGCGAGCCAGTGATTTACTGGCAAAAAATAAACGAAATGCCCACCTTTTACCCTTTTTATTTAGCATTTTATAATTTTCTCTTTTTCTTACATATGTATGGGTGTTTCCACGGTCGCGAACAGTACGTTCCTACGCTTTTATGGGCCAAAAAAGAAAGTAAACATAGGTTTTTGTATTTTTTTTTTTTTTTGTATGCTATTTCGATAGCATGTTGGTAGGTCAATTTTAGATACAAGAGGCAGGTTTGTTCGACTTTTAGTTTTGACTGTGGGGGCAATAAACATGTGGTCGCGAACTTACGGAATTTTGAGAATTAAAAAAAAAGGTTTGGTAAACCCTTCACGAGAAGTAGTTTCGGTTTTCAATTAAGTGCATTCAGCTGTCTTTAGCAATGTTGTTCTAGACATTTCCTTGGTGCAGTGAAATAACTCCCAAATGAAATAACTCCCAACAAAAAAATGAAATAACTCCCAAATATTTTCCATGCAAGTTGGGACTTATTTCATTATGAAATAGCTCCCAATTCATTGGGACTTATTTCATAATTTTAACTGGGAATTATTTCATAATGAAATAACTCCCAAATGAAATAATCCCCAATAAAATATCTTTGGGAGTTATTTCATAATTTTTGGAAATTGGGAGTTATTTCATTTTTTGGGACTTACTTCATTGCTTGTAATCCAGGCATTGGGAGTTATTTCATTTTTAATGGGAGTTATTTCATTTTTGTTATGCATATTTTTAGCGAACTAACGTCATTGACATTAATTCGCATTAAGAAGGCGAACTAAAGTCAGTACATTTTTTTTATATTCCAAATTTTCATTTTTCATTATCACCTTCGACTTATGATCATGAATCTGAGATTGGCTTAGGTCAGATCCCCGATTCGGGGCGTGATCAATGGTATTTATGTGCAGAACACCTTTCCGCATTGGCGGCCTTCGGCCGCGCTTCAAAAAATAACCCTGGGCTACGCCATTCCAACTCCGGGTGGTTGCCGTGATGTCCTTCCGCGTCCCACTCTTTTCTCACAGGGCAATATGATTACAACAACCACATGAAAATGACTTTAACTGCAAATATCTCGCAAACTACCAAAAATAATGGTTCAGCGGAGTTATATTCATGCTCCTGGGACCAAAGCGCGTCTCCTGATACATATCTCAAAATTTTTGGTTGTGTATTAGAGCTCGGTACCCCACGTAAACAATTACCCACGTCTAGATTTAGAATCTGAAATGAGATTTTTTTCAACCGTTCAAAAGTTATTTGCAGTTAAAGCTCACAATTTTCTGTAATTTTCATGTGGTTGTTGTAATGGCACATTAGGCTGAGCCCAAAAAGTGAAAAAAAGAGAAACGTGGCACGCGGAAAGACATCACCGTGGCGGTAGCCACGGCTATGGCACACACCCGGAGTTGGAATGGCGTAGCCCAGGGTTATTTTTTGAAGCACGGCCGAAGGCCGCCAATGCGGAGAGGAGTTTTGCACATAAATACCATGGATCACGCCCCGAATTGGGGATCTGACCTAAGTCAAATTTTCGCCTGCGGCACTACTTCGTCGAATCTCAAACCCAAATGCCTCAATGACATTAATTCGCATGTCCAAAGCTGTCCTGTATTTTTCAAATTTCATTGTAACTGATTATATTGTAAAAATATACCATTTCAAATTTTGATTTGGGAGTTATTTCATTTTTTGGGACTTTTTTCGTTTGGGAGTTATTTCATTTTTTTGGGGACTTGTGGTTTCATTGTGAAATAACTGCCAAATATTGGGAGTTATTTCATTTCCTTCTTTGGGAGTTATTTCATTTATTAAAGTTGGGAATTATTTCATTTTTATTGGGACTTATTTCATTGGGAGTTATTTCATGGGAGTTATTTCATTTGGGAGTTATTTCACTGCACCCATTTCCTTACACTCCTTGAGAAGTGGTAACAAAAAATTTATTTTTTGGGTCGCGAACGTATGATCCAGGCAGAGGTAAAAGTTTCAATAAAAATGTACCGTTAATAAATCGTCGTTCACTTTTCTTTCATTTTGATAGTCTTGATTGATATTCATGGGGGTATTTCGTGCCAAAAATGGATCGCTAGTATTAGTCGTACATGTGAAAAAAAATTAAAAGAAACAAGTTGGAAATGAAAAAAAAAAATTTTTCAGGTTTAAAGCCAAATTTTTCTTAAAAATATTCAAATTAGCTTCCATATCTTTATTTTTTATAAAAATTTGGGTAATTTTGTATAACAGTGTGAAAAAAGAATTTTTTTTGTCAATATTTAAAATTTTTGTTTTGGTTGACCATTCTACGGAAATGCTCATACAAATGTCAATTATTATCTCTGCCAACTGGCACTAATTGCCTGTGATGGAAGTCACTAACTTATAACTATGCGATTTTTCGTGATTTCACTAACTTAGTTATAACATTTTGGGCCTATGACTCCTCATAGCGGATTTTAAGTACTCATATTTAATTTATTTTATAATTTATAAATTGAGTCTTTGTTAACAAAATCAAATTATGTGTTGTTTTTTTAGCGACACGTCGAACCAATATCGACAAACAAATAGGCATCGTTATCGATGTTAGTGAATTCCACCTGCTTCAGTTAAGGAGATATGACATACTATCATATCGGTCTTAAAAGCATTTGAATATTTATGAATATGACAAAATTTATAAAATGCATCTATAGTGTTCTTAAATTATGCCTTTTTGGCATTTAAATTTTGACTTTTTGATTTTTACCTTAACCACAGTCCCTTGTTTGAAAAAGAAGCTTTTTTCAATGATCTAATTCAAGCAGTGAGCAGGTCATTAGTTTCATAAAACCGGAGTCATATAAGACACTTATATGACCGTATTTCTATGCCTCACATTTTCAAAATATTCCGGAAGCATTTAAGACTCTTAAATTATGAATGCTCCAGGAAGGTTTGATGGGTTGATTCAAATACATAAATTGGGTATGATAACTTTTGGATCTGAGCAATCTCGAAATCACAATTTCGTTGTTCACTGTTCTCACAGTTAGGTTTGAAGAAAACTAAGAAACTCTGCTTTTTACAATTCTTAAAATGGATCATTATGGCACAACTTTTTGACAAAGGCCGAATAATTTAAAGTGCTGCGAGAAAATGGTGGTTTTTAAGGTTATAGTCCATGTTAACTCAAATATTGTTCTAATCTTTGAATGTGATGCAGTTAAATTACAAAATTAGTTGTTTGATAACTAAATGGTAAATTTTCGATACTACGGGCGTCAGACTACCTGTTTCCTGTAACTTGTTTATACATACATATGTTACTTTAGGTTGCATATTCAACAAGGACAATTAATATTTATATCTATTAATATATAAAAACGTCACATGAAAAACTTTAGGTACCTCCTGTGAGCGAACCGTTTGACCGATTTGAATGAAATATGCACCGATGGAAAGAAAATTGAAAAATGAACTGAAAAACTGATTAAAGGCGGTATATTTTCAGGGGCGTCCCCGAAATTGAAGGAAGGGGGTACGGGGCTTGCGACCTAACGCCCCCCCTCCCGTCAAACTAGCTTAGAATGTGCAGGCTGTTTATCTAAAGATTTTATTGGTCGTATTTTCGATCACAGGCGATACTAGTTAAGATAACCTTCATACATAATAGTCAATATTTTTCAGTCCCATAAGACAGCAATCCCGGTATTTTCGACACCTAAAATATGCGGTATCCAGGGTTTGGCATCCCTAGTAAATATCATCTCCCATAAGGGAAGAGATAATATTTTTTTTATATTTACCACAGGGTATTTTAGTGCGCCGAATACTCTAAGTATCTACCATTCCCAGACTGACACTTATGCGGTATACATACATATGTATGCCTGCAAGGAAGAGAAATAGATATAGCACTGACCCTTCGAGAACACGAGGAGGGACCAACCTGTAAACTACTAGCAGCGTAAGGTTGACTATAAAAGGCATTGACCTAGCACGGTAGGTGGATCAGTATATGTATTTCCAAGCGTTGTACAGTGAAATACTATGAAGCTACCTAACTCTTAAATTTGTTAGTAACTGAAACTACCTTCTTAATACAGTATTTGTGCGCACGTGTTATTTGACTATAGTGTTATCGACCCCAGAAAGAAATCATCGAATACTCATCGATTTCGTTACAATAGATTTTAAACATAACTATAGTATTTAAGCGTAATACGCTATTTTTTCCATTATTCATAAGCGGGACCCTCTCTTACAATTCGCAACCAGCTTATAAAATATTTCGAAGATATAGTTTATGTTTGCATATCCCGAATCGGGGGTTTTCCAAGAGAATAATAATAATAATAATAATAATAATAATAATAATAATAATAATAATAATAATAATAATAATAATAATAATGATAATAATAATAATAATAATAATTATAATAATAATAATGATAATAATAATAATAATAATAATAATAATAATAATAATAATAATAATAATAATAATAATAATAATAATAATAATAATGATAATAATAATAATAATTATAATAATAATAATGATAATAATAATAATAATAATAATAATAATAATAAGCCAATCCTGCGGAATGCCTCAGAGCCAACAGTGCTCGTCCCCAATTAATACATACAAGATGTAACAGGTCTCCCGTACCCCCGTTCTATATAGAACAAATAATTTCAAAAACAATAATAAAAAAATGTATTCAAAAGATCGTCCTCATGTAACATGTGCTCCCCACACCCCCGATCTACTCTCTACACAAATAATAAAATATAAAAATGAATTTAAACAAGTAAGGAAAGGGCTGTCTTCGGCTGTGCCGAATTCTTTATACCTTTCATGAATACGCATAACTTTTTTAAGTGTCCTACATGGCCAAACCACATTTATCGGAGCAATCGGATATATGGAAGCTATATGTTATGTTACTCCGATCTGTATGATTTTCATTACACACATCACATTTATAATAAGTACCAACTTTGCAAAATTTTACGTTCCTAGCCTGTTAACTACAAAATTTATAGCCCAAAACCCATTTATCGAAACTATCGATTATATGGGAGCTATATGTTTTGTTGGTCCGATCTGGGTGATTTTCACTACACAAGTTACAAATATAATATGTACTAAACCTGCAAAATTTCGCTCTCCTAGCTTTTTGATTGCAAGAGCTATAGGCCAAAACCCATTTATCGAAACTATCGATTATATGGGAGCTATATGTTTTGTTGGTCCGATCTGGGTGATTTTCACTACACAAGTTACAAATATAATATGTACTAAACCTGCAAAATTTCGCTCTCCTAGCTTTTTGATTGCAAGAGCTATAGCCCAAAACCCATTTATCGAAACTATCGATTATATGGGAGCTATATGTTTTGTTCGTCCGATCTGGGTGATTTTCACTACACAAGTTACAAATATAATATGTACTAAACCTGCAAAATTTCGCTCTCCTAGCTTTTTGATTGCAAGAGTTATAGGCCAAAACCCATTTATCGGAACAATCGATTGTATGGGAGCTATGCGTTGTATTGGTCCGATCTTACTGGTTCCGACGAATGATTAATATAATACAAAATGGCGGCTCCATACCAAATTTCATCGAGATATCTCTAAAATTGAGGGACTAGTTTGCGTTCAAACAGACAGAGGGACGGACATGGCTAAATCAACTCAGCTCGTCGCCCTGACCATTTCGGTATACTTAATGGTGGGTCTATCTCTTCTTCTTCTCATACTTACAAACATCGGACCAAAGTTATAATACCATTTCATGTTCATGAAAGGTATAAAAACCTACTCGCCATCTATAAAGCTTAGACAAATGGCTTGTGACGCTATGAAATAATCGAAATATACATACATACATACATATATAGAGTTCCATTGAGCAAACTTCTAAGAAGGAGCAGTCGATTAAGACATGTCCGTCCCTCCGTGAAAATGATAGCTTGAGCAAAAGCTGAGATATTTGTATGAGATTTGGCGCACAGGCTACTTACTGTTACAGCTATTTAAAATAGGTGAAATCGAAATAAATATAAAGCACATACAGATCATAACTCTGCAAAAATTTACAAATTTACAACGAGCCTTCTCACACAACTGGGTATTTAATATTGTTCCTGAAATTAGACTTTCTTGCTTGCTTTGATTATAAAAGAAGAAGAAATCAATTTCTGAGTTGTAAAAAGCGCTCTTGTATAGGGTGTCACCATATTAGATGAACGCTCTGACAGAAATCATACAAAGAGCAGAGGAAGTAAAAAAAAAGAAGAGCATGTAAAGGAAGGGGAGGATGTAACGATAGGCTGTCAGCTACATCTCCAGGTGCGGTTCAGAAGTTACTTCACAAATATTCTATTTTATTTTATTTTTTTAAAAAGAAAACTTACCAATTTTATTAATTTTCTCTTCTCATAGTTGTTATTTTAAAATATGAATTAAACACCCACATTAAAGTAATAAATATTTATCGTTGATTTATATTGTCAGAATAAAACGGGGTTTTGACTTACGGAAATTTAATTGTTTTCGAACCAGTCTTCAATTGGCACTTAATATCTGATTCTGAACCAAAAGTTAACCTCACTCGTTAGTGGGTACCCTTCGGAGTGGCAGTTGTACCTATGTTTGAGCCAAACTCATAAGCTCTCATTTAATTTCAGTTGTTTCAATTTAAATTAACTTTATTTAATTTCAAAAAAAAAAAAACATTACTCATTTTTATTTTAGTTTCTCAAAGCGCAAAGACAACAACAATGGAACAATGAAAAGAACATAAAAACAAAACATTAAACAAACATAAAAATAGACCTGAATTTTGTCAGTGGCCAAATGAACTTAAATATTTTACGCGCCCAATTACTTGCAACGACTTTCATATGATTTGCAGCACGCATTTATGTACGTGTATGTACTTATGTATGTCTACCTAGCCCAACAAACATTTAGACTTGAGTTACCCCAGATCTCAAGTTGAAAACTAATGTACTTCTCAAACTCAAAGGTTTGAATCATAGAGTTCTCAACAAAATAGAATTTTTATATGGCAAAGAGGCTGCTTCTCAAGTTGTGAAGAGGTTAGTTCTAAAATTGTACTCAACTGGTAGTAGAGAATGGTGTTAAGACATATGGGCATGTTCAAATTTCAAACTTCACCCAAAATGTTTTTTTAAATACTGCTGTATCGGTTTATGCATCTGATACAGATTCTTCTATATTATATTACTTTTGTCCTATACAGAGACCTGAAAGCTAGAGTTTACTCAAATTTGTCAAAATGGGTGTGCCTTAGCCCACTAACAAAACGGAACAATATCCACCTGTGGCTGCTGCAACTCAAACTAATTAGCACCCATTACGATGTTACACACGGTGCATTTGCCACACGTAAACGAGAGCTGTGATAATTGGCGCGATGGCATTGTTTGTACCACACCAAACCAAGAATAATAAACACAACTACAATTGATCTGCCTCCATAATAAAGAGTGGATAAGATGTCGACACTGAGAAGCACCCCACACCCCGCATAGAAGCGGTCATAGTTTGTGCATATGGCCAAAATTAATTATGAAAATGGCTATTCAACATCACACAAACATAAACAAATCCATACACACATAATTGGCATTTTTTTATCAATTATCGCCGACATAAACGTGGCTAATAAGAAATATTCGTCACTCTAATGCGGCTTTGTTATTGTTTTCAGTTGGTTATTGCAAAAATTCAGTATTTCCCAATTTTTTTTTTTTTAATGTCCAAACGTAAGACACTGCACTTGTGAGTAGGTGACACAAATTCTATGACACTGACGGGGCACTTAAAAATTGCACACACATTGGCACGCACGCCGACACTAGTGCACGCACGCCGCAAGTTCTAAATCATTTCAAATGTTTCAGGCGTATTTACAATGCAATTACACCGCTAGTTCACAGCTTCAAGTACTAGTAATTCACAAATCGCCACCCACTTTTTTTTATTAGCTTTGCTTAGCAGATATGAACGAGTTTAATCGACAGCACGCCAAAACCAAAATGTCGCTAAATAACGGATATCCACGAAAACTCGTTACACATACATATATGTATGTATGTATATGCTATGTTTTTATGTATGTATTTACTTCCGATTCGACTGCCGGCAGTGTCAATGCGCGCGTGTTTAGTTTAAGACAGAAGCAAGAAACAAATCCGATTTTGCAAAAAGGCAATGCTCGTACGAACGACACAATACCACGACGAAATTATTTGTTTGACTGAGTTTGTCGAGTGTTGGAATCGCGCTAAGGGAAAACGTGCGACCAGTTGCTGTGAGTAGCACGTTGCATCTGTTTGCGTTCGAAATCTTTTTGATTTTTGCTCCTCGACGACGACGACGGCAATGACGATGACGATGACTACGGCTGCTACAATACCATCGACAGCGCGCGCAGCGGATCCACGACGACGGTGACGACAGTGACGACGTTGACGGCAGCGACGATTATGGCCAACAAACAAACGATTAGAGCACGCATCCAGTCACACGCTGACAACATCCAAATACAGTCGAACATTCTTCGCAATTTCAAGATGTTGACAGAAAAATGTTGCCATTCACCGGTAACACCCAGTAGCGCTAGAGCTATTAAAAACAAAAGGAAATTCTTTTTCTTTTCCCACACTGTTTCAAAGCTCTCTTTTACTTAAGTGTGATGGATCCAAATTATATGGAAAAATACTTCGCAGAGTGTAAACTTTACATGTAACAACATTGTAATAAGACGATGACTGTTAGGAATGCAGTAAAAAGATCCTGGGAACCCGTTTGGCAAATCTATCTATCTATTTCTTGCTATCCTCTGATTTTAGCTAGTTATGTGTACGTGATTTATTTATACGAATTATTTTCTTTTTTCCTGTATTAGTTAAAGATTTTAAGTGCCTTCTAAAAACTAACAAGGTTCATGAACATGAAATGGTATTATAATTTTGGTCCGGTGCTTGTAAGTATGGGAAGAAGAAGAGATAGACCCACTATTAAGTATACCGAAATGATCAGGGCGATGAGACGAGTTGATTAAGCCATGCCCGTCTGTCCGTCCGTCTGTCTGTTTGAACGCAAACTAGTCCCTCAGTTTTAGAGATATCTCTATGAAATTTTGCAAGCAGGCGTTATTTTGCATAAGATTAATCATTTGTCGGAACCAGCTAGATCGGACCAATACAACGCATAGCTCCCATACAATCGATTATTCCGATAAATGGGTTTTGGGCTATAACTCTTGCAATTCAAAAGCTAGGAACGTAAAATTTTGCAAGTTTAATACATATTGTAAATGTAACGTATGAAGAGAAAATCAGCCAGATTGGACGAACATAACACATAGCTCCCATACAATCGATTGTTCCGATAAGTTTGGTTTGGGCAATGTATCTTTAAATTAACAGTTTTGAAGTTTGTACCAATTTTAAGTAAGCATCGGACACTTAAAAAAGTTATGCGTATTCATGAAAGGTATAAAGCCTTCAGCACAGCCGAAGACAGCCCTTTCCTTACTTCTTTTAAATTAATCTTGCCATATGCATATTAGGGTTTTGTTAATTTAATAGCAAATGTCATAACCTTCGTAGCAACTTATTCGAAAATAATTAAAAATAAAATTTTTTTTTTATTATTTTTAATTCGAGTTCCCTAAAAATGTAATTTTTAAATTTCATGAACATTATAACTCAAAATATAATGAACAAACCTTTTTGGAAATTTGAACATTACTTCACATAAAGCAAGAGGTTTTTTTTAATTTATTTCTATTTTTTTAGTAACAAACTCGAAATGCTGCAGAAAATATAAAAACAAAAATAAAAAACTCGTCCAAATTAGATACCTGTAGAAGTACATTACATTTAAAGTGCATATAAGCTTTTTTGTTTCAGATTATCCTGTAACGAGTTAAAATGTTCACCGCAAAACCTTTGGAGCCTTTGCAAATCACGCTCACCGGTTTATTTATCAATATTTTTTTTGAACATTTTTTCTGAAGTACTGAAAAAGTTAGACAAACATACATACATATATATGTATTTAAATGTAATGAAATTTCAAAAAATTACACAAAAATGCCTTTTTTCTCTTTTAAAATGTAGAATTCTTCATAGAGTTAAAAGAAACTTTCTTTCAATTGCAAATTTTGCAATCTTATAAAATAAAACTTGCCAAAAATCTATCATTTTGTCCAATAGTGTAAGTAAAAAGTGGTGAACGCAGTCGTATCGCTAGTCGTAGCCCTAACGTAAGAGAAAAACCAACATACATTCAGTCGGTAGGAATTACGATCTACGAGTACCATCAATAATTGTTTCTTATATCGTTGGTTGAATCAGCTGTTTAGAGCTACCGATAACGCCCCTAGAACTCTAGATTAAGTTCCGTGGTCTACCACCGAATAGAATATTTCTTTGAAAACCTAAGCTTTACTACTTATTTTTGTTTTCATTCGCAGCATTGTGTTTCCAACAGCTTAGTCTTGCAAATGCACAAGTCAGAAAAAGGGCTACTGTGCGGCGTATAAAATTAAGGAATACTGAAAGTAGACAGAACTAACTGTAGTAGCCAGAAACACAACAAGCAGACACACAAGAACTTGAACAAAACCGAAACATAAGCAGATCAGGCAAATCACTAGAACAAATCCCACACAAGAGGTTGAAGAAGAGCAGAAAACAATACCAACAACAACGTACTATATGAACGCCGTAAACTTTGACTGAGCAGCAAATAAAGGAAGTGAGACGCATTAATATAATAACTACACACACCCATCCATATGAATGTGCGTTCGCTGTAGCTTTCGCAGTCGACGTTGACTGTGCTGCCTTTGCTTTCGTTCATTGGCTGCGCACACAAAAGAACAACGAAAAAAGCCAAGAATAGCAAAAATCAAAAGAACAATAACACTAAAAAATGGCGAACGAAAACAATTGAGTAAATCGAGCAAATTCGGCAAAGTCGAAAACAAAGGGAAAAAAATAAACAAATGGCTATACAACATAAATACACACATACATACATACATATATACCTAGATGGTATTTTATTATGAAAAAAGAAAAACCTTTAAGTCATGCTAAGTACAATCGGCAAAATGCGAACGATGTCACGAAGATTCTGTTTCGATAGAAATGTTAAATAACTAAAGAAAAAGAAAGCTGCAAGTAAAGACCGAAGATAAAATCTTAAAAAGGATACAAAACAATGTTCTGTAGTATTTCAGTGTAAGGTTGCGAGTCAAGCCGAGTTACATACACACACACACGCGTACATATACATACATATAAAAGCTCCATCGAGTTATTAAAGAAACTATTTAATCGCGTATGCCAAACTTAAAGAAAGTGACTGTCAGCTTAACTTCTGATAAAGTCCTTTAAGTCTTGAAAATGAGATTTCGAATTGTAACCACTTCTTAAATTTTGTCGCTTAAGATTCAATTGGGAGTTTCCATGGCAGAGATTGATGAAAGCGAAAAACCCAACATTTTTAAGTTGGTAATATGGCTAAGTTGTTGTAAATATATTAAATCATGATGACTAAATGCCAGAATGACATTCGCATAAGCCTAACTTAAATATTCTTAAACTATTTAGGACAACCAAAAAAAATTTTTTTTTGTTCTTAAATACCTTGTTAAGAAACTACTTTATATTTGTTATGCTGTGTGAATCTTAGTAACCATGTTACTTTTATTTTAATTCTGAGTGAAATTTTAAAAAGTATGAAAAATTTGCACAAACATATTTTGGTGTAGAAAACAAATTGTTGTGCGCCTTTTTTTGTAACGTAAGTGACGAAAATAAGCATTTTATTGCATAAAATATATAGTTATCTGCGAATCAATTTAAAATCTTCGATTCTCCATCTACAAGGCAACTACATAAACTATGTAAAGTAAATTTGTTTTTAAAATAGTATACAATCTAAAAAAATCCGTTGCGCTTTTGTAACGTCAGTGACGAACGCTTACGTTCTTACCCACCTTTTCAAACAAACTTTATTTTTGCTTTTATTTATTTTTTTTGTTTTTTTTTTCATTAAAACGGAAAGATCCTCTGTATATATATCGAATGTCTATGTATAAATATTCCACACAATAGACTCGAAAAATATTTGGTGGTTAATGCAACACGTTTCTTGTAATACAATTAGTACTTGGCGTATGAGCAAAACCAGCTAAAAAAGTCTAAACTGAGCAAAGTACACCTGAAAATAAACCCTTTCACGATTTTCTGCAATAAATCAATTGACCTGTTTGTTATCACGCCCATAAAAGAAAACCTAGTCGGCTTTTTTTCTGTTACTTCGGAGGTAACGTCAGTGACGGTACATAATTAACTATGCATGCTACATCTCTATAAAAGTCCTAATAACAAAGATTTTTATAAAGACTCCATTCTATTTCTAATAATCTCCCAAACATTGGAATTTAATTCTGTCAAGGGGTTTCGCAGAAATTTGAATAAATCCCCGGTGCCCAAAACCCCTAGTCCTAAAATTGTAACGTCAGTAACGACGGAATTTTAGTCCGTATTTAGTATGTTTTTAGAATTTAACTAAAAAGTTTAGGCATAACAGCTTTGAGTAGCTAAACTCCAAGTAATAAACCATTTTTCGTGTACTAAAATGTGCAAATGGTAATGCAATTTGAGTTTGAATCATACAATTTTACTTGCGATGTAACGTAAGTGACGGTGGAATTTCCCAATTCTAGTGTGGTAACAACAATCGTTTTACCGGCAAATAAATACTTATAACTTGGAAACATTCACATACTTTTGGTATTCCGCTGGTTTAAGTTGCAGTTGAATTTCGTAACCACCAAGATATGATGGTGGTAACGTGGCGTAACCGAGAAAAATTGCTCGTGTTTTGTAAATATTTCTGTGGACAGAGAATATCACACATTTTATACACATACGAGTTCACAAGAATTAATAAACAATGTGAACACTTTTTTACACAAAGTCTCGTTCGCGATTACATTTTATTCTTTATGATGAACAGGCTGATTATGTGTTGATAAAAACAAAAAGTGACAGCTGAAAGTAAATATGGGATTTTGGGATAAATGGTTCTTTTAACAAATTTTTATACCAAAATGCCACTTTTTGTGAATTTTTCGCACAAACGTTCACAATCACTAATAAATCATGACAACTTAATCAGAGTTTTGTGTAAACGAATATGTCATTTCGAGCCAAGCCATGATTTGGTTATCATATGATAAAGTTTATCATAACCAGACATAAAGATTGGGGTTTGCCGATCTTTTCTGCAAAAACGATACTGGTAAAATGCTTAGTCAACTAGCCCGGAGTCATACTGAACGGTTCCGTATTTCTCCCATAACGGTCTTAAGAGAATCGGTAGACTTTTTGACAGTTACTTTCCTCAGATTTCTGTGTGCGTGTTTCTACATCTCGCTCTTTCTCATTAATTTTTTGACCTAAGATAAACATATAGCTGTACTGCACAATGGTGTCACAGGTACTAGTCATTTGAGTGGCATATAAGACGAAACATTACAGAATTTTACCGACATGAGTACGAATTGGAGTTTCAGCCTATCGATTTTTCAAATCTGACTGAAATTGTTATGAAGTTTAACAGTCGTATGTTCAAATCGTCGGTGACACTGCAAAACCGCGTAAGTGACATTTGTGTCAAAAACTTTTAAAGAATTTGTAGTGGCAAAACAGCCAAACTGGAATTTCACTTATGCGGTTTTGCAGTGATACCGCCGATATGGTTTCATAGACAATTGGCATATTAGGAAAGGTTTGAGTGCTATACTCTCCACTTTGGAAATCTCTCCGGTACGTTTTAATCAGTTCGCTGTCTGTTGGTTTCAGTATTTAATACAAAACGGTTGTTGGTAAGACAAGACTAACAGTTTAATTTTTGGCTGATTCGGTTAACATTTGGTCAAAATTAGATCCTTCAACCGTTACTACACTAAACTTATTAACTCAAACTAAGAATAATTGCACATTTATGCTTCAGACGAGAGGGCGGAATTTTTTAATAATAAGGACGAATTGAATTCTTTTTAGGACATAATGAATGAATGAAAACATTTTCTGAAACCAGCCTTTTTAAAATTTTTGTAATCTAATACATTTTTAGCTATTATTTTCAAATAATTTCTATAAAAGGCAAACCAGAATGTAAATGCAAATTTTTCTGTCACTACAGAGCTAACCTCTAGTAATGAAATCATGCTCTTTTATAATAAAATTTAGGTATTGTCACAAAGTCGTAAAAATCCCTAACTGTGCAACATGGCGTATGAGCATTGCTTTTATTTTCTATCCTAATACGAGGCAAAGCCATTTTAAAGTTTAATAATTTCAAGGAATTTCTCAAAAATTTTACAAAGTTTATATGCCTTTCGATTAATGGCATGTTTCTCCTCATTTCTCTTTCACGGCAAACTATTTCGGTAACAAAAAGTAAGGCCATCTAGGCTTTCAGATTTTTTTGAAATAGTTCCCTAACGTCTAGTTATGTTTTCTTATATTGATATTGTTAAACACTATCCTCAATTATTTAGAAAGAATACGCTTAGGGATAAGATGTGGAGGTGTAGAACAGCTTTAAATAAAGGAGCTCTAATTATATGGCCACAGCCGTAAGTTGATACTTGATTAAAGGTCTGCATTAGATTGTTGAACTTATCACGATCTATTAAATACGCGCAAAAATAAATAATGAAAGAACATAGAAAAGGTTGAGTCATACAAGCATTGTATATGCAAAAAAATATATTTACGTTTATGTGTATTCATCTTCCAAACACTCTTAATATGTTATTTGATATCCATTGCATACTCTTTTACGAATGTACATATGTATATTACATACATGATATATTATATATTCAAAATATAGTCTCTGTAATTACATATGTATGTATAAACATAGTAGTGTCCTGCCGAAAGTTTGTCTGCAGCTTAGGTTTGCCTAAGAACACAACGGCGGAGTTTTCTCTATTAAACTGACTGCTTGTTGCTAATAAAATATTTTCATGCAATAAAGAAAAACTTCTATGAAACTAAAAAAAAATTAGGCCAAAATGCTAGATCTTGGACGCGCAAATGACACTATCATTATATAGCACTTCAATGGCATTATACAACCGATTGTTAGCCAGCCTTAGATCTTCTGAATAACGTGCCACTGTTCAAGTCAATATAAAGACACGATGATTGTAACATGCAAGCTAGCTGCCCAGACTATCATAATCCACTCATCGTCAATAAAATCGTGACATATACAGGCCAATTCTAAATATCTGCGGAATTTTTCCTCTTTCAGATTTTTTCATTATGTCAGAAAAAATCGTGATAGCTACTTTATATGGTAAAAAACTTTCGAAGTCGTGTAGAATTGTAGGACAGAGGAAAGAGAAAAAATCCGCAAAAGGTAAATTTCTACAGTTATTTAGAATTATTATTATTATTATTATTATTATTATTATTATTATTATTATTATTATTATTATTATTATTATATATATATTTATACAAAATAAATACGCTGGAATTGAGTACTAGGGATAAAATGAAGTAATCATTTCGACAAACTGAGATCTCGGCATTGCAAAGTCAAGATCTAGCTTTGCGCTGAACACGCTCGATCCTGTCCTTATGCGAACTAAATAAAGGGTTCCAGATAATTGATGCGTACTCCAAAAAGTGATTTCCTTGTGTAGGGACCTTTGAAGCCTTTCGCAAAACGTTTCAAAAAGCCCAAATTCGAAAAAGCCTTAGGGATAACTGAGTTCACATGAGTGACAAATGTAAAACCAGAGTCAAAAAGAACACCTAGATCAGAAAATACCTCGACTGAGGACAGTTGATTATTAGGAATCGAGTAACTTGAACTTATGCGATTGCGCGTTCGCGACAGGATTAAATGAAAGCATTTTTTTATGTTAAGCAACAGCTTGTTTTTGATTTGTCAGCAAGATTGTTGAGTTCGCTTTGTAGCCGAAGCGCGTCGGATATACAGGTAACTCTAGAATTCAATTTCAAGTCATCAGTGTAGAAAATAAATTGTGAGTGGTTACAGCAGGACCGGATATCGTTGATAAACAAAACAAAAAGAAGCGGTCCTAGAATACTAACCTGATGTACTCCGGAAGTTACCACAAAAGAGTAGGACGTGGTACCAGCAATTTCTACAAACGTTGTTCTGTTCGGGAGGTAGGCTCGTAACCACAGAAGAAAGACTGAATAGAAACCAATGATCTCCAGTTTGAGTAGTAAAATATTATGAGACACTGTATCGATGTAAATGGTATCCACCTGAGAACCATTTTTAAAGGCCGTAAACAGTACTCTGAAAAAACCGCAAGATGGGTTACGGTGGAGCGACCACAAACAAAGTCAAGTTGGTTGCGATCGATTATTTCTTTGACTGCGAAGAATCACTTATCCTTTACCACCTTTTCGAAAAGTTTTGAAGAGATACCAATCTGTATATCTAAGTCAGTGATGCTCCAAAATCAACACAATGCGATCCCATATCATCACCGTAAGAATTATAAGTGCTAGCACTAGCATCGCTAACAAAATTGGACTTGAAGAAATCAGCAAAAATATTTACACTGTCAGGCAGGGAAGAAGAGGAAAGACCACCCAGAGTCATACAGGTGGGAATATTAGAGCATCCTTTTTTAGAACGAATGAAATTTCAGAATGCTTTGGGATTGGACTTTAACTCATCCTCATAGCGAGTTTTATCAAGCTCATTGAATTCTTTACTAAGGCTGATATATTTTTCTCTGAAACTAAAATCATTAGAATTGACCTGATAGAGAAAAATATACGAATTTAAAGCAGTTGCAAAAATGATATAAACGCAATAAGAACTGCTACTAAGTACTGAATACATCAATACTAAATACTGACCCATGGACTTCTGATATAAGATTTTGATGAAAATTGTATGAGAAGGTAAGCTTCTTAGTGTGGTGAAAGTACAGCTGGTGAATAGAACATACAACTAAATCTGTTAACCAAATATCATGGAAGTATTTTAAAATTATGAAGGCGCAATCGTTCCCATAATCGCAGTAATGATATATATATATATATATATTTATTATTTTCCCCTAACCTACACGCTTAGCTCAAATATCACATTCATGAAAGTCATTAAAAGTGTGTACAGTTTTTAATAAATACTATAAATAACAAGTAAGGCAGTCTAAGTTCATGCAAAGATCGACATTTTTACTCAAGTTATGTTAATTTATGTGATTTTCAAAATTTTCGACATCGAAAAAGGGGGCATGGTTATATTTCGATTGACAATTTTCAACAGCAGCCTACCTTGGCCAGAAAGTAACCTGTATGCAAAATTTCATGCAAATATCTCAATTTTTACTCAAGTTATCGTGTACACGGACGGACAGACGGACAGAGGAACGGACGGGCATGCCTTAATCAATTCCTCTTTTCAACCTAAGAACTTTCATACTTGGAACTCTATATCTAACTCGATTATTTTGCGCCGTTACATAGTACCGTTATGTGGGCAAAATTATAATACCCGTGTACTAGTACGCTGGGTATAAAAACTAAAAATTGTATGTAGATATGTATGTATGTACATATGTATATTGAACGTGACGATATGACTTATATA
The DNA here is from genome assembly GCA_951509765.1 of Sphenella marginata. Lineage (NCBI taxonomy): Eukaryota > Metazoa > Arthropoda > Insecta > Diptera > Tephritidae > Sphenella > Sphenella marginata. The sequence continues at coordinate 46,465,975 of OX608083.1, forward strand.
GAACATTATTTTGACTTTGCAAATTAAATGCGGAAGTTGTAGATCTTCTTTAAATCTAAACTCACAAGAGACCAATTTCTAAAAAAAAACTCATTCACACCGCCATGCCGGTATACGTCGTTGGCTCCACTAGAGGCACTTATAACAAGTACAATAATTTCAATATACATACATATATATATGTATTTCTATATATTAGAACACCCACAAAATGTATGGGACTTGAAAAAGTTTAAAATGCTTGGGATTAAAAACAAGATCTGTGTAAAAATTTACTTAAAACTGATGTATGGCTTTAACGGCCAATATCTCCTATGCAAGTGATTTTCGGAGAATGAACTACATAGAGGCTTTTATCCTTATATCTTCTATATTCGTTTTCTGCCCTTTTCATTTTTCTCTAACACCGCCTCTATATCGCAAAGTTATATTCCTACTCCCGTTCACCTCCCATTTCCTCTGCGGAAGATATATCGAATAAAATTTTATTTGATCCTGGTACCGCTTGTTTCTGAATTTTTTTTATTACGTAAAACACATATCGATATTTAAAATATCACTAACTTCAACCATATATATTCCTAGCTATGCTTTTTCAACACCAAAAGTGAAGCACAAAGAAACTACAAAAAATGTGGTCGTGTTATTGCCTATATCCTACCCAACAAAGTTTTGAAAGTAGTAGGTATATTTAGTAGAGCTCGACCTTAAATTTTCAACATTATAGAAGCACAAACAAAACACAAAAAAAGTGGCCTGATCGCTTTTCAAAATTTTTTAAAATCTTGACTAAAGGACGCACATATCCGCAAATTATTCATTTAGACCAAGTCCTATCAAAAATAAAGTTTTATATAGCCTGGGAGCGTGGCACCGGCCACTTTTCAAAAATATATGGTATAACCCGTGTTCTAAAGAACATACTGTGAAAATTGCATGGCAATCCGTTAAGTACTTTGGACTCCTATAAAGGACACACACACACATTAATTTTTATTTATAAGAATCTTTAACAAAACATATTTAATTTTTCACCAGCAAGCGTCACTTCAAGTATAGCTATTAAGTCAAAAATTATTTTTTAATTTAGAAAATTACCCCTGTGAGTAAACATATATACAACGTCTATTAGAATGGTCTGTATCTGCATAGACTTTGAAAAAATTTTTGGGAAACATCTTAAAAGATATTCTGTGTGTAAAAATTACTACGCATTTTTTAGCTTGCCGGACAGGCAACCACAAATGGGAATAAGTCTTAGTTACCTTCAAAAGCAAGATGATAAAACCTTTCCTTTAAAACTGATTATTGATTATTTTCCAATTGATTTAATTAAAAAGAGAAATCCGCTAAATTACACTCGCCAAATAGTGTTATCTATCGTCAAGGCCATGGGCGGCATTTCATAAAGTCGTTTATGGATAAGGAGTAGGACCCAAAACTAAACAAAGCCTACATGCATGCTATGACTTAATAATATTAGTACCTGGGTGACCGAGACTTGCTCGGTATTTTTCGAATTTGCCGCATAATCTTACTTACCAAGAGCATAAATTTCCAAAATAGATTTCCAAAATATCGAACACTAACCACAAAAAGTCACTTAACATACATTGGCGACACCTGTTGTGTATTAAATATTCTGGTTAGTATACGCCCTAAAATACCTTTCATTTGATACCCATATCGCCATATATTGCTTTATATTTAAAAAAAATCGGAAAGGTGGCAACCCTCTAAGTTTCCATTAGTGGCAACATCCAAGTAGAAAATCTAAGAAGGAAGCATACTATCCATCTACCAAATTTCATCGAAAGCGGTTTAGCCGTACCGTACAGGTTAGTGGTCGATATCTGAAGGAATAAATAAAATGCGTTCCGGTGGCAACCCTATGTGGCAATCCTATTCGAAAATATTTTGGTTGGTATACGGCCTAAAATACCTTTAATTTGATACCCATATTGCCATACATTGCTTAATATTTAAAAAAAAATTGATATAGGTGGCAACCCTAAGGACCACCCCAAGTGGCAAGACCAAAGTAGCAAATCATAAAACAAAGCATTGTACCTAAGTACCGAATTTCATTAAAATCGGTGAAGTCGTTCGGGAGATAGTAGTGGATATACAAATATGTATACAAGAATAAGTTGTTTAAAGTTATAAGATATTATGTTCGGAATAGATGGCAGATTATGAAAATTCTCAGCACCTTCGTCTCGTTACTGATCCGGAACCAAATAAATGAAATGAAATGAAATACTTGAGCTATTGATTTCATTACTACCTAAAGTGCTATTAATCATAGCAACTTTGGCCACGTTGAATGGTTAAAAGCTCGCAGGTGTGTGAAGGGTCAATGGCAATGTAATAATTAGATAAATTTTTGCTTCCAACTTTATCCCCCCAAAATTAGTTGCAATGTTGAAACTTTTAAGGACCACTCTAAACGGTCATATTTTGTTTCGCTGCGATACGATTGGCTTAGTTTTTGGCGCAGATACGTTATACACTAGTGCCAACGAGTTCTTCATATGTACATTTATATTTAAGCTTTTAAGAGGTATCCTTCAATTTTTTAACAATAATACTAATTGTCTTTTTTTTTACAATTAATTAATTCATTCATTTCATTAATTAATTAAACATTTCCTTAATGCTAAAATTTCAATATTGTATTCATACATATTAACTGTAGTATAGCATAAGAAAAGTTAATGGCATTTATATTTTAAGATTTAAAATAGTCCTAATGCCATTTGCAATATGGTGGTATATGGTATTTGTGTAGGGTGTACATTAAATATTTTTCTAATAATAGCTAGCACATTATACGATTTGTTTAAAAAACTTCAGGTAAATAAGGTTTATAAATTCGTCCTCAGCAGCGATTCCAGTTCAAGATGATTATGTCCAAGTAGATAAAATTTAACTGCTTTTTGGAAGGAGTTAAAATTTTTAATGAACTGTTTGGTGGTTGGGAGTTGAAGAATTTGTGAGACGTGTAGATATAAAAGCTTCTGAAGTGTGACGTTCTGGAAAACGGAATTTGTACAATCGGAAGTAGATTTCTACGTAAATTATAGACTTCAGAGGGAAAGCTCTCCAAGTAACCTGAACGAATAAAGAAAAAAACGGCATAGAATGAGATCTATAGTTAGCGCTACAGATACGTCTTATAATTCCCTTTTGAATCGTTACAATTGGTGACAGTTTATTTGCCGAGGCGCCACCCCAACAATTGATGCCATTTTGAAGTTTAGACTGGAATGAAGGGTGTTTTTTAGCTTCAATGACTAAATTTATTAGCTCTATTAAAAGATTTTGTTGGAAAAAAATTTCCAGGAAACAAAAAAAAACCACTCAATTTCTTGGTTTAGAATGAGATGCCATAAAAAAAACTTTTCTGCTCATTGCATTGCATGGCCTTATTTGATGTTTGGATAAAAGCGAGGGTCGACTAGGGAGGCTGACCATCCTTCATCTTCTTCTGCTGCCAAAATCTGATGTCGATAGGAAAACCATCTGGGTGGCACCTATTTTATTGTAGTATCAATAGCGCTATCAAATTTTTTTCAGCGCAATTTGTTGCTTTCCTACGTTTTTGAATTCATTGAACAAGTATACCAAAACCAAACAGATTTGTATTACTTGGGTTTTAACTTCCTGAAGTTTAAATTGAAAGATCATCACAACCGATTTTCGCACAGCACTCAATTTTCCATCAAAAAAAAAATCTACAACACCGTTCTTATTTATGCACAGATAATTCCCAAATTTTGTAGATTCTCACGAAATAAATTTGTAGGCGCAAAACGAAACATACATATGTAAATATGAATGTTTGGTGCATTGTACTAGTATGCAGGCCCGTATTTACTGGGGTTTTGGGGGTTCAAACCCCCCACGAAATGTTGCGATTCCGATAAATAAATTACAATATCTATTACTTAGGAGAAATTACATCATTATGTATGTGAGTGCAGTGCTGGATTTTTTTTATTTTCTTCAGAAACTAATTGGGATTTTTTATTGTAGCCTTTTCAATAGCAAAAATAATATTTAATTCCACAGAAATTGTAGAAATTGCTTTATGGAAAAAGAAATGGAGTCAATTGAACACCGAATTTCGCCCGAAAACTGCACTAGAAGCTTTAAGTTCGTGCCAAAGTTAGCTTTTCCCAAACATTTTTAGTTTGCATTGCCTGTCACTACGTGCCCTGCAGAACGTTGGGTTTGGGCCTTAAAATGTCTTAAAACTTATTTGAGGAACTCGATGGGCCAAGAAAAACTGAATGGACTAGCCCTCATGACTGCTTACCGAAAAGTTGAACTGGACAATGAAGACGTGATAAATGATTTCGCAGCTAAAAATTCAAGAAGTCTTAATTTCATTTTGAAATAAATATAATTAGAAAAAATATATATCGAATTAATGCGTTACTCTAAAAATCGATCTCTTACATGAATCTTAATAAACTATTATTATAACTTTTTGCCGATATATTAAACAAAATCAACTAACGCCCCCCGAAATAAAATCCTGGATACGGCCCTGCTCGTATGTATATTTGTTGTACAGTTTTTTTTAAATTTCTAATCATATTTAGTGTTTTCTTTCGTGTCGCCTTCTCATTTTACAGCTCACTCGATATAGGCGAGCGTCAGTCTGACACGATTCAGCTACATTTGCCACTCTTCAAGGGGCGTTTTGCATTTTTATTTTCACTCTTATTCTTACTTTGTATTTTTTTTTTTTTTACTTTTTAGTTTTTAATTTTTTTATTGGTTTGTGGTCAGCCGGGTAAGTCAGTATTTTTTTGTCGGCTATCACTTACTTGGGCGTTGTTGCACAAGGGATTTCCTGGAATTTCGACGTGCAAATTCAGCAATTCGGCTCTTTTTCCCAGTTTGTTGGACACTCTTTTTTTATTCTGATACAGTGATTACGTTGCAGGTGAATTCCAAAAGTCGTGCCTGCACTCACACACACACAAATTAATTTGTACAAATGAATATAGAAAGCAGCAAGCAATAAAGTTAAAGTTCGATTGAAATTGACCTGCATATACTCAGCTGCGCATTTTGGCAACTGCTATTCGTTATGTACATACATATGTAGGTGACAATGATTTAAAGGCTAAGGAGATTAAAGTTAATTCTTCAATTTTTGTAACCGCACAAACACCCCTCAAAGCTTTGGTGAGTGTTACGAGACCGTTCAGTACTTGTTGTAATCAATTGTTGTAAATATAAATAATCTCATGTAACCAAAGAGCTGGGAAATTTCGAAAGGGTTGAACCATTGTTGTTGTGATTTATTTTAGAAGAGTCTACTAGAAGAAGCCGTTGTAGTATCACTTGGTTGATCCGAAGTGGTTTTCGGGAATTGCATACAACATTAAATATTCTAGCAAAGACTGTAATCATTTACTTGGAATAGCTTAACTCAGCTGCAATCAGCAAATGAAACGCAAACTATAGCTGTGGAGCGTGCAAAGCTTTGTCCCGCTCCTAAATAAAAAGAGCATGTGAAGTAGAGCAAGAAGAAAAACTTTTTATTAGCTCATGACTCACACCCATGGTATAATTGAACATTTTGGCTCACCTTAGCCCACATTCATTCGACACCTTTTGAGTGGTACACCCAGACAAATAGACAGACAGACAAATATTTTAAAACCGGTTGATTTGGATTCGAGGTGTCAAATAATTATAACTTCCGTGAATTTTTCTCAAATACCTGCCATGTACAGACATTGACCTGTACAATTTTACTATATGAAGAGGTAAAGACCCCCGTATACTTTTTCTTGGGCACATGTAGTTATTTATGTGGTGTATGTTTAAATTTAATGGACCGTGCTGTTTTAAGTTTTCCACCAAACTAGCGGGTCCAACCGAGTTTTGCCGAGCCATCAGCAGATGAAGTTTTGATGAAAAACCTTCTAATTTTGATATATGTGGAATGGCTTAGTGAGTTTTGCTCAGCTAGGTATAAAAATATGAAATTATGTGGAAAGAATATTTTAGTGAATATGTACATATGTATGTATGTATATTCATGTATGAGCCAATGTTTTGTTACCTTACATGTGAATTTGTTGGTGTTGAGGTTTGCACTTCAACTTGCTAAACACATTTTTTTGGGCGTTTCTCTTAGTTTTTTTGTTACACATTCTCTCCATAAACTGTGCGCTCGGCGTATTTTTGTTCGTTCGGCTTGTTTGCATTTGTTCAGTTGGTTGCGGTTTCTCTATAGTTATTGTTTTTGTTATTTTTGTTAACGCTTTCCTAAGTTAACCATCGTCTGCGTACGTCAATGTCCGACCATTGTCATTTCCCGACCACCCCAATTTGTTTGGCTGTGACACAAATCAAAACTCAGTTCTGGCGTTGTTGGTGTCAATTGCAATTTTCGCTTTAGAACATACCAAAAAAAGATCGAGAAGCCAATTGGTACCAAACAGAAAACTGAATTAGTCCAAAAATATATAACTAGTTAACACCAAGAATTTTCGGACTGAAATCAAACTACTTTAAAGAAGAACAGAATGGCTCTAATTGGAATGTATGTATATATGGACAATATTTGCACAGACACCAAAACACAATTCGACTAGAATTCTTTTGGCTTTCTTATTTTGAACTCTTAGCGTTTGCTGCATGAGAGCTAAAGTTTGGACTAAATGAGTTTCTTTGGGGGTTATACTAGTAGCGAGTAGATACCATCTCGTAGGTTTAACTGCGGGGTAATTGAGAGCATTTGGTTTTGAATGTGTGTGGGGATGTATGTTTCTGATAGAGTGTTTGCATTGCGGTGTATGACGGTTACTGCTGATGATGCGGTCAAGCGTTGATTATGCAACTGCGAAAATGGAACTAAATGCATACATTCAAACGCACACGTAAGGGGAAATGGCAAAATTTCAACGAACGGAAACCAATCAATCCAAGTGGTTTCCATTTGGTCAAAAGTGATTGCATTTGCGGATGACATTTTGAACATTGCCAATTCGGCATGTCATCATATAACAACACCCAGTAGCAAAAAGTAGAAGGAAGGAATTTTTGCGCAGTCAAAAAATCACTGTTCGCGGCTGAAGCAAGAGGAATTAATTACAAATATTATACATAATTCAATAATTTATGTTGGCCGCTTTCAATTGACTATTCAAATAAATTAAAATAACATCAGGAAAAAGTTTTAATTGCAAATTTTGTTGCACAACATCCCAGCAAACAATTTTATATAAAAATACATAAGCGTTTTATAAGCGTTCAAATGTAAGCAAAACACTTGCAAAACGTTGTTGTGACATTTATAAAAACGCATATAAGCAAGCGTTTTATAATCGAAAAGGACCCAACCTTATAAGCGTGAAAAAGACATTTGCAAAACACGTTTCCTAAATGCTTAAAAACACGTTTTATAAATCCTTAAAAAAACACGTATTTTTGATGAAATTAATAAGCGTTTAAAACATTTACTTTGTTTTGGATATGTTTTTTTATAGATACATTTAAAAAATCTTTTTTATACCTAGTAGTGCTTCGCACACAAGGTATATTAACTTCATTGGCCTAACGGTAGTATGTAACGGCATAAACGAATCGAGATAGATATTGACTTATATATATCAAAATGTTCAGGAGGAGAAGAGAAATTGATTGAGCCATGTCCGTCCGTCTGTGAACACGATAACTTGAGTAAATCTTGAGATATCTCAATGAAACTTTGTATGCAGGTTCCTTTTTACATATCTCTGAACGGTATTGAAAATAGGCAAAATCGGTTAAAAGCCACGCCCACTTTCTATATATATAATATTTTCGAAAATACAAAAAGAGTGATTATTCAGTACATAATACACCAATAAGGATAAAATTTGGTGTGTACCTTACCGTTAAAGCAAAAAATAAATTTGTGAAGAAATTTTTAAAAAAGGGCGTGGCACCGCCCACTTTTGATTAAGTCAAATTTGGAAATATTATTAATCATAAATCAAAAACCGCTCAAGATAGCAAAATAAAATTCAGCACACATATTTATATTAATACAACCAATATTTCGAAAAAAAATTATTTAAATCGGGTTAGGTCCACGCCCAATTTTATACGAAAGATTTTGAAAAGGATCATAGATATATTGAATATGCTATAACTTTGCTGAAACTACTTGTGTATCATTTCTATTTCACTTCTAAAGTGTTCGTGGGCAAAGAAAGTCGAAAGCACAAAATTTGTTGAAAATGGGCGTGGCCCCGCCCCTTAATGGGGGATTATTCCAAAAAACTTTTCATGCCATAACTCCGGTAAAAATTGACTTATTGAAGCGATATTTAGAGAAATTGTTCAACATATAAAGCTAACTCTTTGCTGTAAAAATAAACAAAATTGGTGAACGGACACGCCCACTTTTTGAACACAGTTCTAAAAAATTTCTTCGTATAATTAAAATCGCGATATTTCCATAATTGTACAAGTTATATAAATAAGATTTTACACACATAACAAGCTTTTTAAGCAAAACTGAACTGTATAAAAATTTTGTGGATTTTGGTGAAGTAGGCGTGGCGCCGCCCACTTTTTAGCATAAAAGGTCAGCTATTTTCAAAAGCAATTGCTTGAAATTTCAAGAAGGTATTTAAATGAAAGTTAGTGAGATGCTTCCCAATAGTATATAGTATACTCCTGCCAAAAATTACGCAAATCGGATAGCAAACACGCAAAATATACTGACAAGTAGTTAACACCCTACTGCCTTTTTTTTATTAATTTTTTCTATTTTCATACCTTTCATGAACATGGGGAAAGCTATTTATATTTTGTTATTTAGTGATAGTTTAATTTCCCACTTACAATAGAAATGTTTTTATCGAAAACAATTAGTTGTCTTTATAACAAATTTTCAGGTATGTATTAAAATAGACCTGAGTAAATTAGGATACCAAAACAGATCACTACTAGGTATTTAATGTTCGGTTACACCCGAACTTAGACTTCCTTACTAGTTATATTTTAATTTAATGTTATTCTATTCTATTAATATAAATATGTGTGCTGAATTTTATTTTGCTATCTTGAGCGGTTTTTGATTTATGATTATAATATTTCCAAATTTGACTTAATCAAAAGTGGGCGGTGCCACGCCCTTTTTTAAAAATTTCTCCACAAATTTATTTTTTGCTTTAACGGTAAGGTACACACCAAATTTTATCCTTATAGGTGTATTATGTACTGAATAATCACTCTTTTTGTATTTTCGAAAATATTATATATATAGAAAGTGGGCGTGGCTTTTAACCGATTTTGCCTATTTTCAATACCGTTCAGAGATATGCAAAAAGGAACCTCATACAAAGTTTCATTGAGATATCTCAAGATTTACTCAAGTTATCGTGTTCACAGACGGACGGACGGACGGACATGGCTCAATCAATTTCTCTTCTCCTCCTGAACATTTTGATATATATAAGTCAATATCTATCTCGATTCGTTTATGCCGTTACATACTACCGTTAGGCCAATGAAGTTAATATACCTTGTGTGCGAAGCACTACTAGGTATAAAAAGGCAATAGGGAGTTAACTACTTTCCCGTAAATCTTGCTTGTTTGTCATTCGATTTGCATAATTTTTGGCAGGAGTATACTACATACTATTGGGAAGCATCTCACTAACTTTCATTGAAATACCTTCTTGAAATTTCAAGCAATCGGTTTTGAAAATAACAGACCTTTTTTGCTGAAAAGTGGGCGGCGCCACGCCTACTTCAACAAAATCCACAAAATTTTTTTGCAGTTTAGTTTTTCTTAAAAAGCTTATTAAGTGCGTAAAATCTTATATATATAACTTATACAGTTATGGAAATATCGCAATTTTAATTTTACGAAGAAATTTTTCAGAACTGTGTTCAAAAAGTGGGCGTGTCCGTTCACCGATTTTGTTTATTTTTACAGCAAAGTGTTAGATTTATATGTTGAACACTTTCTCTAAATATCGTTTCAATAAGTCAATTTTTACCGGAGTTATGGCATGGAAAGTTTCATGGAATAATCCCCCATAAAGGGGCGGGGCCACGCCCATTTTCCAAAAATTTTGTGTTTTCGACTTTCTTTGCCCACGAACACTTTAGAGGTGAAATAGAAATGATATACAGCTAGTTTAAGCAAAGTTATAGCATATTCAATATATCTATGATCCTTTTCAAAATCTTTCGTATAAAATTGGGCGTGGACCTAACCCGATTTCGATAATTTTTTTTCGAAATATTGCCTGTATTAATATAAATATGTGTGCTGAATTTTATTTTTCTATCTTGAGCGGTTTTTGATTTATGATTAATAATATTTCCAAATTTGACTTAATCAAAAGTGGGCGGTACCACGCCCCATTTTAAAAATTTCTTCAAAAATGTATTTTTTGCCTTAACGCTAAAGTGCACACCAAATATTATCCTTATAGGTGTATTATGTACTGAATAATCACTCTTTTTGTATTTTCGAAAATATTATATATATTGAAAGTGGGCGTGGCTTTTAACCGATTTTGCCTATTTTCAATAGCGCTCCAAGATAAGTGAAAAGGAACCTGCATACCAAATTTCATTGAGATATCTCAAGATTTACTCAAGTTATCGTGTTCACAGACGGACGGACGGACGGACGGACATGGCTCAATCAATTTCTCTTTTCCTCCTGAACATTTTGATATATATAAGTCAATATCTATCTCGATTCGTGTATGCCGTTACATACTACCGTTAGGCGAATGAAGTTAATATACCTTGTGTGCGAAGCACTACTAGGTATAAAAACAGAAGCTTCATTGTCGCAAAGTCCTCTTCCTTTCCTCCATTTTCAGCGAAAGTTTCTGCAAATAGAATTGAAATATAAATATAAAAATGGACCTAGAAACCTATTAAACGTATTTCACTTACGACGAATATCAGTGGCGACAGTGAAGGCCCTAATGCACTTATCTGCAGTTCCTTGCCAGGAAAAGCTCTCAGCAACGTTGTCAATCATGACCCTCTGCCACGCTTTCGTAAACAATTTTCTCGAATTGACTGTTGATAATCTTTTTGATATGTCTTCTAAAAATAGATATAAAATCGATATATACACTCAACGGACATTCCAAATTTATGTATATTCTTACCAGCAAAACCTTCTGTTCCACAAATGCACTCTGGGTACTTAAAGAACTTTCGGCCGCACCGTTCCACAAATGCTCAAACATTTTGCTCCTGCTGTGCACAACACCTTTCTTCTTTTTAGCTGCAGACATTAAATAAGTAGCAAATGATAATTCAAAGTATCAAACTTTTACACAATTTATTAAAACCACTTATTTGCACAATTTTTAAAGCTAGAATGACACGTGTTGCTTAAATTTATGAAACACTTGCATTCCCAAACAAATTTTCAACAACGTTCTCAAAACTCGTATTTATGCAAGCCTGCTGCAATCTTAATTTGCAAAACGCTTGCCAATATCTTGGCTGGGATTGATTTGAATGACAGTGAGTCGTTCAGTTGTGTGAGAGACCATAAACATATTTTAGGTATATTGAGCGATCACTTACGAAAGAGTCAGCTATTGAAAACAATATCATCGACTTTACCAAAACTGCTCTCGCTTCTTGCCCAGCACCCTATTACCAACTCGCTTCATTTTTTCAGTAATCAGTTATTTTGCAGCTTTACATATGTAGATAAATAGATATATACATGCATATGTGTGTGTCTGCATAGCATCTTATGTTTGGTTTCCGGCACCAGGTCTAGAGCCTATGACCTCGCCAGTGAAAGTCGTGTACTAAAGTACATATATACTGTTCCTAATAACAGTTAAATTATGTTTGGTTCCGTGATTTAATTAAGATTTGTTTGGTCTGTTTTGTACTAGTTTGAGTTTGGTATACTGTCCGGTTAAATGGGCTTGGTGTTTAAACTAGTAGGTAGTTTGCAACTAGTTGGTTGACTGTAGGGTATTTATAAAGAGTCGTAAAAAGAAATATGTATGTATATGTGTTCATTTGTATGATCTCAACAAATTCCTTGTACTTTAATACTAAAACTATTTCCCGTTTACAAATTTCAATCCATTCAGTTTTCTTGTTAAATCTAGGGCCGGATTCCAGTCATCGCCATCGCCTGAATGCTAAAATTCGCCAAAATGCCAAAGCAAAATGAAATCTCAGAATATTAGGAGATTTCACTAATTTGCGATTCTGAAACTCAAGTCGCCTAGCTAAAATGTAGTACGGTTATCTTTTCGCTTGATGGCGCTGGGATAGCACCGTCATCTGTCAATTTAGTTGTAATTCCTTACATGCCATAAATCACCAAAAATAGCCCGAAATAGACAAAGGCTACTAGAAGTAAACCCCATACTTTGGGCGCAGAGAACACTGAAAAATTTAATTACAGACAATTTCAGAAATGTTTCTTAGCATCTCCAAGCCCCGAGTGCCCTAAAAGTTATATATACATATAAGATGCATCCTAAGTGAGTTTTTATCCCAGTTATTTTTTAAACATATTCTCAATGCTAGTAGAGTAGAAGAGATTTTTTGAGTGGTTGATTTGTAGACACAGATATACGGCCTTGGTTGTTGCAGACACAGATAAAAAGTGCAAAAGTGTATTCTGCGAGGCCGTATTGGATCGGTGAAGGGTTATTTTTTTGAAGCGGGAACGAAGGCCACCTTCTCAAGCCGATGTTCTGCCTATAAATAAATTCCTTGGATCACGCCTCTCATTTGGGATCGGACTATTAATACCGAGGTGAAAACGCTTCTTTGATACCTCTTTCCACATTTTTGGATTCTTTCAATTCAATTCTATTTTTCTTTGAAACAACATATATTTTATGTCAATGAGTGTTTTTTTGACATAAAAAACTTAATTCTAACATTTTATCATATATTTTGTATTTTAGGAACAGATTTTTTTGGTTGCCAAAATAAGCATGCTTTAGGAAAAAAATAGAGATTTTACGAGATGGCTAAAATTCCAGAATCGCAAACTTAGCTAAATTAGTCGCCAAAAACAGCTGATGACGTTATCTGGTTCATTCGTGTTCATCGCTTAAATGTGCCAAAAAAATGAATCAAAATGAACCAGAAAATGGAGATTTTAGAAGATTGTCATTCACGGGAATCGGAAAAGTCGCCAAAAGTTGCCAAAATGCAGTTAGAGTTAAGTTAGTGAATTCCACTACTGGGCCTCTATCCTGAGATTTATATGGATATATCAACGAAAAAGTTACTAGTTAGTTATTTTTCTTGGAAGATAACGAATTTTAATGGCAAAGTCCTTTAAAATATTTCGTCACACATGTTGCTTACGCGGTTTTGTATTTTCACCGCCGATGTGTACCAAAAACTTGTATGAGACCCTGCCATCCTTTGATTTATTCTCGAGATATAAAAATAAATTATAATTTTATCCGGCTACAGCTAGTGTTTTGGTCTTTGGCACCTTTTATATTGCCGGATATACATCCACAAGTCGTAAAGTCTTAAAATGGAAATCAAAGTGCGGTTGGACAAATTGTATGTGCAAGGTGAAGTAAGAGGCAATCTACATATGTACATTAGGAATCCCGATTTTTATTTTCAAGGACGGTTGGAGGATGATATGTTTCGAAATCATCATAAAACCATACACACACATTTACAGCATTGACACTTGTGAAACCTGACCTTTGCTAAGACAATTTCAATCACCTAGCATATACATAAACTTTTGTTTGTGCGTACAGTAGTTAAATTGCAAAACCCAGACTTCCACTGTTGAGCGCACTGAACCTTTTCTTAATCTTTAAAATCTCTTAAGTTAATTTGCTGTAGGTCGTGTTTGTTCTAAATATTTTCTTCATTATATCCACCGTCTTAACAAAAGGAGGTGCCCGAAATGATTTGAGAGGCATTAAGGTGTTGTAAAGTGCCCAAGGTGCAGGGATGATAGATTTGCAACCATTTAAGGCATCAATGATGGGTGCTTAACATGCAAGTAAACAAATAATTACAAGAGGTGTATGGGAGTGTGTATGTATGTTCGTTGTAGCATCCCTGCATTGCAACACCAAAGTAGTCAGAAAAAATATTAACTCACAACCACACTTTTATAACACAACTCAGTTAAGACCGCAAACCACTAGTCCATAGCAAAAAAAATTTCACATTTTTGGATAGTACTGTAGTGTCAAGAGTTGGATAAATCCTAGTAAGCCTGGCAGTTCGATGGCAATAAATTATTTTAACCCTGAAATTACCTTACAAATTGGCCCAGAAATTGCTCTGTTCGAAGTCTAAACATGACTAGTTTGCTTTGGAGAAGTTACAACCGATTGGTTCGGCTTGAGGAAGATTGACAGACGACCACCAGATAGCTGGAGAATATAAATAAATAAATTCTGTGAGAAAAGAGCAGTTAACATGCATCGACCTAATGTAAATACATATACATGTACGTACATATGTATGTTATGTGTATACGGCCTTATTTTCGAAACACTCTCACTGATCCGTAGATGTTGTGCTCTGCGTTGTGTAGCGCCAGTTGCTTATTTTTGTATCCTTAGGGAATGCTTTGATGACTGATCTTTACAAGCCATCATGCCACAAGACAAAACGCACTCATACTCGTAATTCATCAGTGTTTTTGAACATATGTACATATACTTAGAGGCATCCCAATTTGCCACAATAGAAAGACTTTTTTCCTTGTTCTGGTTAAGTCTGTTGGGGGGGGTTGGAAAAAGCATAGATAAAACAGCAAGCCCAGTCTCTAACTTCTTAGAATGATTTGCCATGAATGAATCAACTGGCAAATTGGGACGCAAAAAGTTTTTGTATTTTTGTTTTCATTTGAAGGTTACTGGCATCAAGTTTCGCACAATAACCTATGTACATAAAATAAATTTACAGAGCGAAAATGAACATACGACATTTTCAAAATATTAACGTAGCACATATTTTTACTCAAGTAACTTCCTGGCTATCAAACTCGTCGAAAAATCACATACATTTTTGGAAATATCAACAAGTAATAAACTCAAAGAATCGAACCTCAAACATCTTGGAAATAGGGATTTCAAAAACAGTAAGTTCATCGACAGCTCGGGTTGCTTGTAAGAGATATCCGTAGGTAATACACCAGTAGCACTCATTTTAGCTTACCTTGGATTGGTCGAAAAAGTCCCTAAACTCGATCACTCTTGATTATTAACCAAAAGGAATTTCGTCATTATTTCCTTCCATTGTGAATCAAAAACTTTATCTTTCAGCTAACGATGGAACGAAAGAACTTTTTCGATAAAACGGCAGTTCAAAATGAAGTTTCGTTGACTTGATCCAAACGGATATGCGAAATGCTTATTGGTGTTCTGGGGTCGATGTATTGGTTTCGCAAATATCTAAAAATATGGATATTTGAATTGAAATTAGATAGATCGCCTTACAGTATGCACATCAAACATACTCTCAACAGATAGCGTTCTTCAGTAACCACGTGCCCTCACTAAGTACACTACTGCAATAGGGTGGTTCACTTTGGCTCTGTTTTCCTTTGTCATGTGGTGCTTGATGTTAATTATTGTGATCGTGTTTGAAGATTGCGCACATTTAGCTAAAGCGTTTCCACACAATTATTTACCACTGCTTTGAAGTTTACAAAAAAAATGCTTTCCTCTTCCATACTAGTATGAATTACAAAGCTTACTGCAGATAACCTACGAGCAGATGCTGTTGAGAGCAGCAATTCATCGTTCATTGGTCTGATCATTGATGTAATCGGTTGTCAGGTGGAAGCGATAGATTGAATGATCCTCCGTGCCTGCGGGCGAGTTGTTCAATCAATCAACAAAGAATGTCAATCATGTATGCCCATTTTTGTTGTGACAGCTACTGTTGGTTTTGTTGCTTTTATTGTTGTTGGAAGTGGTAGTAATACCACACTGGCGCTGTTGGTGACATGATGACGTGCGATGATATGCAATGAGGCGACGATGCGTCACAAATGCGATGCGCTAACATTAGTGCAAATTCACAAACAAACATACATAAATTACTCTCTACTCCAAATGTTTCAAATAACCGCATTTTCTTTACAGCCGTGATCGAAAAATCATTTTTATATTTTGCATGAATAAAATTCCTTTCAGAGTTAAGTTGATACTAGTATCTGGTGAACAGTTGGGGTCTTATCCGTGTAAGAATAAATATCGAGCCCCAGCCGCAATTTTGGTAGAAACACCAAAAATAAAATTGTACTGAATAATGCTTTTTAAGAAAAATAAAATGAAATGTTTTTATATTGATAATCTTATTATAAAATACATGGCGTTTGATTAGTTTGTGTAAATACTCATAGCAGAGTTGATAAAAACAGATGATAAAATCATTTCCAAAAAATGGCATCGTTATATGTAAGTTAGTGAATTCCACCACAGGCCACCTTTTGTTGTACCAAGCTCACCATGTCGTGCAGCTGGGCTTACGAAAAAGATCAGTCGCCGAAATAGAGACAAATCAATCAAAAAGCATTGATCTTTTATGAAAGTTTTTCATTTTTTCACAATAAAGTTTGCATTGTTTCAGCCATTTTCCCGCTTGGATGGTTTGTTTATAGTCCATCATACCTCGTAAACTATTTACATAAAATTAGTCTAGGGACTCTCGTGATGGTTCCCGGTGACAGCCCTCACAAAAGCAGTTCTCACGAGTAATGTGCGGTAATCAGGAGATGAACCGTCGAATTACCTTGGTTATACCTGCTTTCCACATCTTAGTTAACAGTAATAAATCTAAACATCTTTCGACGGAAAAATAAAAAAGGTCATTTGAATCGAAAGTTTGGTGGGAACAAACAAATCCTACCTCGATAGTTAGCCTAGTCCATCGAATGACTCTCATCAGCATACTTAAAAAAAAAAACTAGTGAGTGTGTTACTAATTATCCAACTTAATATCTATCTTCGTTCCATATCAATTGTGCCATTCGAGCTAAATCTTTAAAAATTATACATAATGTGTGAAAATAAATAAGTTTTTTAATTGTATTATTACCCAATATTATGCAATAGTTTGTTTTACAAGCTTACTTGGCAACATTCGAAATGCCCTTACATGCTTTGGCTACAGATATTCAGCCCGAAGTGCTGATTTACACTTACTTTTTGGCAAACGAAAATTAGACTGTGAGTAGCTATCGGCCCTTTTTTCGCATCGAAGTTAACCAGCTCATTGTACTACCACAAAAAATATCTCAAAGAAGATGTCATACATTTTCAGCTGAGATAGGGCGTTTTTGAATAAAATTTTGAAATAAGGCGTTACTGAAAAAAAAAGATACCGTATTCAACCGTATTCTGAAATGGGGTGTTTTTTTTTTAAATTTCTGAAATGGGGTGTATATTAAAAATATTTTCAAAGAAGGCAACCTTCCACTCAGCTGACGATATAGGGCAGGAACTGGAGGAGAGGCCTATTTTTCGGAGGAAAGAGAGACAGAAGAGCGTGAGTACAAAGAGTTGAGATGTTGGCCAATAGGAATAGCGCCCGAAAATTTTATCAAAAAAGACAGCGGCGAACGGAGGGTTTTAAGCCCTGGGCGAATTTCTGTAAAAATGAGAGCGTCGAAGTATTAACCAATGTTCGGAGAGTACTCATATTATGAAGCTCTTCTATTAAATAGATAAATCGGAGAAAAATACGGAGAAAATATCGAACCCGGCCTAACAATCGAAGATGATGGAATTGACGTTTCCCAACCCGAATATGACGACAACAACAAAGCAGCATGCGTCGATGGATTGCCTATACAAACAAGGAGCGAGGAAGCTGGTAAAGCGCATGCATCAGCTTCTTTGCAGAATATGGGCGAATGAATGCATGTTTGAAAATAGAAATCTAAGTGTTCTCTGCCCAATCCTTAAGAAGTTAGATCCTGCAAACTATATGAACCATAGCTAAATCGGCCTCCCCAATAATGTATCTCTGTTCCTATCAAGCGTGTTTTGAGAAAAAGTGAAACCTGATTTCAACAGACTAATTGGGCTTTATACGTGTGGTTTCAGATCTGGTAAATCCACCATCGACCACAATTTTACAATACACCAAAACTTAGTCAAAACCAGTAAGAAAAGAATAGACACACTCGAGTTCTCCTCAGGGGTTCAAATCAATAAAAAGTGAACTCGATATAAATAATAATATACGACGCTTTTTTCTAAAACTTACTACAGGGGGCGCTGGGTACCCTAACTTCCTACTTTACATAGTTTTTTAAGAAAATAATACTTGGTGAAATACTATTTTAACTCGTTTTTCCCCGAAAAACCGAAGAAGCATCGAACATCCGGGATTGCTGTGCCCATTATGAATATGTTTATAATAACGTGTACCCGTATGTATTTATGTATGTGTGAAACCGAGGGAAGTAAAATTATATAAAACAGTCACGTTGCACTTTTATGCACAGCATGCGATTTTTACTTCAATACCATCTACATACATACATACATATGTATGTAAGTATGTACATCCATATGAATGTATGTATGTCCGTTTGTAGTTCTATGTTTCTGAGTTCAAAAGAAAAATCTTAAAACTAAAGCATAGTGGCGCGCAAATACTACGGAAGCAACAACAATATAAAAAGCGAATACACAAAAATTTTAGGTGACTAAGCTGATTAAGGCAACACAAAGCAGTACACCACATCACCCCTCCGCCACCTTTTCTGCTCAAAACTACCGATGGGATTTTCCTTTGTTGCAAGTTGCAGTAGTCTGATGATTGCAGTGCCAACTATATACATACGTGGCTCCTGTATTATGCTTTTATCAGAATTTCGCTTTTAATTGCTCACCTGGCTTTGGTACATTTTCTTTTTTGGTGAGCTTGTCAGCAATTGCGTGCTTTGCCTTTGCTTGTTGCCCATTCATTCATTCCATCATTCTCCTGCCACCTTCATGGCACAATGACTTTGCTTATCAATTTCAAAGTTGCATTTGAATTATACAACAGTCGAGTATTAAATTAGCAACAACAAGCTTTGTGCAATGTACAATAGCGCGACACAGCCAAAACACATATTCAACAGCACACCAATGCAGGCAAAGCCCCTGAAGATGCTTGATAACTTTCTCTTATAATTAGATATATCCTGCCGTGAGCGCGTC
This sequence comes from Sphenella marginata, assembly GCA_951509765.1. Lineage (NCBI taxonomy): Eukaryota > Metazoa > Arthropoda > Insecta > Diptera > Tephritidae > Sphenella > Sphenella marginata. The sequence goes on from OX608083.1 coordinate 46,485,171, forward strand.
TATAGAAAGCTTAAAAGGATTTTCTATTTCTTTTACTACTTCATACCCATCTGTGCTAAGACTGGGGCACTGAAATGCAAATATCGTCGTTACAACCTGCAGCAAGAGATAGTTTCCTCACATAACATATTTATGATATCATGGTTTTTATATAACATATTTTGTCACTGGATCACCTTCTTACAATTTTGTTATAGGTATGTAGGTAATGAGTTGTAACTTGTAATCTGTGAAAAGTACTAAGTGCTGCTAAATATTCGGCTGTCGAATATTGTGCGCTATGTACTAGGGTCTTGCGGAGTATTCGGTAATCGGCGAAATAACTATTCGGGAAATCCCTATACTTTCACATTCCATTTATTATCAACCCTGATCTAATGAGACTGAATTACGCTACATCATTACTATAACGATCACGCACATCAGCTCTAAACGAAATCCATTCAATTAAATATATTATAACAAAATCACTACAACTCATTAAAGCTGCAATGAAATTATTTCGTTTCAGTAAATATAAATCGCGTTTGCTTTCCCTAATTTAAACTCTATATTCTTTGACTAGTAGATCTCGTTACATCAACCGAGCATAACAAATTACGGGAAATCGTTTTCTGTTACAAATTGTATTTTGACTATTTCAGTGTAAAAACCGAAGATGGTCCTCAAAAGTACACCTACTCCCTCCCACGATTTGCTGTAGAATAATCCATGGAGTGATCCTTTGGCAGCATTATAAAAATAATCTCACGTACGGGCTCCATAGACTACTCAGAGGCAATGTAATAGTTATTCCGAGATGGATTAGGTGATCCAACCGGGACAAGTGTTGAAGTACTCTGATACTCCTTCAAGGAGTATTGGAATTGAATTAATATTAGTCGGAATAGTCGAAGTGAGTACATCTTGAAATTATTAAGAAACTGTACTGAAGTTCTCCCAAACGGATCTCAAAAAGAACTCTAAATGTTCGCATTTCTAGTTGTCCTGAAATTTGTTCACCTTGTATGTAATAGTTTGGAAACACCTTATTTACCTGCAGCATTTGCAAAATATTATTGTTTATTTTTTATCTCTTGCAAAGTAAGTTTATCAAACAAATCAGAGAGACTTTGACTGTGTTGCGGTATTATTGTCAGTCATTGCTTTTGCTTTCTCGGTTGTTATGCAGTTTCACTTGTAAATTCGTTAGATTACATACTTAGGGTAAAGTAAACAAAGAAATTGCGAGAGGCGGCATCCGGAAGATGCCAGATTAAAATGCGCCACTCAACTCTGCGGGGATTCAGCGTAAACAGACAAAATGGTACAACAACAACTTTTCAATATCCTTTACAGCTACACCTTTTGAAGTTATTATTGAGAAATATTACTTGATATTGAGAAAATATATATTGGGTAGTGAGAAATGTAAGTTTATGTTCAGAATATGCAGTTTAATAGTGAGAAGTTCGACCTACATTATGAAAACATAAACAAACTATTTATAATAATTGTGTCACAAGACAATTGGTTTAAAATCTGTCAGCCAAGGTTGTAGTTACCCTGAAGAAAATTGAACTATCTCAGAACTATTCCTGAGCTATACGTTTTGGAGACACAACCAGTCCCTGTACATAATATGAGGTCAACTAAACGGCTCTTATACTGGTATAAGTAAGGTCTCGTTAATGCAGAACGCGGTTGAAAGTACTTTGTACTTCTGTTCTGCGCTCGCTAGATTAAGACGTCTATAAAAATAATTTTTTTTGTTCAAGAGGATAGAGTTATTATTTAAGGTGGGCCCTTATTCTTGAATGGCTTTTCATTTCTGATCTTAGGAAGTTCTGTAAGCACGCCAATCTTTGTGAGGTCTTGACAAACCGGCCAGTTCAACCTAACCTATGTTCCATATCTCAACTTGTTTGACAAATAACGATGCAAATTGGTTGTGAGGCCCAGCTAGGCATAGACGTGGATTTTTATGAAAATTATTATTGTTGTCATTTTAGAATTTTTTTTTTTTTAATTACTTTACTGAAGAATTTGTACAGTGTCCTACCTACAGTGTTAGAACTGAAACGAAGAACTCATTCCTCTTGATGTGTGTCATTCCAAAAAATACCTTTCCATTCCGTGACCAGTAATCAGCCAGTCTAAGAATCGTTTCTAATACGTTGACTGTTAATCACCACCACCCAGGTAACATTAGACTCTCATTTTAAACTGTATTTTTTCTACGTTTCGTGTTGAGTGTGTCATAATTGTGCTGTTTAGGTTGTTGATTTTATGATGAAACTCATAAAACACTGTAGCTGGCTTCGCCCCCAATGCGCTACCGCATCCACTGTCTTTCACACAATTCAAAAACTTGTAAACATTCTTTTAGGTTTCGTTTTTGTGTTGTTAAGAGTTTTTGTAGCTTTTTAGCATTCGGTTCCTCAGAAACTACCAAAATATTTTGCACTGTTATATTGTTTAATATTTATATGCTTTTTGCTGTTGATTGGAAATACATATGTACATACATATCGCTCAACTACCTTGCGATCGTGCCGCATTTTAAAGTGTGATACGCGGCGCCACCCAGAAGCTCAAGTTTAAATGCTGACGATGACGCCACCGAACGGTAACAAAAACATAAATAAAAGCTTTGGCCGAAATTGGAAAACGATCAGTGGCGGCAGGAGTGCAAAAAGTAGTTCATCATCGACATCACAGAAGGGCAAAAGCTAAACGTTGCAGCCAATTTGAGGCATGTGTGCCACCAACAAAAACTACCAAAGCAGCGATACCAAAACGAAAGTCAAAATTGTGCCGAAAAGGTTGAATAGGCCTGCAGCAAAACCTTCGTGCCACAAAGAGGCGATTTACCGACCAACCAACGGAATTGGCAAAGGCCACCAATGAATTCAGAAACTCATCAAGCAAATAGACTGCCCACACCCCTACATCATTGAGGGCAACTATACATACATACATAAGTATCGTACGTCTCCAAGACCCACATGCATATGTATGTATGTATGTGTGTGCCAGTGCACGACCATTAAAAGTACAATGACCACAATGCTACAGTTATGGGACTTCAAACAGTTAACACAACATCATCATCATCCGCAGCAGCAGCAAGAGCTGTCCCTTCAACAACAACCACATCATAAATAACAATAACGGTCCGCAAAAGACTTTCAAAATAAAAAAAAATTAGCAATCGAGGTTGAAAAATAACAAAAAAAAAAAGAAATCAAAACTAAACTAAGATGAAAGCGAAATTTTGAGTAACCCCTGAGTGCAGGAGATTCACCGGTTCAACATAAAAACGAGTAAGAATATCTAAGTACGAGCAAAACCGAACATCATATACCTAGGTGTGTGCTGGTATGATTGAACAAAATGTATGTTAATTACTAATTTAACTGCTAAATTGTTAAACGGTGTTTTTATTTTTGCTATGAGCTGATAATGGACATTAAGCCCGATAACTGAGAAGAAGAGCAGGCAGAGGACAAGGAAAATAAAAAGAGGAAGATATATAGGCAAAAGAAGAAAAAAAGGATAAGGGCGTCAGAGAGGAGAGTAGTATTCTGAGGTTAATGAAAGAGTAGGAAGGCGTGGATGAATAAGAAGAGGAAGATATATACGAGGGGAACGAAAACTTACACTGAAGATGGCGGATCGCCGAAACCGGTTTGTAAACAAACAAAAATTGACAAGGGATGACGGAAATTCGTTCCAATATAAATCTAGCATTCACCCTGTCGGAAAAACAAAATGAAAATAACTTAAATATAGGAGGAGGTATGGCTCCCAATTTGTCGGCCGCCTACCGCACCGAGGGTGCAATGTTCCATTCCTGGGACAGGTAATATCATGCATACATATATACATACTTGTGAATTCATGAACATATCATGTATTTTATGTTGAATAATGATGGATGTCAGATGTTAATAAGGCGCATTCTTTGTTAACCAACAACAGCTTTGTTCTGTAAACTGTTAAATTACACAGTTTGCGATCTCTATCCAGATGCCGTGCTCAGTAGCGCCGGTGGGTATAATAATAATGTTGATTTTTTATAGTAGATATGTACATATGTATAAGAACAAAATTTAAAACGATTATTGGAGCTGCTGAGTTGAAATCAATATATGTATGTATATTATTTATTTTTTTAGTGAAATTGGCGATTGGATAGAGCTTTGTGAGTGCCCAATTATTTTGAGTGCGGTCATTGGAAATATGAAGGAAATCAAATATTGAAAAAATATGCAAATAGCGACATAAATAAATAAAAGAGTCACATTTCACAAATCCATAATTCGCTAACAATAACATTGGCAAACAGCCTAATTTAGCATGAGTGAACTCAATGGCCATCAGTTTTTTGTGGGTTTTCTAACATTGCCCGATGAGATTTATTTATTCAAAAATAATTTTGATAAATTTATTGATACATTGCCGTACAATTTATTACTCTACATAGGATGTTTGAGGGATATATTTCAAAACTGCTTAAGCAGTGGCTCCATCCTTACAATTTCAATTATCTTTATTCTCAAAACATGCCTAATAGACAGCCGGTTCGATGCTACTGCACAAAGAACTCTCAGATTGTGGGAAAACAATATGTGGAAGGCAGCCAACTATGGACACGCAACGATATTAAATAAATGCGGAAACATGTATTAAAAATAATTGCGTCTAGATTGCTCAGAGAGTGGATAATTTGGAGGGACATTAAAGGGAACAAAATAGCTTATAAGATAGGTAGCAAAATTTATTAACATGAGAACTTTTAAGAAGTATACTTTGGATACCAAGGATAGCCCGGAATGATTAAAAAGACTCATAGAAATCAAATGTGACAGTATTGGCAGGTATCATCACAGGACATTTTGCATTTTCATATACCAACAAGCTTTCTATGCAGAACATGTCAGAATTAGGAGGCTAAGTTCATGGCGGATAGTAAATAGTTTAGAAAGAAGCAAGCGTAAAATATTGACGCGAGTTTGAGCTCATACACGATGGGTTTAATTGTTTACGGTTAGAAGTTTGGGATATCCCATGGACGCTCTCCTAACCTAACTTTACACAGCTCAATTTAAGAAGGCAAGTCAGTCCTTCCTATACTAGGAATCCACAGAGTTCATCTCAACATGAATTCTCAATAATAAACGGAAATTTACTTCGAAATCGCTCAAACAAGTTACTTCAATTTTATTCAAATTTCAAAATTTATACGGATTACAGAGTCAATTAATCACTCTACCAAAGCAATAAAAAGTGATAAAAGGATTTCGTATTAAATCAATTGGCAATAAAATTCAATTACTCATGCAAAAGTAAATACACTAACCCACATACATCCTTATATACATACATACAAGCACCTTTTAACCATTTGGGCCTGAACACTTCATCAAAGGACGCTCAAAAACTATTAAAAATTCAAATATTGTTCGACATTGGTGTGAACAAACAAAAAACATTGCCATTTAAATAAAAAAGTTTGTGAAAAAATTGGAAAAAAAGAGGCGGAAAACTGTTTCTAAACTAATTAAAATGCATTTAGTGTTTGTTGCATGCCACCGATGCAATTCGTGCTGTGTTGGGCACTACAACACAACAAAAACAAGGCGAAGGAATTAAAACAAAATGTGTTGTCACTGGCGAAAGTTGCGCGGTCCCGAGAATATCCATATTTTTTGCTATTTTACATTTGCACTTTTTTGTAAGTTTTTATGTTACAACGTTGCCGCAGCAGCAGTGGCGCATGCGGGCGTTTATACTAACCTTAATTGCAAAAGTGCCGATGGTTATTGTGCCCGAATGCTGGCACAGCGCGTTGCAGAACACACAAATTGCAACTTAACCCTTGCAGCTACACATCCATTTCTATGTCGGTTGGTATGTAAATCGCAACTTGCAACGAATTTCAAACAAGCAGCAAGAAAAGATGGAGGTGAAATACTTGATGAACTACTCCGCCCACTCGGCTTGAATGGTAAAAGTACTCAGTGCCGGCAACTATGACGCAAATACAACTTTAGTCGCATTTTGGCGAGCAGCGTAAGTAATTTGGCGACGAATGGTGAATGTATACGCGTGGGAATTCGCCTATGCACCCGCCTGTGGGGTCAACAGTTGTCAACCTTTTATTCATGTATATGTATTTGAGCATTTCCTGTTAAACGTCCTTAAAGACTGTAGAAGTAAAGTTAGTTCAAAGGCCTTAGCTACTGCTTAGACTGTGGATATCGGATGATATGATTCTCTTCGACATGCTACTTTCCTTGGCTTTCTTAGCTGTATCACCCCTGACTATTTCCACATGTCAGTAATGGCAAATGAACATTTATAAACAGAGAACTGCCGGCATGGAAATGCAGTCTGAACATAATCATGGCGAACCTCTCGCTTTTAAATTATCCACCCGCGACCTCTGCAAGGCTAAAAATTTGAGCCTAAATTTTAAACCATTCATTGGTTTACACAATTTTTAAAACTTTTTTGTAATAAATTCCAAACCTTTTAAATACCTACACAAATTCTCCATTTTTATACCCAGCGTACTAGTACTAGTACAAGGGTATTATAATTTTGTCCACATAACGGTACTACGTAACGGCACAAAATAATCGAGTTAGATATAGAGTTCCAGGTATGAAAGTTCTTAGGTTGAAAAGAGGAATTGATTAAGGCATGCCCGTCCGTCTGTCCGCCCGTGTACACGATAACTTAAGTAAAAATTGCGATATTTGCATGAAATTTTGCATACAGGTTACTTTCTGGCCAAGGTAGATTGCTTTGAAACGCTGGGTGTTTAATGTTCGGTTCACCCGAACTTAGACTTTTATATTTAAAACTTAACTGGGATAAACAAAAATACAACAAAAGTCGTATATACAGCGAATATGTGTACTTTTCTCACAAAATTTATGAGTACGCCGTAGCTCAGTAGGTAGAGCATTGCGCACTGATTTGAGGCACGTCCGTTCGAGTCCTAACTTTTAAAAAAAAAAATGAAAAAAAAATGAAAAAAAATTTAAAAACATTTTGGGTTTAAAATTTAAATAATTTTTATTACGCGAATTTCTATGACAGCGGGCGCCGTGTCACTTTTTTCACTTTTAGGATGCCAAAAGACCAAAAAACCATGTTCTCCAATCGCAAAAATCTTTTTACATCCAACAGATTACTAACCAACTATTAAGAAAATGTATAAAAAGCAAAGTAATAAAACGACGATCACCATGATAAGCATTATAAAACTTGGATAACTGAAGCAAGTGTAAAAATCATTTCACAGTCGAAAATGTTTGACCAACTTTGTGGCAACGTGGTCGATTTTTGGATGATTGTTTTGATTTTAAACTATTTTATTTACCGTACTTAGGTAGTTTATAACAGGTAATTGGTAAGTTTCAGCCATGAAGGCATTTTTTATTTTTTTGTTCTAGACAGCCACTAAAAGTTAGGTAAGCTTTGATAATGTTTTGTTTTCAATAGAATGAAACTTGTATGATTTCACCCAATTTTATTGAACACATCGCTCGTTCCATTGTAAACAGAGTTAACTCGAAATTTTCATTTTTTGGGAAAACGCAAATAAAGTTTTGTCTATTTAAACAGTTAACTTTTACGACTAATGTAGTTGGTACTAGAAGGGTCACGTCAATTTATAAGGTATGACGCAAACTACATATACTAAGCTAGTATACCGATAAGCAAAATATTTACATATATTAATGTGAGGGAGATGCTAAATTCCATCCAAACTTTTTTCATTCTGAGATAATTCACTTTACAATAAAAAATTTATTCAGAAAAAAATAGCTTCATACAGAAATTTTCTAAATAATACAGTTTCATACAAAAAAGAGAATGGGTTTTTTGAAAGAATGCGTTTTTATTTTCTAATAGAGTGAATCAACTTGAGATCAAACCACTTTTGATCTAACAGAATCAGAGAACATGTTTCGAATTGATTCACTATACATTGAACAGATAAGCTACGAAAATTTATAATACACAGATACAAATACATCTCTTTCCGCCATTTTTAGTTAAATGACTTTTTTATAACGATGAATATAATGTCCTTCGCTAGCATTAAAGGGAATTTCATGTAGTTTCAGATAAAAAAAAAACATTGCGAAAATTTTCGATTTTGTTCGTAATCACCATCTTAAAGTCTCTACGATATTGCAAAAATCGACTATCTGGTATCTGAAACCACACTGCAAAATTTTAAACGAATCGCGTAATTAGTTTGTCAGTTATTAATTTTGGCATCCTAAAAATGGAAAAAGTGACACTGTGCGGCGTGAATTTAATTCTAAACCAAATTTGGTTTGGTCATATTTGTAGCCCCGAAAAGTTTTAAATTTAGGCTAAAATTTTTAGCCGTGTAGAAGAGTGTGTTCAGTTGAACATGGAAAGAGATATTTAGTGTTATGAGTTGATATGGGAGTTTAGACTGGAGAGGTAAGAGTTCAACCGAAGAACGAAGAACGAAGTTGTGCTAGCATGACTCTAGTCTCCCTGGAAAATTCACGTTCTTAGTAAGCCAAATCGGGTGTTTGGATATCTATAACGGGATTCAGTGGCCGAAATCTGAAAGATCAGTCCACCGACTCGGAGTGGAGGTTATTCAGAGCCCGCCTTTGGTTACGCAGTTCAAACGACAAGGAAATGTGGTGACGGATCTCCTCATAGTGCTTCTGAAGATGCTTTCTTATGTCTCAGGGGGGCGGGGCTGCATTCAATAGATATGGATTTTAGCAGACTTGCAATTTCCTCCAGTGGTTGTCAGTTAGGTTGGGCGAACATATGGGCGCAGCATAATCAGCACCTCGTCGTCCAAGAGCAAGCAATGTCTCTTTATCCTTTGCCCCATGTGCTGCCTTTGAAGCTGCGGCTTTGTACCTTTGAAGCTATTGCCGTGGCATGACTAGCGAAGGTGAGGCGTTTTTCAAACGTCACACCTAAGATTTTCGGGTGGTTCACATTAGATAGCGGTATATCATCTACGTGGGAGTTGCCCAATCTGTAGGATGTCTGAGGGTGTGCTTTGCGAAACCCATGTTGGTGCTCGGCCAGATACAGGTTTGCATTGTTGCAAGGGACAAGAATGGTCTCTTCGCGATGGGCGAGGTCAGGGAAATCGGTCGATACGATTCTCCTTGGTTCGCCGGTTTCCCTGTTTTTAGTAGGCCAACTACTATCGCCTGTTTCCAGATCTAAGGGATGACCAAAGAATGTAGTTACCGAGAGCCCCTAAGTAGTTCAGCCCCGCGTGGCCTAGGTGTTTAATTATCATCATGGCAATTCCGTCAGGTGCGATGGATCTAGAGGGCTTAGCCTTCATTATGGCTTCCTTAACCAGACGTCAATAGGCGCTGTGGTGTGTTTATGCTTACGCGCATGACGGCTGGCTCGTCTCTTGGTCCTATCAATAGGTGGATGCATTATTAATTGCCAGGAAAAGTATCTCGCGCATTTCCTGAACTCTGATTAGATACTGTCGACAAATGTGATGGCACCCTTGTCATTGTTTCTGGTCGGGCTTGATAGGGCCTTGACTGTTGTCCATAATTTGCAGACTCCGCCGAAAAGGTTGCATGTCTCAATATGTTGTTTTCACATTGTCAATTTGTAGTAGTTGACTGCCTGACGTATTTCCGCGTTAAGATCTTAAGTTCTGGGATATGCGGGATTGATGAGACTCACTAGGTCACGTTTTCTTGCGATGGCCGCTGCTTTCGCGGGGAAATTTCGTCGAATTTCCTTGACTCTACCAACAGGAATGAAGCGACTGGAGGCTGAATCGATAACCTTGCGGAACTCTCATTCACCTTGGCGTACCACTGTCGGTGTGGGTGAGGAAGCGAAGGAGCACTCTGTATAGTCCGTCAAGCGATCACAGCTCGTGGTAAGCGTTGAAGATGCCTAGGATTAGGCATTTATCACCCGCAACGCAATAATATCGGGGTGATAATCTCTTGGACAACACGTAACAGGGGTTATGTAAATATTTATGATGCCTTGTCAGGTACCGATGAAAGGAGATCACTTATTTTGTTCGATCCTACACGAACATATTGCCAAAAGCGATATTGAAGGACCTTAATTGTGAGTATCAGAGAAGTCGTAATTATTGACGACCGTAGCAACGAAATGGCATTACTTTTAAGCAGATTACAGATTTCATAACAACAAAATGTGTGTGAACATAAGGTCCGTAATGCAGGAAATGCCCTTTTCTTTTCTGTGGCAAAAAGGAAATATGATAGTGAAATGCTTGCGCAAAATCTGGAGGAAGCAAAAAGTGTAGCTACAGAAATTACTTTTTAAATGTCCATGTTTTTAAGTTTAAAGTTTTTTCTTTAGTGGAAGCAGGAATACGTTTACAGTTATGAATAAAATTTTATTAGTTCGGCAAGGAGAAGCAAAAGCTTTTCCATTTTAGTTGGAGGCGGGTAATTTCAAATTACTCAAATGACTGCTCGTTAACTTTAACTGTCGAATATTTGGTATTTTTTATATATTTATATTTTTTTGTCCTTTACACCGTCCAACCGATATCGCTACACTTGAAAAGATGGGGTCAGCTTAGATGTCGCCGAAGATTATCTATTTAATTATCCCAATTAAGTGAGTGTCTCTATTTTCCATTGCATTTTACTTCAATTGATGTACTTTCGTATTATGTTGCAAGCCTTCAGTCGTGAGTTTGGTGCAGTGAAATAAAGCCCTAGGTGTTATTTCCCTTTTCGAAGAGAAATAAAGCCCACGGACGTTAAAAACTAATTAAAACAAGCTGATTCAAGAGTTAAGTGTGCGTACCGTGGCACGTTGCCACGGTTCAGGCAACCACCCGGAGTTGGCATGGCGTAGACCAGGGTTTTTTTTTAAGCGGAAAGGTGTTCTGCACATAAATACCATGGATTACGCCCCGAATTGGGGATCTGACCTGGGTCAATTTTCGGTTTTTCACTAATAACTTTTTCCTAATCAACAGTTCGTATTGTTCGCGTAAAATCCTTGGGCGTTATTTCAGTGCATCCGTGAGTTTTCCTTGCTGAACTATTTCGGAGCCTAAGCACCCAGTACTGGTGTATGTTGAATAACTCAATTTCTTTATTTAACTTTCTCTTTAGATGAACATCCAACCGCCTCAGCGATGTTGACCGTCCAACATATGAATGTAGCTCGCCAGGCATTTATTGGTTGCGTCAACTGGCGCCAATTGGAGACCCCGAGAGATACAAATCGGTCTAAACTTGGTCCTTCCATGGGAGTGGTGGTCTTCCTCTTCCTCTGATTCCACCGGGGGTGCCGACAAGTATACCTTCTGGGTTGGAGCGTCTTCGTTCATTCGCACGACGTGGCCTAGCCAGCGAAGCCACTGTGTTATAATCCGCTGAACTATGTCGACATCTGCATAAAGCTCATACAACTCGTCATTATATCTTCTTCGGTACTCGGCCTCGCCAACGCGTAGAAGGCAACAAATCTTTCGCAGAACTTCTCTCTCGAGTACTCCCAATGTCGCCTCCTTAGATATTGTTAGTGTCCTGAAATTCAATGAATGAAGAATTTATTTAATATTTGAATTTTGACAGCAGCTGCTATTGCATCGCTTATTGGCTTTGAACACGGTTAACCCCAAGTGAATTATTTTTTTAAAAGAAAGTCAACTATCGATTTGGTCGTTTTAAGCAATTGTTGATTTCTCTCGTCTGAACAACTATAGTCCTCACGCAATAAAACGAAGGATAATATTATGAATGTCTTGTTTACATAAATATTAAAGTTCATACATTTCATACATTTTTGTAAATTTCCTAAAGCTTGTGGAAAGAATTGTTGTGTTGAAGCATGTTTTTAGTTTTGTTGTACTCGCAGTTGTGCTGTCAGCATTCTTATGTATGCAAATGTTGTGGATCAATGTGGGAATTCCTACATGTGTCCGTGTATGTAAATGCGTACAATCATGCGACAGCAGTTGCAGCAACAATAACAACTTTTATAACCGTTAGACCGTTAGTACGACATTTTGTTGAACAATAGCAAGAACTGTTGCAGCTAAGTATTTAAAATGGATAACAATACACAGTACCCTGCAGTCAGTTCTACTCGTTTTATACTATTCAAATACTAGTAATTTTTCCATATTATTAACATGGCGATTAGAGTGGCCCTTATTTTGCGAAATCGGAAATGTCTGGGTGTTCATTCCTGAAATGGTTTTATGTGAAAAAAAAATAGCTTCCTAAAAATTTCAGCCCGATTGAACAACTCTAACCCGTGCCACAAACGGCCCAAAGTTCGAGCATTGGCAGCATCACTTCTGGTAAGCATCAGCTTTGGCTAGTCACGCAAATATTTCGCTGGTGTCTATGCAAACAGAGGTGCCAGTAAAGAAAAAAAAAGATCTATCATTGATGTAAAAAACTTTCAAATTTGAAAAAAAGTAGATGTATGTATTGCAAATAGAGAAGGAATCCAAGTTCTTTTGACATCTTTTTGACATCGCTTCGAAAAATGCGTTAAGTTCAATGAAAAAACAGAGGGAAAAGGGACGTCCAGGTTATATGAACGGAATTCACCATGAACTAGCAAGAGAAGAGCAAGCTGAGCTTATTGAAAATAATGAGATGTGGAATCAAATATTGGAGGAGTCAGGTAAGATGTATCGAGATTTCGTGACAAATAATCGTATTCTGGTTATGACGCAATCCTTTTTTTTTGCTGAAGAAGTTGACCCTGATGATACAAGCGAAAGTGAGGCAATCGTTTATGTCAGAAAACCATTAGATGGGAAAGTTGAGAAATAAGTTCCACAAAGAATACTCGGCAGAAAGCAGGTAATCAATGAACGTGTGATTTGTTCCCTAGACAAATGTAAAATAAGTGATCGAGAAGCAATGCACTTAATTTCCGCTAATGCTGATGCTTTGGGCCATGATTTGAATACTTTGGTGTTAAATAGAACAAAACTGTCCTGTAGACATCATATAAGTGAAATATTGTTAAGAGCAGCTTTTGAGTGTAAACTTCCCAAATCGTCTTTTCCGAATGTTCCGTTGTTTAAAGGATTTCAAGATGCCTGGCCAAATATTGACAAAAGCCGATTCTTACCTGGAGTTGAAGAAAAACAAATATCTGATATTTTCAATATATTTAGATAAATACACGATAGTGGAGTTTTTGAGATCCTTACACAATTTTACCCGGAATGTACTTTGTTTGATTTTCTTAGGAGAATTTCCAAAGAAAAATATTAAATCTAAGTCCTGATGCAATGGCATTTGCCTTATTTGATGATGACATTGACTTTGAAACTAAGGAAAAGACATAAAAAACTAAGGAAAAGACAAAAAAACAAACATAAAAATGTAGTTGAACCAGAAGATGAAATGCGGCCACCTAAACGAGTAATGATTACACGTTTGGATGTAACGGACGTTATAAACACAGGACTGTATCAGTTTACTTGCCCAGCAACAAAATTATTTTTTAATAGATTTGGTATAAGGGCCTCTTTTTTGAATGAATCGGCCTTCGGATGGGAGTCGAATGAAGAGTATAGAGAGGCGAAAAAATTGCTCAAAACATTAAGGTTGTAAATGACCCAGCTGAGAGAGGGGTACGGTTGATCGAAGAGTATAACTCCAAGTTGAGCACGGATGAAGACCAGAAATAGTTTATCATACAAGTTGTGTCAGATTACAAAAAAATTTATGCAAATTATCAAAAACAAACGCTCTCAATAGAGCTTCAGCAGGATTTAAGTTAATTATATTATACGTTATTTTACTTATACATGAATTATTTGTTGTTAAATAAATGAAAAGTGGAGAGGATCTAATATCTGTAATATGTAAACATATATTTTTGTTGAACAACCTTCATATCAGCACCCAAGAGTGGTTTAGCTTGGTTCATTATTTCAACACGTTTGTGGCACGGGCTAACGTTGGTCAATCAAATTAAAATTTTGTAAGGATTAGTTGCTCCTCATATATAACCATTTCAGGAATGAACACCTTTAAAATCTAACAATTTGTTTTTTTTTTCATACAAATAAAGGCTACTCTAATGGCGATATCCTACGATATGCCAACTATCCGCTTCTGTATCAGGAATATACCAGTTGACATACTAGTCAATATGTACGTCAATACCATACCAGCTGACATAATAGTCAGTATATGCGTCAGCTTTCGTTTAGTTGAAATATAAACGAAAATTGCAAATTTGAATTACAAAAATTTGTATTTAAAATTTAGTCATCTGATGTAAAATAATTGTTTATCAAAATAATACAGTATTGAAAAATTTAAACATATTTTTAATAACCATATTTTTTTAAAAGTGCTACATTTTACCACCTTGTTGTTATTATTTTCGTTGTGTTGTTCGCTGTAATTTTATTTTTGAAAACTTCTTTTCCCAATCGCATTTAGCGGACCCTAAAGAGTTTTCACTTTTTATAGTTGTCTTACTGCTAACTCGTTGTTGTCGATGCTGCGACGTTATTGCGGTAGGATTGGGATTTCACTTCAACATCTACTTAGGTACATATATTTGATTTAATTAATCTTTGAAACAACATAAGCTGAACCAAAATTAAAATTTTAAACATCATTGTTGACCGATTGCTATCAGAATACTGAATTGTTTTCTTCTTCGCACGTGTATGTACATGCATATATACATACATACATATGTACCTGTCTGCAGTTTTGAAAAGTTGGGGCTGCTTATGATAGGAAAAACGTTGCAATCGCTCAGGCTGGTGAAAAATAAGCCCATGAAATTCTATTCAATGAACTAGAATGTTTCCTAACCAGTTTGGAAGTTGACTGCAGGATACCAACAACTAACTTGAGGACATTGGCGTGGGTAATGATATGCAGATTGCAAATGTCATAACTGAGCACTGACAAAAAGACAAGTCGATGCAATAATGTGAATGAAAAGAAATTCCTCAAATAATAAAATTATGCAGAACAAATATGTTGAATTCATAATAAGCAACGATAGTTCCTTAACACCACAAAAATATATTTGTATAAATGTCAGACATCGTCACTACCTTGGAAGAGGGAGGCTCCTCTTCCAATCCCGATTTATGTTTTGACATTTTTAATCGAAATAATTAGTATATAAAAATTTTGATTATCAAACGCTCTGTGCGTATATTAAGTTAATTTTTATTTGTACGAGATTTGTTTGAGAATAGTTTGAGAGCCAGAATAGAAAAATATCCTATCTGAATCCACAAGAATTTTCATTCCTACAGAAAGACACTTAGTTAACCAGACATCTTGTGTGGGAGTTCAGAAAGGTGCGAATTAAGATGTGTTTAGCCTCCTGTACTGTTTATCTTTGTCTCTTTTTTGCATTGGTTTTACTATAGCATTTTAATAAAATCGCCCAAGGTTAGGTTAAATGCATTTGCATACGTTTGAGAACCTCACCGAAAGTATCTTTATTTTTATTGTTTCTACATTCCAGTTTTCCATTACTGCTTATTTTTTAGCCATTTTATAAAGGTGACAGGTAATAGTGTCACTGGTAATAGTGTCAATTGACACTATTGCGCTTTTGGAAATGGAAATAGTGTCAATTGACACTATTGCTATTTTGGGCAGCGGTTGTCTGCGCAGCGCAGTGTTGTAAGAGATGGATTTTTATTATTCCAAGTCCTTCTGCGTAGTACACCATTCTGCGTAGGCGGCCTTCGGCCGCGCTTATTATAAATAACCCTGGGCTACGCCATTCCAACTCCGGGTGGTTGCCCTGAACGGTGGCAAAATGCCACCGTTCCCACTCTATGGGCGGGATCCATGGTATTTTTTTAATTTTTATTATCACCTGAAACTAATGATTATTATATCGCGCGATTTTTTATTTGAAATTTTCATCTTATGTTATTAGCTATTCACATATGTATATGGGTCAATTTCAAAAAAAACGTACACAACGAGTTTTTTTTTGCTTATTTTTAAAGTTTTTCCGATTCGCCTGTAAGAGTGGCCAATTTATGTAGAAATTGATGAAGAATCCGGTGGGACCTTTAGGCTCTCAAAAAAATCAATATTTTTGGTTTTTTTTTAGGTTTTCTATGATTTCTATCTTGAGCGTCACACACCAAATATGTATAAAAAATCGCTGAAAATGCAAAAATATTTGAGATTCAAGTTTACTATGTTGTTCTTTTGTTTTTCAAGATTCACTTTTGCCAAAATCACCTTTTCGATTATAAACACAAAATCACGATTCACCTTGATTTATTTTTTTTTTTTTAAGTGACTAGTTATTTACAAATTTTAAGATGAAAATATGTAAATTATTGTTAAAAAGAGACTTGAACTAAGGGGTTAGTTGCAAACTAATAGGCTTGTAACAATGTATTTAAAAAAACTGCAAATATAAGCGTTTTAAGGAAAAAAAAACTGAGTGTGACGCTCAAGATATTTTGTGACGATCAAGAGATTTTGTTGCACGTAAACAAGAAATAATGCCAAATTTAAAGTGTAACGAAAAAAAGTTTATTTTTTACAAAAAGTAAATAAAAGAAAACAAAAATTCTTCAAAAAACAAAAATTTTCATACCAAACTAAACATGTACATACATATTCTTTGATGTCTTTAACAAAATTTAAAAAAAAGGAAGTAATTCTTGAAGAAACTTATACACATACGCGCTTTATCGAGCTTTATTTTCTCGCGATATTTTCGTGCTCTTTCCGCCGCCGTTAATTTTGTTGTTTTACTCTTGAAAATTAAAAAATAAAATCAAAATTAAGCATTTTAAGCTATGAAGCAATATGTATGAAAAGTGATGCTCATGAAATGTTTGCCTATTTTGGTTTTTTCCGTAGGCAATTTATTTCCCAAATTCACAAATTATAAAAAAATGAGTTGAGACCATGTAAACAATGATTGTCAACTTTAATTTTTTACATTTAATATATTCACTTTTAAAAAAATTAGCGTGACGCTCAAGAATTTTTATCGCGCCCTTACCATGGTGCTCACAAAAACTACGCAAATCCACACTTTTTTTAATAGTTTTTGTTTTCGCTTTTTCACTATTGTAATAATTAAAGTTTGTACTTTTCTTACGTTATTTACTTTATTTAAATGAAAATTGAAAACTGCTAATATTTCTTGATTTATAAAAAAAGTGACGCTCAATGCAAATTGTGGGGACAACTGTTCTTTGCAACGCCAAATTCGCACTAATTAATTTTTGACAACTATATCAAATCAAAACAAAAGAAAGATACCCAATAATTCGAAAACTGTTATTAAGTGTTGCCCAGTAACTTTTTTCTTGATTTTATTTTATTTTGTTTACTAAAAATTCTAACGGGGGACACATGCTTTGTTTATGAAAGGAGTCAGAGGGAGAAACAAAACACCATACTGAATAAACAAAAAAACAAATATACAAATTTGAGAATTATGTTTTTTTGTTACATATTCCTCGGTGATCACTGTCCCATTTTTGTTTTTTTTTTTTAAATTTTTTTTTTACCTAAAATAGTAGTGTAAAGTGCGGGGACACAAAAATTGCGTTTTTTTTGAAATTGACCCATATGCATGTACACTATATTTTTATTCCCTTTATGTTATCTTTATGGCCAATTCAGAAAGGTGTTCTGCACAAAAATACCTTGGATCCCGCCCATAGAGTGGGAACGGTGGCATGTTGCCACCGTTCAGGGCAACCACCCGGAGTTGGAATGGCGTAGCCCAGGGTTATTTATAATAAGCGCGGCCGAAGGCCTCCTACGCAGAATGGTGTACTACGCAGACGCAGGACTTGGAATAATGTAGCCCAGGGTTGTTTTTTAAATTAAATTTAAAATTTTGCACATACGCGGTTTTGCGCCCACAACAGTGGTACCTCAAATGAAAGGTAGCATAATTACCTATCCAATACATAATTTGAATTTATTTCACACATAAAATGGGGATTTCGTGTTGGGGATTCTGATTTTAGGGATTTTTCCTTTGCGGATTTTGATTTTGGTGATAATGTGGTAGACCCGTTTTTAGACCTTTGGACACTATTTCCATTTCAGTTTGGAAATAGTGTCAATGACTTATTTTCCATTTTCTTGTTGACACTAATTCCAATTCGAAAGCGCATTACTGTCAATTGACACTATTTCCAATTTAGAACGGAAATAATGTCAATTGACACTATTACCAGTGACACTATTACCTGTCACTTTTTATAAACGGAACTCAATATTCATAGGGGGACTCGAAATAGCTAAGTGAAGGTAAAACTGCAGATCAACACTGTGCCCATGTAGTCGATACCTACACTTGTACTTGCACTAGGCATTCGATTACAAAAAATACCCAGTACTTGAACGGAGAACTTGCGTATATACTCGTAGTTACCCCTAATTTATTCCCAAATTCAGTCATCTTTGTAGGTTAGGTCAGCTTAGAAAAGATTCACATTATATTATTTGCAACAAGACTAAACTCGACTATGGAGAATACATACATAAAGTGACTATTCAGTAAATAATTCACCTACGAGTATAAGGCTCTGTGCCAATTGGTTGAAAATTGTTAATTTTGACAACTTGAAAGGAAATTCTGACATTTATCGCGATGAATATTTGAATAAATTTAAAATCCATTAACAGACTATTTGCTTTTGCAAGTTTTTTATTCAAATGTCATAATCTCTACATATAATAAAATTGTAGCAAGTCGATGTCTGTTCATAGCAGATATTTTAAAAAATAGATGGCACGGATAATAATTACCCAGTAGAAGCCAAATCAAACGTTTTTCGAATTTTTGTCTGTCTGTGTGTTGGTTTGGGCGCTGATCACTGAAAACCTGCTAAATATAATCGAATGGAAGTTTTACCATTGTATTAGCAGACTTTCACCTTAGAATATAATATATCATGTGGTCCGAGATATCGATCCAATGTCACCGAAAAAGTGATTTTTAGATTTAAAGGCAGATGAGCAACTTGAATAGATGCATATGCATTAGAGTGTCTCAAACAAAAAAATCTTTCGGATTTTTGAAATAGATAAGGTAGACTTAAAAAAAAAATAATTTTACAGGTCGCTACCGGCGTTTAAAAATTTCAATTTTTACGAATTTTTCTATTTCGTTTGAAAGAAATTTTGAATGACTAAGGCGGCGTTAAAATAAAAATAAACAAAACTTAGCGCTTAAAAACATGTAGTAGTTACTTTTGTCCAAAACTTACGGACGCGCAGAAATGGAGCATTTTAACCGAAAAAGTGTGCAAAAAATTGCGTTTGATCACTTTGAGCTCAAATAAAATGAAGGGAACTCACTATATTTGGAAAACTATGAGTTATTTAAAATCACCAGTGAATTATTCAAATAATCCCAAAATAACATAGCCAAATCTTTATTTTAAACAAAGTTACCGTAATTTTTCCACTCTAGAAGTGGAAAATAAAACTTATCTTCAATACCTACCGTCCTTTTTACGCAGCGATCCATAGATCTTACTGTGGTTTTCTTGAATACTGCAATTGGAATCACATTTTGGGCTGACTACGTTTCGACCTTATTTCTACAAGACCAGAAAAAGTAGAACAAAGATTGTATATGTACGAATTGTTATCAAACTAAAATGGATATCTTCGAATGGTACAACTTTTATCACAAAATATTTAATAAGACCTTTCATGTATTGAAATTGTAATTATGTTCAATGATCGCAATCATTTTCTTACTTCCTTTACAATATTCCTTGAATCAAAGTATGTACGTACACACATATGTATGATGATCTGCATGTAAGCGTGTTTGGGAGTATATTTATTACTTATTTAGCTCCGAACTACATAAAATGAAAGGAAAATTGTATGACAAATTACAATAGAGTTATAAGTTAACAATTCGTTAAAGTTTCCAGAGATGGCAAACCAGCAGCAAACTGCTAAAGAAAGGGGGGGGGGGCTTTAATGGAAAAGTCAAAATTCCCAAAAGTATGGCAACAATTGCTCGCTCTTGCATGCATCACTGCGCACACTGTTGCAATCATGTGCATTTTTTATGCTCCTCTAAGACTAGACGGCACAGCCTGTGGAAATTGTTGCTGCTACTTGCTGCTCCATCTTGCATGTAAATTCAATTAAAAACACTCATGAAAACGCTAGCACATATACAAACCCATGAGGTACTGCATTAAGTACCTATTGCCTATTATGTTACATTCCGAAACATTCCTACTTTCTTATATACATATGTATGTACATATGTATGCATGTTTGGAAATAACACCATAAACTGCTTATGGCCTAATCCACAAAAGCTTGAAAAGACAAAAATTTAAAACTTTTGACACAAACATTATGTTTCCAAATTCTTTTCTATTCTGTCTACTGTTTTAGATAAATAACATGATTCAAGAACTGAAAAAACCTAAAAAAAAAGGAAAAAGTGTTAAAGACAAAGTTATTTATCGTTTAATTAAGAGATTTTCAAAAAAAAAAATTAGTTGAAGAAACAAAAACTTATAATATTTGCACGACCAATCT
Source organism: Sphenella marginata (assembly GCA_951509765.1). Classification (NCBI taxonomy): domain Eukaryota; kingdom Metazoa; phylum Arthropoda; class Insecta; order Diptera; family Tephritidae; genus Sphenella; species Sphenella marginata. The sequence continues at coordinate 46,505,738 of OX608083.1, forward strand.
ATTATATGCAGGGTCACACTCTAGAAAGTGTTGCTTGCTGAAGAACAAAAGAAATATTTATAAACCTTTTCGAAAGCTTCCAGAGATTCTTCAATAAAAGAATAATCGGAACTGCCCCAAAACCAAAAAAAAAATTGATTCGACAGTCATAGCTATTTATCGCCTAGAAAAACTTGCCCAAATTTCTATACTAAAACACAAAAATAAAAATGATTTAGCATTGCAATTTTAAAATAGATAACTCTGAGAATAGAAAAATCATTAAGCTTAAATAAAGACTCTTTTTATAGCAGAAAAGGGCTGCATGTTAAAGCAGTCAGATAAAGATGGCAGAATCGGCTCAGCTCATCACTTCAATTATTTCGATAAATGATCCATTCTCCATTAATTACAATTATCAGAACAAACTTCTTATAGAGGAAAAATATTTGAACGGGTGTCTTTTTTTACCTCGGTTTTACCTGTGTTTGAAGCATCTTACCTTTCACATTCTTAAACTTTGAATTGGTTCCGAAAAATGAAACGGTGGCAATAAATTGATTCACTCCTCAGGTAAACAATTGACCGTAAAAGTTTAATATTTGTGGAATTGCCCATATACAAATGTTAATATGTTGGAGCAAACATTTTTAAATCATGTACGAGTATGTTCATGTGTGTAGGTTTATTTATACTAGTTAGTACAAATATGTATATGCGTATAAACGCTTTGCAACAAAATGACTTTGTCCTTGTTATCCCACCTTGCCACATGCCTCACCTTTGGTGCCACATAAGCCAACTTTACGTCAACATTTCAATTAAAAAGCCTACAAAAGCTCTTCTATGCTCTTTACTATTTACGTACGAGTATGCCATATTCAGTATAAATGTGTGTGCATGAACTTATAGTAAAGCCTGCTGTTGTTGTTTTAACACTACTTTGCCCTGCCTAGGTAGTCAGTGTCAACCTTACCCAATATTGTCATCGAGCTCTTCTAACGGAAGTCCTAAAAACCTAGCGGCTTCAATAGGGGAGGACCAGAGGGATATGGGTGTTAGAAGAGTAGGCTCAGATGAGCAGACAAAAAGATGGTTAGTGGTATGGGGGGACAAGCCGCATGCCGGACAGACATTAGGCAAGTCGGGGTTCAGTCTGGATAGGTAAGAGTTTAACCTATTACAGTATCCAGACCGGAGTTGGGCCAGCATCACCCTAGTCTCCCTAGGCAGCTCGCGCTCCTCTTCGGCAACGGGTGGTGTTGCTGCCTGAAGAACGGCGTTCACCGGGAGAGAGCCAACATAGGAATTTACCGAATTTGTGTGGATGAGGGTGAGGGCCTGCCGGTGCACCTTAGGATCAAACGGCGTGGAAATCAGGTGCCGGATCTCATCGTAGTGTTTGCGTAGATGGCTCCTTATGCTCCTGGGGGGCGGATCCTCGTTGATCAGGCGTCCGTTCGGATGCTGCGGTTTGCAACAGTTGAACAGGAATTGCCTGGTCAACATCTCGCTATGCTCTTTAACGGCGAGCATTTTCGCTTCATTATGTAAGTGATGCTCAGGAGACATAAGAAGACAACCAGTGGCGGTACGAAGGGCGGTGTTTTGGCAGACCTGTAGCCTCGTCCAGTGTGTGTCAGCTAGCCCCGGCGACCATATAGGCGTCGCGTAGCTCAGTACCGGCTGGCCAATTGCTTTATATGTAGCTAGTAACGTTTCTTTGTCTTTACCCCAAGTGCTGCCAGCTAGGGACTTGAGGATTTTGTTACGGCTTTGGACTTTATTGGCAATTGCGGTTACGTGAGCGCCGTATTTGAACATGTTATCAAACGTCACCCCTAAGATTTTGGGGTGTGAGACAGTTGGTAGCTTGACATTATCAACGTAGACGTCTAATTCCATGTTCACTTGCGTTGTCCACGTCGTAAATAGGGTGGCCGAGGACTTATTCGGTGACAATGCCAGGTCTCTCCCGGCGAAGAATTCGGACACGGCTGGGAGGTATGAGTTAATACGAGAGCAGAGTTCTTCTACGGAGGGGCCTGTTGCCAGAATCGTACAGTCGTCGGCGTAAGAGACGATCGAGACACCCTCTGGTGGGGGGGGAAGTTTCGATATATAATAGTTGAACAGGAACGGGGATAGGACACCACCCTGCGGCACCCCCTGTTTAACTATTCTGGGTTTTGATCTTGCGCCTCTGAACTCAACCGACGATTGACGACCACTCATGTAGTTTGCAGTCCAACGTTTAAGACAGGGAGGAAGGGACGAATCTTCAAGGTCTTTCATTAGTTGCGCATGGTTGACCGTATCAAAAGCTTTGGCCAAGTCAAGCGCAACTAGCACTGTCCTGTGGTTTGGACGCTTTTGGTTTAGCCCGTCCCCTATCTGAGTGGTTATGGCGTTCAGCGCGGTGGTGGTGCTGTGATTTTTGTGAAATCCATGCTGATGTTCGGCGAGCCGCAGGTTTGCGGTGAAGTACGGCAACAAGGTGGCTTCCAACACTTTCACTACTGGCGAGAGGAGAGATATCGGGCGATATGACTCCCCTACGGCAGCTGGCTTGCCAGGCTTTAGTAGTGGGACCACCTTTGCTTGTTTCCATCTTTCAGGAATAACAAAGGTGGAAAGGGAAAGGTTGAAAATTTGTGTGAGGTATCTTATGCCTTCGTCGCCAAGGTATTTCAGCATCAGCATGGAAATGCCATCGGGGCCGATATATTTGGTGTTCTTGGATCTCCGAATAGCCTCATGAACTTCTGTTGTGGAGATGGCAACGGGCGCATCGCTGTTTTTGTGTTTGTGCGCTTCCCTGGTGGCTCGGCGAATATCTTTGTTCAACGTAGGATGCATTACAAATTGTCGGCAGAAGGCGCTCGCGCATCTTTTTGGCTTCGACTGAACCTTATCACCGAAGGCGATGGATATTTTGTCGTTAGGTTTAGTCGGGTTGGACAAAGATTTCACCGTCGACCATAATTTGCCAACTCCAGCCGAGAGGTTGCAAGACCTTAGGTGCTCCTCCCACTTAGCGCGTTTGTGTTGATCTACTAAGCGTCTGATTTCCGCGTTAAGATCCCGTATTTGAGGATCCGTAGGGTCAAGGTGTCTAATATGGTCACGTTCATTTGCCAGGGCCGCTGCCTCTGCGGGGAAGAATGGACGCACTTCCTTTATTCTACCTGACGGAATGTGTTGGTGGGAGGCTGAAATTAGGGCCATACGAAACGCCTTTTCCCCTTCTCGTACGTCAGACGGGGTAGGAAGAGCAGCGAAGGCGCTCTCTGTGGTGTTGAGAAAACCCTCCCAGTCGGCTTTATTGAAGTTAGTGTATGTGCGTTTCTCAGCGGTGACAAAGTCGGTGGGGCGATCGATTGAGAGCACTATGGGTAGGTGGTCTGAAGCAAGCGTCAGCATCGGTCGCCAGTCAACGCAGTTTATTAGTCCAGCGCTGACTATGGTGATGTCTGGCGAGCTAGAGCAGTTTACCGCCACTCTAGTGGGGGCATCCCCATTTACCGTGCAAAACGTCGAATCATCTATTTGGTCAGCCAGCTCCTGTCCCCTACCATCGGCCTGCAGGCTGGAGTGCCACAGGTCGTGGTGTGCGTTGAAGTCACCAAGGATGACGCGGTTCTCGCCCCTGAGTAACGCACGAATGTCAGGGTGGTAGTCCCTGGGACAACAGGTGACAGGAGGTACGTAAATGTTTATGATTTCAAGGTCGACATCGCCTGACCGGACAACCATACCTTGACGTTCTAAGGTGGTGTCCCTCGGGTCGATGTCAGGCTCAAATAGACGATACTGCACAGATTGATGCGTGATGAATGCCAGACCACCCCCAAGCCCTCTCGCACGGTCACAACGGTGTACATTGTACCCGTTGCAGGTCAAAAGAGACGACCTTCCACCTAACTTTGTCTCCTGGATAGCCGCGATCTTGATGTTCAGTCGCTTCATTAAATTTGTCACTTCAACAATTTTGCCAGTTAGGCCGTTGCAATTAAATTGCAGGATACCGAAGTGTGTAGGGGGAGCAGAGTTGATGCTGGGGGTCAAGGACTGGTGCGTATGCCTAGGTGGTAATAGGCTGGGTCGCGCACTACGGCGCAATCTTGAAGTCGAAGGAATCGCGTTACCAGAAGGAAGTGGCGAGTCGGACGACGTTGAAGGTTGCGTAGCTCGACAGCATGGCGCAACGTACGTATCAGTCCATAGGTTCCTGTTCGCGAGTCCAGAGCATATGAGCAGGTGACACAGGCCAAAGCAGTTATTGCACTTGACTGATGCCAACGGCGTATATAATCTTAACCGACAAACAGAGCACGTAGTATAAGGGACCAGGAGCTGATGGTTGTGGCTTATACTCGTGCTAATGCTGGAAGAAGAGGGGCTGACCGGGGGGGTGGGAGAGAGCGGACGCTCAGCATTGCTCAAATCCACTTGGGAAGTGCTACGTAGGGAGTAGCTGTGAGCTGCTGTGTGAGATGTTGACGCCTGTGGGCGTGAGCGGCCGCTCGAAAGGTCTACTTGCTGATGTGCATTGTTAGTGCTAGTCGTGGAGACTGATGTGACAGAGTCAGACATATGTGGCGGAGCGATACTTGATCGACGACGGCCACTGGACGTCATAGGACGTGAACAGCAAGGGGCCACAAAAGTTTTATAAAAACTAGCGGGTCTATGAGTAGAGGGATTTAGTCCGGAGCAACTAGTTAGATGCAACCATCTGCTACAGTTAGAGCATTGTACCGAATGTGAACGTTTCACATAAATTTTCTTCCAGCATACACAGCAGATCCATTCTCTAGGTCCGGGGTTGGATTCAATACCAGCCCGGAGCAGGAGAGTCTTGAGCAGTCCCGCTGCAAGGAGCTGCTCGGAGGATGACATTATTGGGGGGAGGATTACTGACGGTTTAGGCAGGGGGGTAGTGAAATAACAGCCCTTGGTCGGGGAAACCCCGAGTCATTCCGGTACGTAGAACCGGCTGTCGTGGGAAAGCCTGCTCTTCACCTTTGGTTGTATATCTCTGGTCCATTATTAGAAGACATAATGGCTTAAATGATGTCTATAATGAATGACATTACTTACAACTACATAGTAAATGAGCATGTTTTCCCTACAGGGAAATCTGTAACTAGTAACACAAATCACATGTAATTATTACGAAACATTTTGAATTTTATTTTATTCAATTTTGAGAAGAGATATTAGTTGACGGGCCCTGCAGATACTTACGAAATATATATTAGAGCGTTTCAAAAAACATTTGTTTTTGTATAGTTTTGGCACCATGCTTAGGTCCAATAACAGGGCTCTAAAATTATGAGCCCTCAATTTTTACCTTTCAATTTTCCACTTATGGGACGTTTTTCATTTTTTATTCAAACCCAGGTGGGTTATATTTTACAGCTTATCTTTAGCCTACCTTATACCTATTTAGATCAAATAATAATCTAATCTAGGCTATCAATTATAACCTAGTTACTTATCAAACTACCATATCGTGGAAGTCTGTGGCAGACTAGCATATTACATATACCCACTAAAGAAAATTATGCCGCAACGCAAAACACTGTCACAATCCAATATTTCAACTTGCACAAAGATAAATAATTATCTGATTAACTACACATGGTTAAAATATCAAAAAAGTCTACAATTCAGTGGCATATATAGCGTCAATACTCCTTGCTACACACCAATTTATCCTGAAGTTCCACATATATGTACCTCATCTGAGGCCGAACTTTCTCAAGCATTCCTTTTAATGATTATGTTAACTAAGAATGTGTATACTTCCAAAGCCTTTCTTCTATCCCATGCTGATCTTTCTTGATTAATTCAATGTTTAATTTAATTTAATTATTTATAGATACATGTGTATGGTTTGTCAGGGTAAAAAGGGGCGAATATTGACTAAATTTGTTTCGTGAACATATAATCTTTACTCGCTAAAATCGCAATCCTTCCAAACTTGATAATTTCCCTACGGGGTCAATGTGTGTAGTTCACCCCGTCTGTATACTTTGTACAGGTAAGAGTACTTATGGCACTCCAAGAGTTGTATGATATAAATCATCGTCAACATCTTTGCCAACAAGGATGCTGAGACTGGCAAAATCGGAAATGGAAAATGGAAGAGTAATTCACGAAGCGTGTAATTTGTTAAGCTTTAACTTTATTGTAGGTACGCACGATGTGTTACTGTTAAAGTAACCGAAGAATTCACACAATTTTACTCACTTGGCTTATTTATTCTTTACGCATACATTTGCATTGAGGGTTTTATGTTTGTAAAAAGTCTTTAAAGGTGTTCTAGGAAGTTGGCAATACTGTCAATTGCAGTGGGTTCGCCGTGAGGAAAAATCATTATCAAAAGCATGACCTAGATGAACTCTGCCGATGTCTACTTAAAGTTTGATGAAAATATTGTTATGATAAGAATCTTGTCAAGCAGTTATACTTAGCCAAAAGACGTTGTTTTGCGTTGTTTGCTAGCGTTATTGCAGTAGCATATCTCTTTGAATTCCATTATATCAGGAAATTTTTCGATTTTTACATCGATTTATCGTATCGAATATGGTTTACAGCCTCAGTTTGCATCAGTTTGTGATATACATACATATGTAGATGTTTAAATATTTTGAATATCGTAGGTAACCTGTTGGGCTTCGGATTCGAATGAAAAACCATTTCCAATGAAAAAACAAAAGCTTATAAACAAGAGAAAAAACAAAGTGGAGGTTTTGGTATCAGTTGTGTGGTGGAAGAAAGATTTAGTCATTCAAACCTGTGTAAAATGGTTACTAACCCAAGTAGTTGAAATTGCATCACAACACAAAGAAAATCAAGCCAATGTACAAAAGTCCAAAATGTTCTGCTGTTATAGTAAATATTTCAGTTATATAAGAATTTGATAAAGAACACTCCTATCATCGGTAGTAGGGATTCCAATCCCGGGATCCCGTTTTTTTTAAGTCCCGAAAATCCCGGGATTACTAGACTTAAGTCCCAGGTCCACCGAAAATAAATTTTTAAATACATTTAAGTTATCTTGAACATGATTCTGAATGATTCTAAACTTCTACCAAAAACATACCCCTTTGAGGGAAAAATAACCATTACAACAACGTTTGCAACACCGTTCAGGTAAAACATCTGATTTTATGCTAAGCGAAACATGTAATTTCTGCAAAATTTTAATATGTACATATGTATGAGTTAAAGTATGCATTTTCTAAAGAAATTAGTTTATCAGTCGTTGGGGAGAGCCAGAGAGCAGCCAATACTTCATAACGAAAACGATACTAATATCACCGACGAAGTGTTTGAAGTTGACAAGCCCGTTAGTCTTAAAGAAAAGTTGCATCAAGTTTGGGGAAAGAAATTGATATTTTTTGTAATGGGGCAGCAGAGGCTATTACCTTCAGAAAGCATTTGACTTTTTGTCAACAGTTCAACCCACAAGTGTTGAGACAGAACGATGTTTTTCGAACTATTAATGCAATAATTTCTTTAAGAACACACTTCAAACTTCAGAAAAAGTAATTTTTCTCCAAGTCAAATGGCATTCCTTTTTATTTTTATCTGCAATGGAATTTGTATTATTACTATGAACACCTGAATTGCCGGAGACCAAATGGAAAAAATTTAATTAAAAAACAAGTAAGGAAGTCTAAGTTCGGGTGAACCGAACATTAAATACCATGACTTGGCAATGATATAAGCCCCAGAATCTTATTTGAAATTTTCTATATCAAAAAAGGGGGCGTGGTTATCATCAGATTTCGCCAATTTTAAACACCAACCTGCTTTGGCCGGAAAGTAACCTGTGTACCAAATTTCATGCGAATATCTCAAGTTTTACTCAAGTTATCGTGTACACGGACGGACAGACGGACATGCCTTAATCAATTCCTCTTTTCAACCTAAGAACTTTCATATATAGAACTCTATATGTAACTCGATTATTTTTCGCCGTTACATAGTATCGTAATGTTGACAAAATTATAATACCCGTGTACTAGTACTAGTACGCTGGATATAAAAACATAACTATGTACGTAGTTTTCGCCACTATCGCTTAAGAGTTTTTTAGTCATTTACGAATAACGAATTTCATGTATGAAATACCTGTGGTACAAAAAAAATGTACAAAGTTCATGAATACATACATTTTATTTACAAATTTAATGTAAATTTTTTTTTTTTTTGTACTTACATATGTAAGTCGTTATTAATCAAATATGTACGTATGTATATTTGGTTATGTTTACCAGTAGTACAAACAACTTATGTTTCAAGTTCCTGAATAGTAACTTTGAGTTACAAATTTAATGTTACTTTTCGTTCGTTATAAAAATTACTGCCTTAATAAATACATATAAACTTATATGAATTACTTTAATTTAGTCTACTTTGTTACATAGATATAGTGTGCCATTTTAAGCAAAAAAATTTCGGGACAATCCCGGGATTCCGGGATTGAACTTTCAAATCCCGAAAATCCCGAGAGGCTGAAAATCCCGGAAATTGGAATCCCTAATCGGTATAACTTTAAACTAAGTAATAAGTTAATCAATGAAAATCATTGCATATTCGTAATTATGGACGTGGGTGAGCTCTAAAAAAAGGGTACCATGAACATTAATTTTTTTGTTCTTTATCAAAAAGATGTAATAAATAATATCTAAACAATGTTTAGATCTTAATAGTAATTCTAAGTACTTGCAACTGTAAGCTAAGACATTTTGTTCCAAACTTCGAATGCATAGTGATCTTTAGGAATATTGGGAACGGGGTTTATGGACCTTGTGTAAAATTTCTAGATCTTTCTATCTTTGCCAAATCGGAACCCAGAAGCAGACTAACTACAAAAGCCTTAACTAGACACGGGATATGTTTTTATATGAATGTTTTTACGAAGACGATTTGTTGTGGATATAATATCACGCTAAGAATGATAAAAGTTACTCTTTCTTCTTGTTGTTTCTAACAACATAAGCATACAAGTTTGTCTTGCTGGATTCGGGCAAGACTATATCCACTGATGAGGTCTGCATCAGGTCAAACAATTATATTCTCGACTGCTCCCGCTTTCTCGCAATCTGAAATCTGATCCTATCGCCTACAAAATCCACGGCGACACTTTTGCAAGTCTGTCAAATCACTGCTATCAGATCTGCTTCGGGGTGCATTCTTTTGTGGTCTAAAGCCCATCTCCATCGAGAGGCAAAATTTCTTGCAGAATCATTTAGCAGAGAGTTTTTACTGAACTTCAATAGATCGAGACTATAACCAGTAATCTGACGATAATTCATCGGCGTGATCTGACATGAGATCACACGTCCATTTGATCTGGAATCACATTATCTATTTTACCTCCACGCTGAATCGGTCGGATCTCGAACAGGAAACCCCCTTCTAGAATAGAAGCTGGTACATACGGGAAACTGCTGTTTGCACCTCATCAGAGTCGGATTTCGGCAGCGTTTTCGGCAAACACTCCCTTTCCATCCCCCTCGCTGTGAGATGCTAAAAAATCTTGCTTGTTATAATTTGTAATCTGTAATAGAAATGATCCAATTACAGATCCTACTATTAACAACCTGGAACCAGGTTTAGTTCGTATCCGTAACACCTACATAAGTGTCTATTTTAGTAACATTTTTTTATGTAACGTCTGACTCAAAGGTTCATTCCCCTTATTCTCTTACGTATGTACTTCATGTAAAATTTGTGTACTTACATATGTACATATCGCACACTAAATCAAAAAGAGTCACAACTCAAAATCCGAGTAACTTTCAGTTAATTGCTCCTGGATCGCACAAAAGTGATTTGATTTTTAAAAACTTGACATCACTGTGCTCTTTAAAGAGTAACGATAATAGTCAAAAAGAAAAATATTGTATATATTGGCTGCACTACTTTTTATTAGGCAATCTATCCCAAGAAAGCGACCTAAAAAAATTTTGAGTTGTGACTGTTTTTGATTTAGGGTGCGATATGTATGTAAGCAAACATCATTACCATACTCATTAACGTTTACAAAAGTCGCACTGCAGAAGGATTAGAGCAACAATCAAAATAATGAAGCCAAAACCTGAGTGTGCGTTTCTAATGACTAAATATTTGTGGCTTAAAAATATGAACTATCTGACAGTACAATAAACGAACTGACCACTTCCCATCTCAACATATCTATCGTCAGTCTAACAATCTGACCAAATGACATCTAAGCCTTTAGAATTCGCTCTAATGCCAAACTTCGAAGTCAATAGTTTTATTTTGTATTAACCCTGCAAAAAATCGTGTGACTAATCTCGAATTAATCCCTTTAGTCTACAGTTGGCTATAACTAAATTTGTGTAGCGTGTTCAAATATAGGCTTTGTAGCATACTTAAAATACCCATTTGGGTGTAAAATGGATTAGTCCTTTTCGTACCCGTTCGTTATGGTCCATAGGACATGCTCAAACAAATATGAACAGTTCAGCCCTCATACAAAGTGATAGGAACAGCTATTAGTCGCATCCTCTGCGACTCGTCCCGGATTGACTATAGAGTAATCGCATTTTTTGCAGGGAATAGTAACACAAACGACCGAAGTTATCTTACGCAACGAAACACAAGTAGACAAATACAAACAAAGGTTTAAAGCTCGGTACCAAAAATATTTTCGAATACTCGAACTATTCGAATACTAAAATTCGAACACCAATATTGGAATAAACCTGCGTCGAATATTCCAGTATTACTCTTGGCGTTTTCTCTTACGACCACTCGCCACTTCCATCTCGCTGTTTTCATGGGAAGGATTTACAATCGTTGAAGATATTCTATAAGGTTTAGACAAAATTTACAAATACATATGGACGAACGATATGAACGAAAATTTTTTTTTTTTAATACTTATCGCTTTGTTCCCTTCAGATTTGTGGAGAAGGTAGTAGTCAAGTTGCGGTAACACAAAATCGTACCACAAATAGAACACGTGGTTTGTATACCATCCGAACTCTTTTGAAAATGATATATGAAAAGCATTAATTAAATGTGACCAGTGCTTCACAAACAACGCAAAGACTGAACGTTAAAAATATAACAAGTATTCGAATAATCGCACGAATATAAGCATAATACTAACTCATCGAATATTCGATTTTCAGTAGCAAGCATATAGAAGCTTCGAACATTCGAGCTATTCGAATAATTTCAAGAGCCTTGATATTTACATATCAATACCAGCAGAGAAAAGGGAAGAAGAGAGAAAGTAAATAGTATAAGTACCTAAGAATAACTTTGAAATGAAGAGAATGTGTTTGATTAAAATGAACAGGGTAACTGAGAGGAACGGTATATACATATATGAACGTTATAGGTATAAATGAAGAAGAAGCCCCAAATGGAGAGGGAAAAGAGTACAAATTGTCAAATGTAGGCAAGTCATATTTTAGGAAGAACTACTTCCGCCGGGTCGCCTACTTTCCAAATAAAATTCCAAATTGAAATCTAGTTCTGAAACAGGCACTTTTGTAATTGCATACACCTAAAACCATTAAAATAAAATCATGCAAAAACTGCTCTCACAGGAGCGTTAACCCGTTGCCACGAAAATCAAATAAACCGTTAAGATAATGTACACATAAACGTGTAACAACCGAAGGTTTTTACAAATATTCCTATTTGCGTTAATGATGCTGTGTCGAATTTGTGTATGTATAGTATATAAACCTATGTATGTACATATACTGGTATAAATAGCAAACAAGGGGCTAGCAAGATAGTCGTGAAATGTTAAGTTGTATTGAATTAACTAAAACAAAGAAGACTTTGCAACAACAAATTAACAGAAACAAAACTAACGATTCAACTCGCACACAAATGCTTCAGACATACTTACAAACATACTCAGTTCGGAATTGAGAAAAACAAATTAACAAAATAGTCAAATAGAAAGGTGAAAAGGTGAAATGATAGCCAACAACATATGCAAATACATTCATATGTATGTGTAAGCACACAACAAATAATATGTTCGTAGCTTCGAAAGATGTATACGTGTTAATGATGACAAAACAGGAATGGCTTTAGTTTTAACCTAACCCCTTTTTAATTGCACTTGTGGCAATATTATGTTTTTGCGAGCCACTTTTGGGAGCTGAACAGTGGTGGAATTCGCTATATCCCCAGCGGAATTCCCAATCGACATTTTATCTTAACGATGACTATAACGATTTCGCCTTCATTAACCATTTTATATCTACAATCATGCGATTTATCGCTAAGTAAACAATACATAATTTGAGATTGGTGAGAAAAATAAAATGAAATGTGAATTATATTGATATTCTTATTATAAAAAATACATGGCATTTGATAATTTTGTGTACATGAATGCAGTGAACAGCATTGTTCAGAATGCAGGAGACGGAAGTTCTACTGCAGATCTCTCTTTCCAGTTCGAAAGGGATTTTCCGGTAAAGGCAATTTTAACATTATCGCACAGTACAAAAAACAATACTTTGGCTCATATATAGTTGGTAGAAATTAAATTTTCTACCAGACCAGATTGGCTTTTTTAATTTTTAACGATATTTGGTCTACAAACAAAGTGTTAGAGGAACCACAAAATGCGTTATACAAGTATGGTTTTTGAAACTTTAATTTTGAAATGTTTGTATAGGGCATGAACAAGTTATAGCCTTTGTAAACATAACTACTCAGCAGGAAAATTTTTCGAAATAATTTTACATATTCATCGGTCAACAATTTTTATTTGAGAAAACCATTAATTAAGAAAAGAGATATATATGTTAGAAATACATTAACAATTCGTATACAGCAATACATACATATGTATTTATATGTATTTCTAGCCTGAGAGGGTTTTGATGAAATTGCAAATTCTACCTATGCAACTTAGCTTGGTTGGGCCAACAAAATATGCCAAGTTAGAATATATTATTTTAGTTTTGCTATGTCACATAGCACATCGTTTTCATTTTGGGAATCGCTAGATGAAATGCGTTTTTCAGCTGCCAACAAGCTGAAAAGAAACGTTTGTAAATATTCTGATAAAGCATTGACTTTCAAACAAACACAATGCTTTTTAAACTTTTGGGAACTTGTTTGCTGGACTTTAGTCTATGTAAAATGCTCATGCCTAGCTGTCATATTGTTATTAAGTCCAACAATTCATAGACGTTGTAAATAACGAAATCCACCGGAACAAAGTCAGATATTAAAACATTGGTTCTTCACACATACATACGTACTCGTACAATTTTAGTTTACTAAATGAGCTAACTACAACAATGAAAGTAGTATATGGAGCTAGTGAAATACAAATCATATCTAAAAACTACGTACATATGTATGTTGTACTCGTATGTAGTATGTAAATGAACGACTTTATTTGATTTCATACAATTTTCTATTAAATAAAGTAATTTATGTAAAATTTATTTACATACTTAATTTAATTGTATAGAGTAGCATACTAGCTGTTTAAGCGACATAATCTATAATTATTTCTTTCGTTTTCTTTCATTTGCTTTGCGTGCTATTGTAATTTGCAACCGACTTCACCGATTTTAATGAAATTTGGTACACAGGTACTATGCTTTGTTCTAAGATTTTCTACTTTGGTGTTGCCACTTGGGGTGGTCCTTAGGGTTGCCACCTATATCAATTTTTTTTTAAATATTAAGTAATATATGGCAATATGGGTATAAAATGAAAGGGATTTTAGGGCGTATACGAACCAAAATATATTCGGGTAGTATTGCCACCTAGGGTTGCCACCTGAACGCATTTTATTTATTCCTCCTGATATCGACCACTATCTCGGGAACGGCTAAGCCGATTTCGATTAAATTTGGTATATGGATAGTATGCTTTCTTCTAAGAGTTTCTACTTGGCTGTGGGCCAACCAGAATATTTAATACACAACAGGTGTCGCCAAAGTATCTATGTTAAGTGACTTTTTGTGGTTAGTGTTCGATATTTTGGAAATTTATGCTCTTGGCAAGTAAGATTATGCGGCAAATTCGAAAAATACCGAGTAAGTCTCGTTCACCCAGGTACTAAATGCATATATACCTACATATATACCAAATATTTCATAATTCGTAGAAATAGTTGCGTCACGCCTCCTTCTTGCCAACTCACATATTTCGTTTTTTAAATCTGAACCAAGTACAACGAAGTACATGCTGTCATCAAGCACAAAGTCAGCGCACTCAAGCCTTGGCACCCACGCCACTGCTGGCTGCAAAAAGTTCGAAATAGTTTACCTTGGACTCCAACCAACTCCAACAATAATGCCAGCCTAGAAGTCCAACGAAGAATTACTCTTGCAAATAAATGCTACTTTGGACTGAGTAGGCAATTGAAAAGTAAAGTCCTCTCTCGACGCACGAAAATCACACTCTACAAGTCACTCATCGCTCCCGTCCTACTATGTATGTATATGGAGCAGAGCCGTGGACACTAACACCATCTGACGAAGCGGCATTGGGAGTATTCGAAAGATTGGTGAGCCTCTATGCCTTGGCGAAGAAGAAGATTTAATGACGCGTTGTATGAGCTTTACACAGACGTCGACTTAGTTCATTGTATTAAAACACAGCGGCTTCGCTGGCTAAGCCACGTGGTGCGAACGAACGAAGACGCTATAGCCCAGAAGGTATACTTATCGGCACCCGCCGGTGGAAGCAGAAGAAGAGGAAGACTACAACTCCGATGAAAGGAACAAGTGGAGACCGATCTCGCGGGGTCTACAATTGGCGCCAGTTGACGCAACGAAGAAAAGAAAATCAGACGTTTTTGGAAATAATGAAAAGTAGATGAATTCAAAAGAACTTTCGAAATATCTAAACCTAATATTCATACCTTTTTTTCATTTGGACTTCGATATACTATTTCGATAAATTTATCAAAAACTGAGTTATTGGTCAAAATGCGATTGCCGAAAAATCTTAATATTACCATACAATATGGTATTAAATCAACATTTGAATTTGCATTTATCCTGACACAATTTGTCAAACTTGAATTCTTGAAAGGCCCCCTAGCTACTTATATCCCGAGCAACGCCGAGTACCCTGCTAGTTTTATTATATGTGACCTGGTCTACGAAGAGGGAGCTAACGTGCGAAAACTAGTTTTCTGGGAAACAGCTGTTAAAAATAAACAACTCGTTTCGTCAGTTTCTCGTTATCTCATTAATTGTTCTCCTTTCCAGAGGCTTCAAGGACTTTGTTTTTGGTCGGAATATTATTATAGTTCATCGTGTGAGTTGCTAGTGTGGAACATTTAAAAAAGTAACACTGAAGAAATGACGTTTACTATAATACTGCGCAGCTGCTGTTGCCTTGTTTTCATTCGTCTCTCTTTCCGGATGTTCTGTTATCACATTTGTGTAAGTGTTTCTCTGGATTATCGTCTTCGCATTTCGCATGAAATGAAACATGAGTGTTGATGAGGAGTTCAGTGCCGTGTACGGACAATAATTCCATGAAAAGGATGATGAAAACAATGAAGAGAGCGCTTATGATGAAGACGAAGTATGTGTATCTCAGTCAGATGATGATACCGAACAAACTTTTGTTAAGACTGACCTGTCTGTTGTTGATGTAAAGGACGAGGAGCTGGTAACAAAATTTCTGTCAAAAGATTGTTGTAATAATAAATGCCATACACTGATACCACGGGAAATGATCGAGAGTACGCGGAACAATTGTTTCGAGATGTCGACAAGTGAACTTGATTTAGTGATACTAAGTCACATCGAAGCTGAAATTATGAGTAACGAAAAGCTAGAAAGTGTATACGCAAAGCTTTCTGGGCGGAAGAAATATGGACAGAGACAAGATACAGAAGTTATGAGGCATAACATTACATTTACCTTCTACAGAGTACCTGTTTGTCATGTTGTCACATTGAACGCGAACAGAAGCTTAATCAATTTCTTGATCACCTCCACCGAGCCCGAAATCAACGAGAATATTATTAAAGTTGGTGTAGAAATACTGACCCTACAGCAGTCGTTCTGTCATTTGATTTTGCTCAAAACGTTCACTACCCTGTCAGTCCACAACAACCTGGTACAGCATACTTCAAATCAACCAAGAGTTGCGGAGTCTTCGGAATTACAGACGAAAAACAAAAATGTCAGGTTAGAATTTCAAACTGAATCATAGGAACTCAAATTGCTAGACCCTGCGGGTAGGGGTCTAGAATATACCCGCGGTAGGCATACCGGTCGTAAGAGGCGACCAATATGCAAAAAGGTAATGATGTGCAACTCGATGTTTGATCTACGGATATGATGCCTCTCACCTCTCATTACCCATCACTTCTTTCGGAAGGAGGGATGACATGACCTAGAAAGTTACACTGGTCATACCAAATCGCTACCACGACAGTCGGGCAGTACCGCCAGGGAGTACTGGGGATTTATATCCGCCCAAGGACTGTTATTTCGACAACACTCCCCAAAACCTTCGGGGAGTGATTTTGTTCCTAAAACAACAACAACAACTCAAATTGCTCGCCTTTACAGGATCTTACTTATAATTTTTTTTTTTACAGTACAATTACAAGATAGACGAAAAAGATGACGTTGATAAAGGACCGAACTGTGTTGTGAGCATCCTGCATTATCACCTGGAAACCTACTATAAAGACATTGAAGCACTCGTTCTTTTCTGCGACAATTGTGTTGGGCAGAATAAGAATAACACTGTGCTATCATATCTGCAATGGCGTTTGGCTCGGGGTCTTAACAAAACTATTTTATTCAATTTTCTACTTACAGGGCACACTAAGTTCGCGCCTGATCGTTACTTCGGTACTTTCAAAAGTAAGTATACTGTCAGTAACATCACATCAGATCAGAAATATGTATTTGCCATCGAAGAAACGGAAGCAAAAACTAGTGAAGATGTTTTCAAACCAGACGAGGAACCTGGCCCATCTTCCTCAGGATCAACACGTAAAAAGATCTCAAGGAAAACGACAACAAAGAAAAATACATAAACTACTCAGCATTATTATTTTTGGCCCATAATACGTTTTTCTAGTATATAATCATGTCTTTATAGCTTATAATTCAATGTATTTTGTTTATTACAAAAAAATTTTATTTTTTCGTATTTTTACTCTTCTTTCTCTACATTTTTAGGGAACTTTCAAACAAGTTATGACTACCACGTGAAAAAGCATCTCATCTTCCATCCGCATCAACTAAAAATTGAATATTGATTTTTTGACACCTATGTAATCCCCCTTTCCGTAGACCAGGTCACATGTGTAGATATTTAAATTTCTTATTTAAATTTTACATCTCACATACTTACTTTTAAGTGAAATCCCTCTATATACTTACCATAAGTTTATTTTTAGTATTTTCTTAGTTCTTAATTTTTGTAGAGTTTGAAGCTACCGTTCTTAGCAGCATATGGAAAAAAATATTAACCCGCCCTAATGATGATATGAACACAAATCTATAGAAAATAGTAACACAGATGAAATCTTAAATATTTGAACAAATTTTCGACTTACGAATTGTTACTTTGTGTTGTATTTGTTATTGCAAAAGTCAAAAGTGTTCAAGCGAAAGGTTATTAATGTCATTTTGGGCGAATAAAATTTATAGCGATAATCGTGTACGTACCTATGTACGAATGTATGTATATACATATTTACATGCATATGGAAGTTGCGGAATGTCGATACTTACACGGCTAAAAATTTTGGCGTCAATTTAAAACTTTTTAGGGCTACAGATGTACATATGTACATATATCGCACCCTAAATCAAAAACAGTCACAACTCAAAATTTTTTTAGGTCGCTTTTTTGGCATAGATTGCCTAATAAAAAGTAGTGCAGCCAGTACATACAATATTTTTCTTTTTGAATATTATCGTTACTCTTTAAAGAGCACAGTGATGTCAAGTTTTTAAAAATCAAATCACTTTTGTGCGATCCAGAAGCAATTAACTGAAAGTTACTTAGATTTTGAGTTGTGACTCTTTTTGATTTAGTGTGCGATATGACCAAACCAAATGAGGTTTAGAATTAAATTTAATAAAAATTATTTAAATTTTAAACCGAAAATAGTTAAAAAAAAAATTTTTTTTTTTTTTAATGTTAGGACTCGAACCGGCGTGTCCCACATCAGTGCGCAATGCTTTACCTACTGAGCTACGGCGCTTTCATGAATGTTGTGAGAAAAGTAAAAAGCTTATCCCAGTTAAGTTTTAAATCTATACCGCAAAAAATTAAAAAATTTTGTAGGTAATTAAAAGGTTTGGAATTTATTACAAAAAAGTTTTAAACATTACGTAAACCTAAGGGTAAAATTTTTAGCCGTGTACATGCATAAATACACTTATTTACAATATGTGCACGTTTGTGTGAATATTGTCGGTCGACCGGCCGAAAACAAACCACCCACTAGATTACTACCTAATATCTACAAGTATAAATACCTTCATGTACATATGTATATGTACATATGCATCTGTATGTATGTATACTATACGCGCTCGCGTACAAATAACTGAGTTCAAATGCCCACCTGCCTCTTTACGGTTCATTCATAAAATAGCTGTAAGCACATACTTTTCGCATGCACTATAATACGAGATTGCGCAGTTGCATTTAACTCTCTCTGGTGTTGAAGCTCTCAATAAGCCCAATCGTAAATACACAAAATAGTTATAAGATATCAATGATGCCAATGAGTAGCAAATTATATAAATTACCTTAAACTTTGGATTCCTAAGTCAAAACAACGTACATATACATAACAAAGAAAGATTTGGGTAAATAAAAAGCAACTATTACCCCTGATGCATGAACTTTGGGAAACACAGATATATGTTTGTATGAAGTTATATAAGCACTTGAACTTAGGGGCACACAAACAGACGGGCATAGCTATATCCAGTCAGTTTATCGTCCCTTTTGATTAAATCTATTTATTGTTCGATACATCTTTTTTTCTTCTCACTATCCCACAATCGGACCAAAGTTACAGCGCTATTTCATTTTCATTAAAAAACAACTGACATCATCTAAGGATATGTTGCCTCTCATTACCTTTTTTTGACTAGAAAGTTATACCAATCACAAAATTTAAAAAAGAAATGTTTTGAAAATATTTTAATCAGAACAAAAAAGTAACCTATCAATTTGTACAAAAAAAAGTGATTCTTAAGCTGACACATAACGATTTAAAACACAAGAATTTAATTTAATTTTAAAAATGTCTCCATATTTCTGCTCAAAAATTGATTTCATTTCATAACTATAGCTTAATCGGAAGTGACATGTTTTTACCTCTCGTATATTATCCTAGAAGTGATAATGCTTCTCCGATTTCCCAAAATTACTAGAAAAATTTTTTAATATAGGTAAAAGTACTCCAATTTTTAGCGGATAGTACACTGTGAAATTAATTAACCCGAAACTGGGTAAAGTTAAGCGATAGTTCCTTCAAACCTATTCCCATTATTAAATTTATTTATTTAGTTTGCAATTTTATATTTCAATTAAAATCTAAAAAAAGTGGCAACACCGTGGTATAATTTAATTATCCTGTCGCATTTCATCGGTTTAACGATGATGATATCGCAATGCTAACGCTATCTTGGCTTTGGCAGTGTTAGTTGCTCGGCAAAGGTGCTCGATGTCGGTGCACCATAACGGTAAAAAGACAGTTATATTTTTACGCTCTGGCGTGTGGGAGCTTCCCTTTTTTGGTCCCAGCTATGCTCTGCAGTTTATGTTATAAGTGTGCGTGTAAAAACGGCGGGAAAATCGAAAAATGTGATAATTTCATACATTAAGTGAACATATACATAATGTAAATACATAAAATTTGGGAAAGAAAAGAATGAGCTAACAAATTTGAATAAGTGGTTGTTAGAAGTTCGATGTGTTGAATGCAAAAACAGTATATTTATTACTGGCACTTACTGGGCTTTTTAGAGGCATTGGACGCACGTTCAAGTTTGATCTTTTTCCGACGCCTTATGAAAACCTGTTTTTCTTTTCATATAAATAACGACGTCTTACTTTAGCTTTCTGGATTAAAAAACCATAGCATTTTCAGGCATACATACATTCATATGTAGATAAAATTGGAACTGACATAACGAGAGATGCGGAGCTAACTAAATAATCTTCCAACATACTCAAGTGTATATGACACTTCAAAACTGCGTAACGACCTCGACAAAACTGCTTAACCTACAAATATCCAAATAACCGTTTAAGGCACTGGGATCAGGATATAAAATAATCGATCGTTATGGAAACTTTTTCCACGTGCAATTTGTAGTTCAAAAACGCCTGATATAACACTTATGCGGGTTCGCAGTGTCTCCCATGGCATACAACTAAAATTGAAAAACCTACAACAATAAAGCCTAAACATCGAAATACCCTTTAAAAAATACAATTTTTTTTTTTTTTCAAGAAGAACCTGTTTTATAAAATTGGCTTACAATGAAACCTAGGCAAAGTATGATAAGAAATTTACCCCCCTTGTACCAGAAAATAATTGTATTGGTAGTCTTAATAGTATTTTTCAAGAACTTTGCATAATTATAAAATAAGAGATTTCATCAACGATCCTGTCCTTATTAAACATACATATAACTTTAGTTATTTCATTCTGCTCAATACCAAGTACAGATGTTTAAAATGGGTCACAGTGAAATAAGCTTTCCACCATTCAATCCGTATTCGAAAGCATCTTACCGATATTAATGTTATGAAAGAAATTGTTCAGGTATGGCACGCCTTTGAGTATGTTCCGAGCAGTGTTAGGAAGATTATTTGCTGAGAATATATATAAATACAAATCGGTTAAACTTTAAAAGGGTGGTAACACCCATCCAGAACCACTTCTGCCTAGTTGAACATTCGAATTCCAACCATACCACAATTTTGTATGAAGCCGGGTTTGAGAGGCCTACACGGAGAAGCAATGGCGAGTTTTATGCTTAATATGTTTTGAAGTATAGAAATATTCGAGTTCATTATCTTTAGATATAATAAAATTTTAAAGGGCCGATGTCTGTATATTATAGATGTCGTCGGTCTGTATGTTTGAATGCGGTTCACTCAAAAACTGCTGCATAGGATTGAATAAAAACTCTATGTCGGTGAAAAATTGAATTAATCGAAAGGATTACATCCACCTCTGTACGAAATGCTTGTAAAGAATCATAGATAAATTGTCTGCCTATGCGTTTAATTTACAATATAAGTTAATGAATGTTAATAACTTTATTATCGTGACTATATACGCTGCCATTTGCGCTGACGTCTCAAATTGGACATCGAAAATTAGAGTTCAAAATCAAAACAACAAAAACATCGATGTATCGGTGTTATATCAATGCTTCTTCCAGCACTACAATGATCCCACTTACTTGGTAAAAAATTCGGGAAACCTGCGCATTATTGTCATGAATAATGTATTACCGTTAACTTAATATTCAAAAAGAACTATTTCGCAACAAAAACTTTTTCTTTTCGCAGTAACACCTAAAACGACACTATCTTCTTTGCAAAGGCGTGTTACTTTGTTCTGTTTCAATAGCTAAAGAATTTCATATTTCCGGTCAGTATAGTAGGCGATGAGTTTTTGATACCATCAACAATTCTACGAGTATAAGCAGTTCCCTTGAATCATAATTACCGTTACTATGACAGGAAGCTTTAATTTAGCAATCAAATGCTTTGTAGGTGTATTTTAAAGAACTAGACATAATTAAAAACTTTAGAAAAGCCACACGCTCAACAAATATTTCATAATTAAGAAACTCACTTGAGTTGATAAAATATTCAAATTTTCAGAAACCCAAATAAAAGTTGACAATCTGCAAATGAAGTGATAAGCATGAGCGGGTACAAGCAACCCAAAAACAAATAAGAGGGCTACTCATGGAAAAGATAAATATGTATGTTGAACTAAAGCAAACAAATGGAAAAAACAAGCATGGAAACAAAAACAACAAGAGCGAAAAAGTTGAAGCTGGAATGTGTAGCGCATAAGCTTAGAAAACATTGAAAATAGAACTAAACACAACAAACGTATCCCTCACCACAACCCTAATAAGCATTACGCAAGTTCATATATGTACTTCGGTTGAGAGTGAGACTACAAGAAGACCTTTTCTTTTGAACGACTGTAGTTAAGTTATTTTGAATGAGTGCTGAGGGCACGCTTGACCTTAACGCACTTGTTAATAATCCTTCTTAATTATATTCACCAAAAATTTAATCAACAAATAAAGAGTACGAAGTGAAGCAAAAGCAAACAAATGGAAACAGTAAATCCAAAGTCACGTAATGAATCTGTTGTGAGTGCCTTTTGGAGCATACAAATAAACTTTGGCAACTAACTTAGTAACAACAAAAAGTGCTACATCGCAGCAAAATAATAAAAAAAAAAGTTCAGAATTTCACTGCCAAACAAAACTGAATACAGCACAGTACCACCCACTTAATCCTCTCACACGGGTGCAACGGCACTAGCCATGGAAATGGATGTTAATCTGCGAAAAGCAAGCGCCATCGAACTGATGACCATCTCCGCGGGTTCCTATAGCAACAACAACAAATTCAACAATAACAACAGTACACCGTCATTTGCCTTGAGTCCATTGACTCCTGGTACACCACCCGCTCACCGCATTGGTTGTTGTGGTATACTAGGCCGTTTACTTTGTTCTGATGCTGGTGGCACAGCTAAAACTAGTAGCAGCAGCAATGACTATACCAACTTCAACAGCCTTCTACCCATCACCGGAAATCACCAAAGTTTACGGACAAATACTTCAGGCGCCACACCAAGTGCAGCATCGGTTGTATCGGCTGTTTGCAAGGCGGGTCTTACACGTCGTCCGCAGTCACGTCGCACGCCACAGGAAATTTACTTTGAGAGCCGTGGCAAGTCATGCAAGAAACTGCTTAAGTTCAATGGATACTCAAACAAGGTGAGTAGTGCCAAATATTAAATACTAAAATAAACATACTGTTTCATACATACATATATGTATAACGTCATATCGGTGGTTGATACAAGGAAAACTGGTATATTTAAAAAAAAGTGTCCAAATGAGACGATAATGGGCGAAAGCCTGCATTCACTCGGACTCTACATTTCATAAAAACGCTTCCTTTTACTCAGTGAGCGACCTCGATCTCAAAGGTATAGTTTGAACTCACACAAAAATTTATGTAAAGCTTATACCCGTGCGGCTTGACAACAAGTACAAAAATACATTCCCTACTTGTCGATAATTTAATTAGAACGGTTCCTATGATCAAGTATGTTGCTATTTTGTTTAACGTTTTTTTTTTTATTTACCAAGCAAACATTTGATATCGCTAAAGGAGGGCGAATGCAATCAGTTGAAGTCTTATTCAATGACTTTAAATTTCCAATGCACTCATTGACTCGCTTTTTGACTAATGAATGAAAAAATTAAGTCTGAAGTCTTTTTGAAGTTACGACTTTGAAGTTATTTAGAGAAGTCACTTACTGAGTGAAGTCACTAACTATTTGCAACCAAAATAGTTTGGCATCATGTCTCATATACCACCGGTAAATTGACTTCAAATGACTCCATATGACTCCAAATTACTTCAATTGACTTCAGTGAGACTTTTTATTCAATTAATGCAATACATGAATAACCAAAAAATTAATGAAAAGAAGTAAGAAAGTCTAAGTTCGGGTGAACCGAACATTAAATACCCACACTGAAAATAAAATTTCGTAAAAAGGCTACGAAAAAATTTCGTAGTCTTGATTTTCGTATAATGTACGAAATTTCGTTCATAATACGAATGAACTTTTGACAAATATACTAGATTTTACGAAGCCTTTCTTAAAATATACGAAATGACTTTCGTAAGGAATATTTTTAGTATAATTAACGAATTCGTGCGTACTATTTACGAAGCAATGTCGTAAACTATGATACAAATCTTTGTACGAATCATTTTGTATAATGTACGAATCATTTTCGTAAAATATACTAAATTGTTGCTACACTAGATTTTACGAAACCTTTCGTAAAATATACGAAATGATTTTCGTAGGGAATGTTACGAATTCGTGCGTACTATTTACGAAGTAATTTAGTAAACTATGAAAAAAAGAACCTTGTACGAATCATTTCGTATAATGTACAAAATACTTTCGTACATTGTACTAATTCAACAAAGTCCTTTTTACTATTCGTACAATGAACGAAAATTTTCGTAAAATATACTAAATTTTTTCAGACGCGTGTTATTGTGAAATTCTATTCAAAGAAACAAGTTGCAGAAAGATTAATTTCTAAAAAGAGTGCGCTGTAAGTGTGTTTTGCTAAACGTTTGGTTAAAATCTTGCAATTGCTAGTTTTGTGTGCATTCTTGGAATGAATTGCTTTATTTGCAGTGTTAATATGGACTCGCTCCATAGCATGTCCAAGCATTTTCGCCTTGTACACAACATGAATCAAAGAGATTCGTATAAGTGTACTTATGGCGGAAATTGCAATAAAGTTTTTAGCTTTTTAAACTGCTTTGTACGTCACATGAAAGAGGCGCACAACTTTGACAAGAGTGCGGAGCAGGGATTAAGGGTGAACACAGAAGAAACTCTTTTTAACTATGCAACCCCAGATGCCACAGATGAAGGTAATCACACAATTATTTAAATTTTAACCCTTATTTATTAAAATAATTTTTTACTGATTTCGCTTAGATTGCATCAATTCCATTGCTTTCGTTCTCCTGCAGTCACTACTACCGCGCTCTCGAATCAACAAAAAAGTTACCAACAATGAAAAGAAAAGAATTTATTCACTTAAAGAGTCACGAGAGAGTTTTATGGCTGTTTTGCGCAACTGAAGCCGAATATAAGATAATGTATGATGGCAAAGTTAAAACGGAATCATCTGTTGCTCCATTTATATCCTTAATTGGAACGCTTACCGAACCACAGTCGTTTATGGTGGACTTCGACAATATAACATACAAATTTTTTGATTTCGCTAAAGCTTTGGATGTGTGCTTTAAAACATATAATGTTTTTAATATAGCCTATCCTGAAGCATGCGCTGAGATGTGGGATTTTATTAACCGGCAATTTTATAAATTATCTTGCAAAGAGAAGGCCAAACCAGGAGTAGATGCTCTACTCCATGACATAAAAAAGTAAGTACATACATGCATATATACGTGATGTAAAAGATGTAGGGCTCTTGATAATCGATTTCGGCTTAAGTTGCAAACAGCCACCGACGTGTCTAACGGACGGTGGCGGTGGACGTACGCGAGCAAATTTGCGATTTTTTATGAACGTTGGGCTTACGTAGAAACATTCAATACAGTGTAACCATTCCTCAGTTTGCATGTATGCTTACCCAAACCTCTACTTTTGTATTTGTAATTTTTCATTTTGTAAAATGTCGAAAATAATATTAGATAACTACATATAGTATATTTATTTATAAACTTTTACATAAGTCAAAATTTTTGAGATATTTCGACAATATTTAAAACTTTTTTGGGTATTTTTGTAAAATAATTACAAACGGCCCAAGCTCAACATGCAAATAGTTGAATAGGCAACACTGTGTGGCGAAGAGCGATCAGCTGACACGTTTCCTACGTAAAAATCAGAAATTTTTTGGTTTGGACGTAGCGACGTGCGTAAAACGTACGCCACGAACGTCGGTGAAAAATCGCTTACACGCAATTCTCATAAGATAGATCGTGTCAGCTGACACGTCGTCCGTTTTTCCGTCGGTGGCTGTTTGCAGCTTTACAGTAGATATTTGCCTTCTTATTACCCGGGTAAAACCTGGAAACCCGAATTAATCAATGGTATTCGATTAGTTGAAATAGATTATCTGCTATTCGATTTTCAAACAGTACAAAAGTTCCCAGGCGACTATTCGAGTAATCGATTAAAAGCAAGAGCCCTAGTAAGAGGGCTATGTTTTTCTTTATTGTTTTCCTTTCATGCTTCTAATAACTTGTGTTTTATTTGTAGTGGAGAAGGAGATGAGAACTAAGGAAGCTGCCAAGTAGTAGTCAAAGTGACCTTAAGCGCCAAATACGTTACACAAAAACCTTGCGCAAGTACCGATAACAAAAAATTGTGCAAATAAAACTTTTTTACATACACAACTTATCCCCATGTATGGGCCGCCTTAATGATACCTGATTATTAATACGATTCGAAATACTTTGATTCCATGAGACTGTTTATTCAAGTTCTTTTGCTTGAGCATTAAAAATATGTATAAAATTATTAAATATACGTATTAAATTATTTTAAACCTTCATTTATTTTTTCTCACAGGGTATAACCGAGTAAATTCGTAAGTAAATAGTACAAATATATTCGTAGAATATACTAATTTACATTTGTAAATAGTACGTAAGAATTCGTGAAATGTACTAATTTACATTTGTAAATAGTACGCAAATATTCGTAAAATGTACTTATTTACATTCGTAAATAGTACGCATATATTCGTAAAATGTACTTATTTACATTCGTAAATAGTACGCATATATTCGTAAAATCTACTAATTTTGTATCATGCCACATTTTCGTAGTATGTACGAAAACAATTTTGTAGTATTTACGAAATCTTTCGTGGCTCAAAACAACGAATAATTTCGTAATATGTACGCAAGTTTTCGTTATATTTACACAGATTTTATTTTGAGTGCAGCGTAAGTTTTCAGAACGAGATACAAATACCATGACTTGGCAATGATATAGGCCCTAGAATGTATGGAAACAATTAACTGAAGAAATGTTCAATTCTATTTACATATAAAAAAATTGTCTATATCAAAACAGGGGGCGTGGTTATCATCCGATTTCGCCCATTTAAACACCAACCTGCCTTGGCCAGAAAGTAACCTGTGTACCAAATTTTATGCGAATATCTCAATTTTTACTCAAGCTATGTTAATTTATGTGATTTTCAAAATTTTCGATATTGAAAAAGGGGGCGTGGTTATTATTCGATTTCGCCCATTTTCAATAGCAACCTAATTTGGCCAGAAAGTAACCTGTATGCAAAATTGCATGCAAATTTATCAATTTTTACTCAAGTTATCGTGTACACGAGAACTTTCATACCTGGAACTCTATATCTAACTCGATTATTTTGCCCCGTTACGTAGTACTGTTATGTGGACAAAATTATAATACCCTTGTACTAGTACTAGTACGCTGGGTATAAAAAGAATTCGAAGTCGCAGAATGAAGTCTGAATGGTGAATTCATTTTTTAAGTCCCAGTCAAAGAACTCAAAAAATGGCTGCAATCATTTTGCTATAAATCAAATGAATAATTATTCGCAAAAGAATGAATTCTTTTACATCTCTGCATACTACATGCTCAATATAATACGGTGAATACAAAATCATCGCCCCATATAAAGGTAAACAATTTTTGGTGAAGAAAAGAAAACGCTATTTGAAGATGATTTATATTCTTACAATGTAGCACGCACGACAGTATTAAATATGCTTACAACAATGCATTTAAGCCAAAATTGCATACCGTTGGCTGTTGATCACTCATACGCCATGTATGCCAATAAACGTACCAATACGAGTGAATGCATTTTGCCAGCAATATTGGCAGCCATACAAAGGCACTTATTCATATACATAAGTGTGTCGCATCTGCATCAAAATATGTATGTAATAAAGCATGCACTCATGTTTACATACGAGTAGGTATGTATGTAGGTACAAATATATACATATACATATGTACTCCCATTACTAGATACATATGTATGATGGAGTAAGTTGATCAAAGTTGTGATATCTAATTGAAATTTGGTATGTAGGTTCCTTGGTATTTGTCTCCTATCGCAAAATCGTACTGTAGCCACGCCCACAAACTGTTATAAAATAAAATAATAGGAAATATTTCATTGCATGTACTTATCCCAACCTAATATATGTATATACATTCGCAAGCAATGCGTACATGGATCAAAGTGTTTAGAATGCATTAAAAGAGTTGTTGGCTTCGTTACAAGGGTAAGCCAGTTTGATGCACTTTTCGTGCAACTGACTCACTTTGATGCCCTAATATATTTAATATCTCCGCTTCTGACATTCGCTTTGAAACTACAGTAATAAATTCTTATCCTAAGATGGCGACTTGCGTAGAAGGAAAATTAAAGTATAATAAATTCAATATATGTACATACATATGGATATATGTACATACATATGTACATTAGTGCGGATCGGTTCCCATACAAAAAAGGGGTTTCCAGTCCACCCCTAGGATTAAAGATATTTTGAAGGCGATCCCAAAAAAAATTTTGTTTTTTTTTTTGCCACGCCCCCCCCCGATGGGCTATTTACTTTTTTTGACACTACGTCGCCATTTTAAGTCCGATTTTAATGAGCCGTACACCGTTGTTCATGGCTTGGAAGCCACCACAATTCTTACCTTAATCATTTTTTATTCCGATAGTGACTGTCGGTATCTCGTTTCACATCATACCTAAATTCCAATTTTTTTTAGTCTGTCGAAAAGGCCTTTAAATTCTGTGAAACTTTTTCTTGAAAATGATTAAGGCAAGAATTGTGGCGGCTTCCAAGCCATAAACAGCGGTGTACGGCTCATTAAAATCGGACTTAAAATGGCGACGTAGTGTCAAAAAAAGTAAATAGCCCATCGGGGAGGCGTGGCAAAAAAAAAATTAAATTTTTTTTGGGATCGCCTTCAAAATATCTTTAATCCTAGGGGTCGACTGGAAACACTTTTTTCGGCGATCCACCTTAATGTACATACATACTTATTAGTGTATGCAGTATGCATATAATACATTGAATAAACCCTTATAAGGTAAGCTGTTGAGAAGCTGGCTACAAAGGATGTATATTAAAGTGCTATGTAGTGAGCGCTTAAGCTGAGACGAAGGGTAAATCAAGTATTATCTAAGAGCAGATAATGACCGCTAGACAGGAAATTTCAGCTGAAAATTTACTAAAATAATCGAGAAAGTTATTCTTAACATAATTTAATAAGATTACTAACCATCTGTCAAGCGAAGGAACAACATTCTAGATCTTTGTTTTGTGTTTTGATTTTCCGGCAAGGTTGAACATTGGAGAATATTGGAGCAATTTTCCGTCATCCCTTGTCAAATTTGGCCTGTTTTGGGATCTTAAAAAAGTGCATGGTGGTATGAAAGTAGTAGATACTCGGTACCATGTATGTATGATATATAGAGGGCGGTCTATATACAAAAGATTTCGCATTTTTTATTTGATATATTATTTAGGTGGGGGTAGTGCACTACTGTTTAGTTTCCAAAGTACAAAAAATATCAGCCCCACTCAGCAATGGTGGTAGCTAGGCTGCACTACAAACAATACTGCGCTGCTACTGCAGCAATGAATGATCTAAAAAAGCTCCAATTATGCCTTGGCTGCTGGTAGTAACTTCCACGGAACCTAAGTGCCGTACAAAATTGGTTTTAGCATGTATTCCATAACTTTCACGTGGATTGTAGGGAAAAATTCCAAAATTTGTCTTTTAAGAAATGCCGGTGCTACCATCTTTTGCTTTGGAATAATTTTCTTAATCACATTTAATATACCGCAAGTTAGCAAACTTAATTCTATGCCCCGCTCCTACGAGACAGGAGCCAACACCAAAAACAAGCACATAATAGAAACAAAAAGATCCTGACGTTTTTCTGAGATTATTTTGAATTTATCCCAAAAATAATAACCATGCCGAAAAAGATGAGTTGTACCAAGATAGACGATCTGAACCCGAAATAAAACCTGTTGATTTCCCAAAGGACTTCAGGTCGACCCGGAAGAAACCAACACCCCGATTCTGAACATCCGCTCGAATTTCTCTGCTCGCGCAATTCTCTGAATTTTAAATGTACGCCTTAATAGCCCAGATCTGCAGACCGAAGGGTATTGCGCACAAATTGCTACATGCTTGGACCGTGAAAAGTGAAACTCGATTAAGCAAAAATACAACAGAAAGCCTGCACAAACGCAATTGTTCGCAGTTAAATTTCTTTCAATCTACTCAAATTCTGACCA
Source organism: Sphenella marginata (assembly GCA_951509765.1). NCBI lineage: Eukaryota > Metazoa > Arthropoda > Insecta > Diptera > Tephritidae > Sphenella > Sphenella marginata. The sequence goes on from OX608083.1 coordinate 46,535,876, forward strand.
ACTATACTACAATACCCCTAACTATGATACATACATATGTAGCTATCCAACGTAACGTAGGTTTTATTAAACGTTATTGGCAAATATTGTGTCCATACCCGCGCTTTATCTTTACGGGACTAAGCTGCAAGTTGTTAATAAAATTAAAAATCTTGGCTTTGTGATCAACTCAAATTTGACCTGTGTAGACCATATAAATACTGTGGTGGGTAAAGCCTGAGGCAGTCTGCCTCCGTAACACCTTAGCCCATAAGGCGTAAACTCGCAATTCAGCTACTGCTACCAACAATTACGTACTCTGAATTAGTCTTTAATAAGCTGGACTCACAGTCTGCTCACAAAATTGATGTATTATTTAATAATATTACTCGTTACGTATATGGTTTGAAACAGTATGACCTTATCTCCACCTGGAGATGCAAGCTTTTAGGATGTAACATAGAGCAGTACGTCAAAGCCAGGAGCTGTATTTTTCTTTTTAGACTTATGAGTTGTAAGTCGCCCTCTTATCTGTACGATAAACTTATCTTCACGAGGTCTGAGCGATCGTATGATCTAATTATCCCTACCTACAATTTCCTAGCATCTACTAGACTGTTTTTTGTCAACACCATAAGAACTTGGAACTCGATACCATCCGCCATTAGAAGTAAGCTAAACAAAGGCAATTTTAAAAATATTATAAAAATATTACACGTACATATTTCTGTACCTTAACACAAATTTCGGACTGACCATCTAGAGTTAATTAGCTTTTACTTGTTGTTATTTTTTTTTTTTTTTTTTTTTGTTATTAAATGTTTACCTTTAAATTTTTGTTAACAAAATTAAATTAAATTAATTAAAATGTTTTTCTCTTTTTTTTCTCTTTTTTTTTATTATTACAATTATCATACTTATTGTTGTACTACAAAAGATGTAAAATCTCATTGTACTAATTATTGTTTTCTTAAATAATAGATGTTGACCCCAGACACAAAATTTTCTACCTTGGGCAGAAATCGGTCGTCTTTAAGTGTAACTTTTAACCCGCCCTAATAAATACATACTCGTAGATATGCGATGTTTTTAATTGTTGCAGAGCACGAAAGGAGAGGCAAACCAAAGTGCTGCTAATTAAACGTTCTAACAGCAGGTGCACCGCAAGAAACTCCATGGTATATGTTAATATGTTTGTAGCTCCAAGCGCTGCAATTCTATATGAAAGAACTGTAAAATGTACAAATCACACAATTCCTGTGGGCTACGGCAAGGGAAGTGCAGACCAAATCAGAAATTTGAACTGAAATGAAAAATCAAACTTCGAATGAAAAATAAAATTTAAAGAAATAAACTCAACCATTGAAATGTACACTGCAATGTGAGCGAATGAAAAAAATAAAAGCGAAGCACAAACGAATGAATGGAGGAAGAGGTAAAAAATGTAGGTCCCAACTAGAAATCATACTGACAGTTAAAATAGAAAAAAATGAAAAGCTCATTCACCGTATCAAGTGGCATCATCAATTTTAGTCCATTTTGTTTTAGGGGAGAGTATCACTGAGTGTGCCACAGCTAGCCACGACTAGTTCCAGTTCAACTAAAGTGCCCAGTGTAATTCTACCAACAACATTTTTTTCTACTTAAAAGGATGTCAACACAAATAGGAGCAAAACAGGAAATATGGTAAATATAGCAAAAATAAGCAAAACAAAAAAAGACCCAGTGAAAGCATAAACAAAAACATAAAAGAGTGCAGAATACTCCAACCAGCCATGATGTATACAAAAAGTCATCAATGATGCATCAGCAACAAATGCCCAGCCATCGGGCTAGCCAAACGCCAGTCAGGCAAGGCAGTCTGTCAATTCAAAATAAAGGATAAATGATGCCTAGGAGATGTATGGCAACGTAGCCTCGTGAGGACACACATGCATGCATCACTGGCCACACAAATAAGTGACAGGAGACGTGTTGTTGCTACCACATATACATCTGTACCTAGGAATACTGCTGCTGTTCCATTGCACAGAACTGAGTTTGTATATTTGTGTGCATTGAGCTGTCTGGATAGCTTGCAGCAAATGCTTTTTGGCTGTTGATGGCATGTCAAGCCGACGAGCTGCAGCCAAACAGCTGAACAGTTGCGGAAAGCCGATCTGAAAGACCTACCTGACTGCGCACATTGCAACCACAGTGGCGTCCATATCCCAGACTCAGTATAAAACTATGTTAGACCAAAAATTGTGGTGAAAGCTTTAATTTTCAACTTAATTAACTAATCTGAAATAATCACTCATTTTGGATTACAGCTATTAAATTTACCAAAGTAGTTCTACGCGCACAAGCTATTTTAACTTTATTCGCGTGGAGGTAAGATTTAATAGCATAAACGAGTCTAGGCTTATTGATATCAAAACGCTCAGGATGAATAGATAAGTTGAGTGAGATATGTCCGTTTATCCGAACTGTCTGGAGCGAATTTCGGGATATCTTAATGAAATTATATACGCAGTTTCTTGGCCTCCTTTTATGCCTTTCATGGACATGAAATGGTATTATAACTTTGATCCGATGTTTCTAAGTAGAAAAAGAAGAAGAGATATACCCAAAAAACAAGTACAACTGAGTACAATTAGGCATGTTATTCTAATACATACGAAGAAATATATAACGATAACAATAAAAGATATCCACTGAGGTCCGTTAGTTAGTACCTAGCACAAAACGGAACTTATGTTTTTTTCCTAAAATTTTATCCATGCAATAATAAAACACTTCTAGGTACACACCAACAAATACTCATTTCCAAGTCGCATTACAATTTTTGTTTTTTTCTAATTGCCAAATGTGCTAATTTTTGAGCGCAGACTATACCTATTTCTGTAAATAATATCTTTTTTTTGCTCAAGCTAAGTTCATCCTAAGATTTGCATGATTAAAAATATATCACATTAGCAATTTCCATGTTTACATCGTTTATATATTTTGAATACAACTTTTTTCTCATTTAAAAGTCCTATAGATCTGTATTTCTTGCTTTTTGTCCCATAAGAAAAATATCTGAATTTAAAATTTTGATATATCATTCATGCTTCGGTTATTTGAACCGATCGTCAACCTTCCAGACTTAAATAAAATATAACAAAGTATAACATTTTACACAAATTCACATAGCGAGTATCCTTAAATTGGATTAAATAATAAGAATCACAAGTATGAACGCACTTATTTTATGTGTAGTGTGCACAGAGTATACAATTTTGTTTGTTTGGTTACCTTCTCAAGGCTTTCAAAAATCATTATACGATTTGATACTAATACAGATGTCCTTTATAATAATACTCACACGGCTAAAAATTTGAGCCTAAATTTTAGACCATTCATTGGTTTAGACAGTTTTTAAAACATTTTGTAATAAATTTCAAACCTTTCAATTACCTACAAAAATTCTCAATTTTTTGCGGTTTGGATTTAAAACTTAACTTGGATAAACAAAAGTACAACAAAATTCGTATAGACAGCGAATATTTCTATTTTTCTCACAAAATTCATGAGTGCGTCGTAGCTCAGTAGGTAAAGTATTGCGCACTGATGTGGGACACGTCGGTTCGAGTCCTAACATTTAAAAAAAAAAATAAAATTGTTAACATTTTCGGTTTAATATTTCAATAATTTTTATTACGCGCATTTATTTATTTATTTATTTATTTATTTATTAATTCAGTCTACAGATTTGCAATCTTACAGACTAGAAAATTTTTTTTTTTCTATGACAACCGGCGTAACTTTTATTCTAAACCAAATTTGGTTTGGCATTATGTGTAGCCCCAAAAAGTATTAAATTTAGGTTAAAATTTTTTACCGTGCACTTATATTTCCTTTATTTTTTAATTATTCATTTGAGCTGAATTGTCAACCGCATACATCAGGACGACAAAATCTACTAGCAGTTTGATATATTTACACTGACGCATAGACAAAGTGGCCTGAAGGGACTTATGCGAAACCACTCCATCATACCTATAGTGCGATTCATAATTATAACACACATTCAGTTATAGGAATACCAATGCTGGATAAATTGTATGATGCAAAATAAAAATATGGAAAAATACAGTTACTTATAGTTTCTCATTTAACAATTTTCTTTTTCTTATTTTTCTCCTACAATAAACTTACCGTTATTTTAAAGGAAACCACTGTCGTAAATCGTTTCATAACTGTAGCACGCAGTTCGCGCGATAGGGCGTTGTCGAATACTTATTTTTTCTTGTGACAGTTAACGGTAAGCAAAAGCTATAAAATGCCACGTAGACCAAAATTAAGGGAGCCTCAGAAAGGCAAAATTCTGGCGTTTAGTGAACAAAATTTAAAAATATGTGAAATCGCTAAAAAAAATGTTCTCAATCTGACAGTTATGAGCAATTATTTGTCAGATCCATCGGCATATGACAAGAAAAGACGTGGAGGTCCAAAAAAGAAGCTTTCCGATAGCGATACACCCAAAATTTCACAAAAGGCCGTCAATTCCGCTCTCAGTTGCTCCAAACTGGCCTCACTTGTGCGGAAAAAAGTGAACAACTCCACAGTTTGGTGCGCCCAATATCTGCAGCCGTAAATTGAAGATTGCTCCATTTCTAACGAATCGCCACAAAAATACGCGCGATAAGTTTGTTAAGAAATACATGAAAATGGATTGGTCTCAGGTAGGGTACATGGACTGCTTTCTTATCAGTTATTTTTGCTTACTTTTTCAGACGAGAAAAAATGGAACCTTGATGGCCCTCACGGAAATCGGGGATATTGGAGGTACTTAGAGAAACAGCCACACATTTTTTCGAAGAGGAATTTCGGAGGGGGTTAATTGATGGTATGGGGAGCATTTTCAGCAGACGGTGTGCTTCAGTTTGTGTCCACAAAAATCAAAAGCTCCGACTATGTAAAAGTGCTCCAATGCAGCCTTCTTCCTTCTTTGGGTGCAATTAGTGAGAAGGAATGGAAATTTTATCACGATAACGTCCCAATACATGTCAGCTGCGAGACGAAAGACTTTGTGAGTGCTAAAAACGTTAATGTTTTGGATTGGCTGGCTTGTTCACTGGATCTCAACTCTATTGAGGGGAGTGTGGGGTGTGCTAGCCAGAAGAGCTTTTGCCGAAAATCGCCAATACAGCTCAACGACTGAATTAAGATACGCCATTCTTGAAAAATATAATCAACTGGAACATACTTTGATTTCCAATTTAATAAATTCAATGGATGATAGAATATTTAAGTGTATTCAACAAAAGGGTAGCCTAATAAATTAAAATTTTTCACAAAAACATAGGTACTGTCGCTAATTTCTTAAATGTGTTATAGTTATGAAACGATATAATTTGCCTAGTTTTTGGAGTATTTTGCTTTTTGTTAACGGTAAATTTAGCGGGAATGAAAAATTAAGGAAAATTGTTGCTAAAAAGGGAGAGGATAACTAACTGTATTTTTTCGTATTTTTGTTTTATTTCTAAAGTTCAACATAGCATATTTTCATATGTGGTATTTCTATCATAAAATATGTGCTATAGTTATGAATAGCACTGTATGTACATATGTATGTATGTATGTACACGTTGATTTTACCTGCATTGATTTACATGAACATGAATGAAGAAAAATGAAAGAATGAAGTAAAACATTTGGTCAACAAAAAGAGTGATGATGTGGACTATATTAGAATTGGCCATAGGGAGGCTGTGAAAGGGCTTAGGGAATGTAATAAGACCACACAAATCTCTTCAAATGGGTAATGATACCTGACAGACAGCACAGAGCGTTAGATATTCAGATGGAATGTTTTCATGCGTATTTTGTTATCAGATGGCAGGAAGGAGATCAAATGTTTATTAACAAATAATTACTTAAATTCATGACACAGAGGTCTACAGTTGTGATGTCAGCCTGTCATATGTTGTGTTGTTTGTTTGTTTGGTTAGTTGAACCGGATGATTGAACTAGACGCAAGGCATATCCAATAGGTAGAAGCAGGAGGAGAAATGCAACCCTGCTATACATTTTGTTGTTGCTTGAAGAAACTTTATTGTCAAATAAAACTGATATTGACAACTCAATTGAATTAAATTTTTATGAAAAATCCATGGCATACCTTGAAAAATCAAATTTTTTCTTCGGCTAAGAATAAAAAAAAAAAAAAAAAAAAACCCAATATAAACAAAGTTTGATAGTTAAGATTCTAGTGTAGAAAAAAAAATTGTATCAGCTGTGCGGGTGATTTTACCTATGTTACTATGCCATGACTAGACGTATGTATGTGTATTAATTCGTATATCATAAGATCTCCAACAAAGAAAGAAGCTTGATTTGTACAAATAAAATCTAATTTAAGCAAAAGGAATTCAAGTTAATCGGCTTATTTCTTTGCCGCAATTTTTTTTTAACTTTTAAATTGTTGCGTAAATACTTTCCTTTTTTCTGAATAAACCTCAAGCACGCTCGGGTATTACAACCTGAATTCAGGAATTATTACAACTATGGTATGACAGATTTGATGTGTTCAGCTCGAACATTTTAGGGTAGCTTAGGGTAAGGGCCCCTCTATTAATAAACTAGTATGAATATTTCCAACTTTTTCGCCGAACGAAATATAGCCCAGCCTCGAACTAAATCGCCGGCGACTCTTTTCACGACAAGAAATAGATCAAGTAACTCTACCGACTGTCAATCTCCTCAAAATCTAGAGCGTGCCATTTGACAATTGCCCCACCTTTTCTAGCTACCACCAGCACCACAATAGCTTTAAAGGTACAGAGCCGTAACGAAATACTCAGGTCACTTTCCGGCAGCACTTCGGGAAAAGTTAAGGCACTTTGTCATTTGAGTTTAATATCCATAATGAGACTAAAATGCTCAATGTTCGTAGGCACGCCGATCTGTTGAGCAGACAGCTTTTAATTACTGAACTGCCACAAACCTATTCATCCAAACTGGCAACTATTGGATGAACTCCGCTTCCTCAAGATATAAGGAAACATCTCCGCCTTTTTATTTGTCTAACCATAGGCTGAAGAGAAGCGCGTACTTCTGAGGGACCCTAGAGGCATAGTAAACCCCCATACCAAATACTTGTCGTGCATGTGGCATGTCTTCTTATGATACTAAACATCACTTTACCTGTTCCTTTGAACATATTCTTCTACACGAATATCGCTCTGGTGCGAAAAGATTGATGACGATTCTCAGAGTGATCGGGCTCATTTGGCAGCGCAAAGCACTGTTAATAAGAACAACAACTTTTTATGTAATTTCACTTCAGTGAGGAGCCTGGGGTCGCCACAGTTCCGACTAGTAGGGTTGACCCCTGCTCTGTTGTTCGATTTTGTGGATTCAGCAGGCTAATCCGAGATACACTTTCTGCCCCAACTTAGGCAACTGACTACTAAATTATTAATTTTATTTTAACATAACAGCATTTTTTATACCTATGCAATTCAGTTCTGCTAATAACTTTTATGATGCGGAAGCAGATTTATCAGCTATATAAACTTCTGCAACTTTAAAGCCACTGAATTCGCTAGGAGCCTCATCCAAGTAAGAACACTTATGCAGGCATATACGAGTATACCAATGTGTGTGTATGTGTCTGCCTTATTGCCTACCATCCTATTTCCTTTTCCCCCCTCCTCATCACTGTAACTTGCGATTTCCTTCAGTGAACTTCCAACGATAGTTTAATCTTACGCGCATAAATTTCCAAATCCTTTTTCGTACCGATTACATTCTTCCTTTTTACTGCCATTCGTCTTTCTGCTTATCTACGACGATTCGTTAATGGGTACCTTCATACTTTTTCATTTTAGAATTTTTATTTTTTATTTTTGTTTCACTGCTATCACAACAACAAAGGCAATCTTTGGTGAGCCTGCTTCAAAGTAATAAATTCCAATTTTATTTAGTCAGTGAAGCAGTAAAGCACCCTTGTCATCGTTGTCGGAAGCTGTTGGTATGAGTTTGCTGGCAAAACTAAGTCTTAGGCAGTCAAGCAGCAGATTTATCAGCTACTTCACTTCATCTTGAGCATTCTTCTCTTTCGACTTTATTGATTCATTCGACTCGTTTTATTGCCATGTTCAGCGTATTTTCTTTAAACTGCGTTTATCATAGTCAGCGTTTCTCTTGCATTCTAAATATTTCCACACATGTACATTATCTTCCAACATATTTGCCAATGTATTCATGCATAGTCCGTTTAATAAATATAGCACTCTCAAAATTAAACTTTTTAAAAGATATCCACAATGTTTAGGTTAAAGGCTTTAAACAAGTCTTGGAGTGTTTTATACTTATGAAGTGACAAACATATTTGAAAATAGGAAACAGAACGTTCAGTCCATTCTTATCAAGAGTAAAGAAAAAGAAAATTTTAAATAATTTTGAATCAGATACCATAAATGATTAGTCTGTCAAATTGTGAACCATTTTTCGTGAGCAAAAAAAAAAACAGATTTATACAACTATTGAATAAAACCATATGAGCAATATATATATATAGTCTAAAAATACTACATATATGTAAATAAAAATAATAGTACTTTGTTGCGATAAGCCTCTAAGAGGATTCAAGCCGAGATGCTATTCCAATTTGAAATGCACTGTTTCTAGTTTTTCCTACTAATGGATGGGACCTATTTGCTTTTTTGTCATCTTGTTGGAGTCTTTGGAACCACACCGCTGTGATCGTCTACATATCCAAATGATTTAAGCATGCAAATTTTGAGTGTCATACCGAGCTATAATTATGAAACGCACACTATTTATATGCGAATCGTCTTTCTGAGCAGAAATGTTTGTGGTTTCTGTATAGTCTATTTGTGCGAATATATTTGAATGTGTATATGTGTGCAAATGTTGTTGTTGTTGTTTACTTTGAAAAATATGCTATTAAAAATGAAATCCACTTGAATTGACTTTTCGCTTTGCTCTGTTTAACTCGTCGACGACGCCGTTTAAGGGTGTTTTCCTTTATTTTTTCGTATACAGATTCAGCCACCATGGCGTATACGTGACATGACAGTTTGAGCTGTACCACATGCAAGGTAGCAAATTGTTGCACGTCTCGTCTTTAGCTGTGATTGGAATAATATTTTGTTTTATATTTTTTAAATTTGTGAAAGCAAAAGTATTTATTTAGGGCTTTCATAGATTTCTATTTAGCTAATGTTTGTTCATCTGAGCGAAAATAGCTTGTCGCATCCAACAGATATAAGTTATATTGTTATGACGTAGTCAAATGTGTTGTCTGACAGCTTGTAAAGCTCAGAAACAAATTGAATACCGTGCGATTAGCAAAAAAATATTAAAAATATTAAATTATAGTTTTTTTGTTAGTTCAATGGAGTTGTTGATTTTACGGCGTGTATATTTTTTAATGTATATCAAAGTGTTCAGTATGAAAAGAGAAATGCATTAAGTCATGTCCGGTCATCTGTCCGTTCCAGCTATCGAAACGAAATTTAGCGTGAAATTTATAAGCACAAGGAATGTTCCACAAGAATGGTCTAAATCGTTTAAGATCGACGCACACTTTTATATGAAAAATTTTAAAAAGGATCACAAATATATTTAATAGGCAACTTTTTATAAAATAGCTTTTGGCATACCTATTTCATCTTTAAAGTGTCCGTAAACGAAGAAATTCGGAAAATATAAATATTCGGAAATGGGCGTGGCCCCGCCCCTTTTATAGTTAATTATTCAACACAACATTTTATGCCATAACCCCCACAAATTAATTTGTCGGAACGAAATTTTACCCAAATGTTGAATATGTATGTAAAGATAACTGTAAAAATGGACAAAATCGGTTTAGGGCCACGACCACTTTTTGAAAAATTTGTTTGTAAAGTTTAAAACGCGATATTTTTATGACTATGTAAGCTATGTATATCAATAAGATAATGCACACATAATACGCTTTTTAAGCTTTTGTAACGCAAACAAGTTGTGTGGATATTGGAGAACCACGAGTGGCGCCTCCCATTCTTCAGCACAAAAGCTTTGCTACTTTCAAAACCCATTACTTGAAATTTCAAGTAGATATTTTAATGGAAATCGGTCAGCTGTTTCTCAATAAAAAAGCTACAGCGGTTGTCTCAAATGTTTTCCCTTTCGAATTTCCAAATAATCCAATCGAATTTCCAAATAAAATCTAGATGTTTCACTGTTATCTTACAAAACTCAATATGGACAAGCTATTTTCGGTCTCTGCTATATATATGGGTTTCTTTTCTAAACTATTATTTTCTTTGGCTGTACGAAATTCCTTTGGGCCCTAAAGCGAAACAACAAAGAGAATTGCACTCAAGACTTTTATCCATAACAGCTTCATTGCTTTCTAAGTAAACGAATATCCCCCCCTCTGCCAAATCTATATGCAGTCAACCACATCCGCTTTCCTGCTGATTTTATTCTCCCTTTGTTTAAGTGCTCGTAGTCAATGTTTCTACGAAGAGCGATGATGAGTACAAAGTCTTTCTTAAAACTTTTGTGTAGTGGACGCAAATAACTGAGTCAAGTTGGTGCTTGAAGCTTCTTTCCACCAAGTAACTTTTAAAAAGCCATTGTATTGTTGTAATTTCCAATATACATACATATGTTTATTGTTATTGTATTTCATGCTTCATTGTTTGATTTAATATTGCCGTAGCTAAATTTTACTTTCTTTGTTTTATTTTTCATGTCATTTTCATTGCGACTTGCATTTGTGCCAAACTGAAGAAAATAGATCGTAAAAATAAAATGAAAAGTTCAAGCAAATTCAATCGTACATATATATGTATACTTATAAAAATAGTGAATAAATGCAGGTAACTAAATTGTGAAAGGGTGACCCTGACAAAACTACAAAAATCCGATAGAAAATACCTTCAATTCAGCAAACAACACGTGAACAAAGGACTTCAACACAAAAGGCATTTGGGTAGGTAATAACCGTAGACGTCTGCTCATAAGTTGTTTTTGTTATCATCGCTTAGAGTGACGAGCAAGATATAACCGTAGTCGAAAAATTCCAAAAATGTAGCCTAAAATGACGATGCAACAAAGTACTTTACACATACACAAAACGATAAGTGTATCCAAAAGAAGATGACAATGTGGCATAAGAACGAAATTCGAAAGGTGCCTAAAGATGGCTTCGAAGCCGTAATTGAAATTTGTAGCGTGGTATCATCGAAACAGCTGTTGGTTTATCCACCCGCTGCTCATGGTTGCTGCAATTTTTCTTTAGTGTATTACAAAGAAAGCGCCCATGTTTAAAATTGTTTAGCTTTAAAGCAAAGCAAATGGACTTGAGCAAATCTATGAAAAATTTCATTACAACCGGGACATCCAGAAAATTTGTTTGAGGGCATAGGGTAGTGAAAAAAATCTTCAATAGAAGTAATCCCCATTGACTAAAATCAAATCATTTTTCACACAGTCCATAATATACATATACTCCAAAACTCCCAAGGATCTACTTGAACTTTCAAAACCTTGCACACTTTTGGTTTGCTAAGTTAATGAGACGTTTTAATTGTTAAAGCAATTGAATTCCAAAATGACAAATTAAATGCGGCAAACTGAAGTGAGACACTTGACAGCTTCCTGCTAAATATGAAATTCCATTTGCGGTGGTAAGAGCTTACTAAATGAAGAATAGCTGAAGCGCTACCAAGATAGATTTTGCAATATTGCATTCTTAAATCATTCCCACGGCATTCTGAATGTGATCAAATAAATATTTTGGTTTCTGGTTGAAGACAACTCACAACAGCTTGTCACAAATGCCACATAGAAAGCACCTGTGGTGTGTGCGAACGTGTCATCAAGTCGGAAACGAAAGAAGAAGCCAGCTTGAAATGCAAATGCAAAATATTTTGTATTAAATTGATGTCGCTCGCAATAAAAAATTTCCCTGTGGTTAAACATGGAACTAGTCCGACAAACTATTGGTCTAGACCTACATTTTTCTGACTGGTGTTGGGCCAAAAACCTCAACTTCCACCAACAAAAATGCTATTAATAGACATACATATTTTATATAATAACCGGCTGACTAGTTCTCAACTATCGCACAACAAGTTGGTTACACTACAGACCTGTTAAATGTAGTGAACGCACTTTTGTATGTATGTTTGTATTACGTTTATAAATCACTGAACTTGCAGTCGTGGCATGCAACATGGTGTTTCCACACACACGCACAACGAAAGCAACCACGTGATAATAATTTTTCACGAGAAATGCAAAATTAACAAAATTGTAACTTTCTTTGAGGGGGAAATACGTTGCAGCACGTTTGAACCTATCTACATACATATGTACATAACGTATCAGCTCAGTAGCGAATCCCGAATTTCTGTTTTTGGGAGTAGACCTGATTAAAGCAAATCGAATGCAGTAGTATACCGCAATCTAGCATTGGTCCTGCACTTTCAAATAGATCTTGAAAACTAGGAATGATTCGCTACACTTTATATTTATGCTGATCCAGAAACAAACAAATCTTTCCAGTTGTAATCTCACTTAAGTGTTCTACGCACCAAACTTCGATCATTCCCGAAGGAAGCAGAGATACAAAAGAATCAGTTTATATGTACATTGGCAGCCAAACTGCCTTTAAAACCAGAACCTGATTATCAAATACCTCCGGAAGGTAATAGATACTAATCAAGTGTTCATATCTATACTTATAAATATGGCACTTGAATCATACATAATATATAATCTGAATTAATATTACTATATTAACTATTTCTTCAATATATGTGATATTTAGTACAGAGATCCTTTACTTGGAGAAAAAGGACAGAACATTAAAAGTGGTCGGTATAATAAATTTTTCTAAATCCATGCAGGAAAATGTATGGGCGGGGCGAGGGAAGAGGAAAAGGGAGCGAACAAGGGGATTAGGAAGAGTAAAGAAAAACGAAGTGTTAGAAAAGTTTTTTATTACAAAGAGGTTTTTATTATATTCTTCTTCTTTAAATGGCCATCTAACCGCCTGAGCGATTTTGATCGCCCATATTTATTATATTACAACATTAAATTTTCACAAAAAATGTGGAATTGCAGACATTTTCGAAATATTTCAAAAAGCCAAGATATTTGGGCACATAGATATTCGCATAGGTCTACCTATATATTTACATACATATCTGCAAACAAGATCAACGCCGACAAATTTCATCCAAAGTTTTGCGCTTCCATAGCTGCATTTGTTTAACGGCCGATGAGAGTTGTAACAAATCGACCCGGCTGTCATGTTCCGTCAGAGATTTGCGAAGATGTCGCATCACACGATTCATACGACGATCACGCGCCTTGTATACATAGCCAGCATTACGCGCTGCCTCAATATAACAGTATTTGTCATTTAGTGGCATTCGTGACCAAACCGCACCTGCTTCAGTGGCCGTCATCCAAGCTGGTGAGCGACGATTGCACACTTTTCTATATTCACTTAAAAAATGCATGAAAGCATTTCGGCTGTACGAAGCTTTAGCTGACGTTGACGATTGTGTCGCTTGTTCGGACGAGCTTACGCAACAGGTTTTAACCATTATGAGATTATTGCCTGGATTGAGGCGTTCAATTCTCGTCCCTAAAATACTGAAAAATTTGCAAAGGATCTTAAGAATTGGATTAAAAATTTGTTAACTTTTTACGAAATTCCTTGTTTTTTTGTTTTCTTTAATAAATAATTAATTTATTTCACAAAAAAAATGTTTGTCAAAAAAGTTTGAAATTTGAATCGTGGAAAGTGCAGAGTTGCATGGGAAAGGTAAATTTAGCTGTACTTTTAACTTGTATGTAATCGTACCAAAATTTAATAAACTACAAAACTGCTTATTAAAAACCCTTTTTGTTTCGTAAAACCTTGTGATCCATCAACATTTTGGTACCAGCCAACCACTGTAGATGGTTTTGGGGGCATATTTATTTTTATAAGCTTTGGGAAAATACATTTGTATTATTATTAATGGTATTCATGTAATCGTGTATACAGCGTGTAAAGCTCATAAACGCGTAAATTTACGAAGTGCGTAAATGAACTGTCAAAATTTGTATGGTAATAAGTTTACGCAAACTTCGTAAATTTATCAACTGATTTCGGTGCGTAAATGCTCGTAAACTCAATGCTCAAACTCATTGAATCAGCTGTCAGCCGCCAAAAGAAAAATAAAAATATGGAAGAGGTAAAATAAAATAAATTTAAACAATTTCTATAATTTTATATGTATTTTTGTAAAGTTATTACTCATTTTGCGTTTAGTGAACACATCTAACCATCGCTGACTGACAACTTTCCGAGGCTATTTACAGGTGCGTTCATATAACGGGGTGTGTAAACTTATAAAAATACACACTTCGTAAACTTCTACGAATATATGAATACCATTATTGAATAATTTTAAAATTATTTCTTTCGTACGAGAACAGCTTTTTTTTTTTTTTAGTGAAATTTTGATACACTCATGTATGTATTTTAACATGTGAAATTATCATTATTAGTCATTCGCTTATCAGACTTCTCGTTTTATTTTCCCGTTAAATACTTTACTTTAATAAATATGTTTTACTACTTTTAAATTTGGGCTCTATTTCTTGTAATTAATTGTTAAATAAATGTTCATCTGAAATGGATTCGATTCATAGGAAAAAACACAAAACTCAATTCTTAGAATTTTTTCCAATAGGCAGCTTTATAGGTCAATTTCATAACAAAAGGCAACAGAAATGGGTGGAAATAGTTTCTAAAACTTCAGAATTTTTCACCAACATTTTATGCATCGAAAAGTTGTCTTAAAATTGATGTTTTCTGATTTTCACTTGATTTAGCTTCAATATAAATTACGCAACGCTTTTGACTTTCTAGTAGCTAATAACCCTGAGACCGCTCACACTCTTTCGGCTCAAAAAGGGTCATTGGCTTGCTTTGTGGCTAAGCGGTGTCCTTAGGCAAACAACGGTAACGGAATAAGAAAAGCCCTTGGCAATTTTTTAGGAACAAAGAAATAAGCATTTCAACAAATTCTCTCTAAATTCAACGGAACATTATTAAGTTCCAACTTTAGAAATATTCTTTCAAATATGTTGCGGTGTTTAAGTATAATTTCAACATTTATTAGCTTGATATGCGAAACGTGAGAAATCCATTTAACTGAACTATGTGTGTCGATATGTATAAAATGATATAGAATCTATTTACCTTCGTGCACTCAACGTATGTTTAGTTGTTGTAAGTTTGCGATCTGATGTCTTCACGTAATGTGCTCAATTGACACGTTGACATTCGATGCCAACCAGGCAGCCTACATCAAGGCAAAGCAACAATGTATGTATGTAGGTAAGCGCGAAGATGAAAACCAGCAGAGAAGCAGCATCGGTAGCAAAAGCATTTTGATATTGGTGGCAGTGTTCAGGCAGCCTTTTTTTCATCCATACTGACTGACATAGTTTGACGGGTTGTTTGATGGATGCGTGTACGTGTTACCATAACGATGTCACTGTTGTTGTTACCACTGTTGCCATTTTACTACTTATGGAGTTGCACGTCTCCAGCAGTGTGTCATGTGTAAGTGAAATTTAGAGAAAAGTGTACGTGTGTTCGGGCAGCATAATATTTTCTCCTAATAATATTGAATTTGTCCCATATTTTTATACCCAGCGTACTAGTACTAGTACAAGGGTATATTAATTTTGTCCACATAACGGTACTATGTAACGGCGCAAAATAATCGAGTTAGATATAGAGTTCCATATATGAAAGTTCTTAGTTTTTTTTATTTTGCTCTTAGGTTGAAAAGAGGAATTGATTAACTTGAGTTAAAATTTAGATATTTGCATGAAATTTTGCATACAGGTTACTTTCTGGCCACGGTATGCTGCTATTGAAAATGGACGAAATCGAATTATAACCACGCCCCCTTTTTCGATATCGAAAATTTCGAAAATCACATAAATTGACATAACTTGCGTAAAAACTGAGATATTTGCATGGAATTTGTTATGCAGGCTACTTTCTGGCCAAGGTGAGCTGCTGTGAAAATTGTCGAAATCGGTTGATAACCACGCCCACTTTTTCGATATCGAAAATCACATAAATTGACATAAGTTGAGATATTCGCATGAAAATTGGTACACAGGTTACTTTCTGGCCAAGGCAGGTTGGTGTTTAAAATGGGCGAAATCGGATGATAACCACGGCCCCTTTTTTGATATAGAAAATTTCAAATAAGATTCTAGGGCCTATATCATTGCCAAGTCATGGTATTTGTATGTCGTTCTGAAAACTAACGCTGGGTATTTAATGTTCGGTTCACCCGAACTTAGACATCCTTACTTGTTACTGTTGGTCTTGTTATGCTATGAAATAGGGAATATGTTTGGAGTAATAATTTAGGGTTCGGAACTTCCTGCAAATTCTGTAAATCAACTGCACATTTGAAACGAAAACAAAATCTACTCACTACTGCCAAATATTCTCAATTCAGTGAAATTCTAGTTTGCTTAGCCTCAGGTAGCTGAATACTCTTGCAAACATGAATGTATACGGGTGTTCTCACTGTGGCTTAGGTATTAACATCTTCTGGAACTATCCCGACCTTTGCGCATATATTCTAAACTGAGCTGAGGCTCCTTTTGTGCTGCCTACTAATTGGCTATTTTGCTTGCCGTTTTAATATAAACTTACAAAAATATAAACACACACAAGCGCACATTTGTGTATATTTCTAATATAAAATAAGTTCATTTGTAAGCACCTTGTGCGGCGCCATCAAAGTCAAATGACACCGACAGCAAAATTTATGACAGCGTATGTACATATTAAACCATCACACAATTTCTATAACCCCAGTTTCCCACGCATGTCGAAATGTGGATGTGCAGTAGGAACTTTTCTACGATAGCAGTAGGTTTTACTACGGTTTTTAGATAAAAAATAATTTTCTCGAATTTTGGAACTCAAAGAATTCTTATCAAAGCATATCAAATAAAAGAGGGTGTTTGTATTTAAAATATTTGTTATTCACCTCTTAAATCAGTAGCAAGTAGATATCTAAACGCCTAAAAAAATATCCCAGCATTCAAGTGTCAAATATTAGGCTTTGGCTTGGAATAAAATTTGATATCATTTTGGTTTCAATCATAGTTTTCCATCACAGAAATTATGCCACGAATATAAAAATGGATCATACATACATATGTACATACATACATACATATGAGGGTGTCTACAGCCTTAGTAAAACTTGAATAGTTTAGTGTTGCAACTTTACAGAACCCTTAAAATTGCGCTGTGGTAAGAGTTCCTCTAATTTAGGCCGCCATTATTTATTTTTGATCTATGGTCTTGTGATCCGAAAATATTGTTATATATTTCTAAAGAAATATGCACTTGGAGCTTTGATTTTTACTACGATTTCACTTTTCGATAGTTCTAACCCTGCCACATTTAATCATACACAAGTATATGTACATACGTATGTATGTGTCAATGTGCGTCCTGGGTGTAATGCATTGTAATTTTATAATTTGTATGCGTCTCGAGCCATCATTTCTAACACGAACACACGCAAAATATATTACTTTTCCACACATTAGTCTTAAGTGAAATTGAATTTTTTTTTGTCATCGTTAGAATGCAATTATTTTACAGTTAAACGACATGAATTTCAACAATATCGCATCTAACATTCACATTTATTGCATATAATTAAATGTAGAGGAAGGAGTATCCAATAGAGTTTCGAATACAATACCGTAAAGAGGTCAGTAGGAATGTTTGTTTGTTTATGGAGTCAACCGTGACATTTATCTCTCTTCATCTTCTTTAAATGGTCATCTAGCCGCCTGAGCAATTTGGCCGTCCAACATAGCTGGCCAGTCATTTCTTCGTTGCGTCAACTGGCGCCAATTGGAGACCCCAACGAGATTGGCATTTTTCGATCGGGATGAATCTTCTTGTTCATAAACCTGGTGCTAGCTGTGATCACGTTTGCGCTTGTCTACATGCCCACTCTTGTAAATGTTACGAGGTGGTTTGTTCATATTACCTAGCCCCGCCCATCGCATCTCCTCTATGGCGGTGATCATAGTCCTTATTTCGTTTGCGGGTGTCGTCATCTAAAAAGGGGGTTCTCATATCCGAGGCTTTTTTTGTTGGATTTCATTGGTACGTTATTTTACGTGGTGGGTCTCAAACCCAACCCAAAACCCATTTCGCGGGAGGTTGTAATTTAAGTACACGTTCATATAGCGAACCGCTTGATCCAAGACAGACGCCCACTAGGTGATCAGACGCTGCTTGTTTAAGTAAGCCCCTGGTAAGCCCTTAATCCGATTATGTCGGAGTAGCCTTGCCAGGTTGTCGCCTTCCCACGTTTAGCTCACCACCAAACGGGTGTTCGGAGGATACTTACACGCAAGCGCCCGGAAGTAGTGAGCTGTTTGTACCGCATGCAAAGAATCGCTCTGTCCATTCCCAAGTGAATGGCGATCAGAAACTTTCCCCACTTACGGGGACTTCTACACACGGACCCATCCTCCATGACATCTATCAATGGTTTGGAAAAATAAAACTATAATAAAATACCTCAACCAATTCCTTGTGGACTGTGAGCTGGAATCATGCTCAAGGGATCTCGCATGATTTCGAAATATATACATGGCGAATACGATGGCCCTTCCACCTCTAGCTTTGCCCATTGTTTTTGTATAAATATTTGCAAAATCTTTCTCAATACAGTTTTAAGGGGTTTCATAGGTCAACAATAAGATTATTTCCTTTTGATTGAATTTTTATAATCACATGGTCATATGGATTACCAAAAGAAGATACAAACACTTACTTCATGTCACCACAATATCCTTCTCGTCAAGACTAAGATACAAAGTCATGCGCCATGTCAGGGACGGCCAATTTATGGTGTGCCGCTTTAAATACACTCGGAAAGTTTGCCAAGCCAAGATTCAGGGGACGAACCTATTTTGAAACAACTTTTTCAAACCACTTGTGATGTTAGCTGTCCCAGGCCTCGAACCTTGGACCTTCTGTTTGTTTTATCAGTTCATCTCCACTAGTTAATGAATAACTAAAACTTTCCGAAATTCTTATATTTTAGTGATTGCTTAAGCTGTGAACCATAGTATGTAGATTTCGGAAGCTTTCGGTAGTCAGAGCCATGGACAGTGAGCGATGTCTTTTGGCAAACCACCGATTTCAAATCGATAGTTGGGATTTCCATCATTTTCGATAATTGAATTCCCTCCAATTTGTAGATGCAATAGAATGTAACACGGCAAATACATAGTTTGAACTTAAATTTTAAACCATTATTTGGTTTAAGCATCTAATCACTTTTTTGTAATAAATTCAAGCCTTAGGCACACAGTTCATTATTTACCTGTTCAGTTCTGTAAAGCACAACAAAGGCATACAATTATGACTTGATTTTCGTATTGTCTTTTCCTTTTCACTATTTGCTTAACTTAATCTTTCAATTAATTTTAATTTAATTTAATTTAGTTTAATTTACCTTATCTTGGAATCTTACGCTGTACCGACTAGCACTTTAATATAATTTCTTCTAATTGTTGTGCTAGGAAAACACTCAAATAAATAAATACAAAATACAAAACTCAAGTAATTTGATGCCTTCCCTTACACTCTTTTCTAAACTAACTTCATTTATTTCAATTTCTTTTTTTACCCAAATTAAAGCCAAAGCATTAATAATTTCAAAGCAATTCATATGACAGATGCTACCACAACCAACAGCACACCCGCTTCTGTAGTTAGCTAAATTCAATTAAGCACTTCCGTCAACTTATTGCAAGGCACTTTATGGGAAGCCGCAGTCTTCCGCCTGAATATGGACTACAGTTGTACAATAACAACATATTTCATAACAAATGAGATTGTAACTTAATTTTTCTTACCTTAATAACTAGCGTTTGGTTTACAAATATTACATTTCCTAAAATGCTCATGCCTTTGGATTTTAAAATTTCAATGTCATTTCTTTGAAGTTTCGCTTGATGATTCCTTCGTATTTGCTTTAAGGTTTAAACGAATTCTTGACGAATTTCACAAAAAGCACATACAAGAAAGCACTTCTACATACAATACCCCGCCGGCTCTAATAATTCCGTCCTCTTGTTATTTGTTATCCCCGGACTTCGCGATTACTTCCGTCGACTTCGTTTGTTACCCATTCGCTTACGAATTTTTTCTATCATTTATTCACTCTCTTCCTTTCTGTTGTTAACACGCCTCAGGCGTATCACACACACACACATACACACATTCGTATGATGCTGTTTTGCTGCAAACAACGAAGCAACGAATAGACAACAATAAGTTCGTCGCAACTGCAGCTTCGATAGCCACAACATAAACACAAATCAATGACAATTGGAATGTTCTCAAATGAAATTTATTCCCCCACTGACCCGCACGCCACACGGTGCTCTCATTTTTTCAAAGCAACAGTAATGCGAAGAATGCCGATAGTCGAAACTAACGAATGGAATACAAGCCAGATTGGAAACAAAATTTGGCACTAATGAAATTGGCGTGAAATATTCGAAACATGTAGTAAGGCATTAAAAATAATTGCCACTCTGAGATTGCCACGGTGCATAGAATGATCAAATCAGAAAACACTTTGAAACCAGCAGCTCTAACTCGTATGTATGTATGTATGTATGTGCAATTATAGATGGCCCATAAGCTGTTGCAATGAATATCTACACATATTTTACAGAACAATCTAAAAACAATTTTAAATTAAATTTCAACTATGCTTTCGGAAGTATTTTTTCAACTGTTATTGGTTCTTGGATTGGCGATTTTAGTCGATCGGTCTGAATTATAAACAAAATATTAATTTGGTGAAACTTAAAATGATCACAGTTAATTTGCTGGGTGCTGATTTTGTTATGTTTGAAGCCCTTTACAGCGGAGTCCGATCGACCCCAACAACTTAATTTTTATTCCTGAAGGATAAAACTAAGAATAAGATCTATTTTCAATCGAAAAACTAAACTCAAAAAATAATCGGCATCCTTATAATAATAATAATAATAAAATAAAAAACCTAAAGGTATTTATTATTGCTGGATTTTATTAAAAATTTTAAATCATATACATATCTAGTTTTATAATAAAACTTATAAACCTTAATAGTTTGTACGCTTAAAAATCTTAGCGAATAGATGGGCATGTTTAAAATCACTTATTTTCAGCTGTTCAGCCATGAATGCGTTTTGTGTGCTTAGAATTCGCTATCAGAACTGTTGTTCGCGCCGTTGTTGTTTATTCCTTTTTTTTTATTTTATGGAGCTGGTTGCCACATTTCCTATTCATTTGCTCGTATTCGTATACTCGTTGGTAAATTGAGTGCTTAGAAACCCTTTTCAAATCAACCCAATTTTTTCGCCGAACGCAAAAAATGCAATGAACGTGCAACGAATACAAAAGAGCCATTCATACCACCTACAGAGACCTGTCAGCGACCCAACATTAGCCATGAATACATGTGCTTAAAGCATATGCTAAAGGATTTGGTACTGTAATAGCGCCCTGCGCTCCTTCCCTCGGTAGCTGTGATGATTTTTCTTCAACGCTCCCGATTTACCATGTAATTGCGCTGTCAACATGTGTGGCAATATTCCTAAAAAACAAACTGATATACATACATACATACATACATACATAGCACGGCAACAAATAACCAAGAAAATATGGTGGGCATTTTCTGGATTTAGAAATGAATATAAAGTGAGAAGGCAGAAGATAAAAATGGAAGAAAGCGGAAATGTCCAAGGGTGTCTTAATGTATATGACTCAGTAAACTCATAACAAAGAAGTGTATCAATTTATAAAAATAGTACTTAAGTACATCACTGCGATCAACATCAATTATGTGTACCTAGTTTTGAAAATATGAAATCTCGGCTCGTTAAACATAACTCTGAATAACTATATTGCCATCAGATTTATCATATTTTAGGTTTGTAGTAATAAATAATCGCCATAAGCGACAAGAGTGGGCCTTGCGGTGAACGAGGACAAGACGAAGCTTGATGCACTGCTCAGCTGCGGAAGAACCAGTTTTCATTATGGCCTGCATAGGAAGCAATCGAGATAGCCTCCACTGAAGGAGGGAGCCTCGAGACGTAGTAATTAAACCGAAGTAGGGACAGCACGCCATTCATTATTCCCTTCTACCAATTCTTCTACAATTGCCGCCTACTCAAATAATTGGTGATCCAACTATTGAAATATGAGGACAAGGAAATAATCCTCGAAGTCTGACATAATCAGACCATGATCGAAGGTGTAAAATGCTTTTAGCAAAGAAAAGCTCGACTGGTTTTGAATACAGGCGCTTTTTGATGCAAGTCGTCTGAATTTTTTACCCGCAGAATGCAGTATTTTTGGCAATAGGCAGAAGCGTATTTCTTGGGGCCGACAGAAGATTACCGCCGAAGGCGGAAGTAATGTTGAAATGATCAAGCTCGTTGGCAATGATAACATTCGTCGGTAGGTTGCTAGTTGCTCCGGGCTAAATACCTCCGAACGCAAAACCTCCAGTTTCTTAAAAACTTTCGAGGCTCCTTGCTTTACACACCCTAGGGCGTTCCGTGGTCAATGTAGATCGCACCGCCACATGTTCCAATCTCTTCAACACCACCTAGCAAGACTTGTGGAATGCCCGCAATAGCCCTCGCCCAATAGCGCCAACACCTCACATGGCCACTCATAGATGATGAGAGAGGTATTCTGCACAAAAAAAAAAGTTCCACCCCCCCTTTGGGATTTGACCTGTGTCCTTTTTTAGATGAGAGCAATGCCGAGCATCAGACCACCCCTTCACGTCGATGGTAGGGTGCAGGAGCTGGCTGAACAAATTGACGATTCGACGTTCTGCACTGCGAACGGGAAAGGGGAACGGCGCCGCAAGAGTTGCAGTAAATTGCGTCAGCTCGCCAGACATTAGAATGGTCAGTTCAGGCCTTATAAACTGCATTTACTAGCGACCGTTGCCAACCGATAGTTTTCTCTTCCGATCGCCCCTCCGACTGGAGGCTCCTCTTCTGCTCTTCAGTAAACTACACAGCACCACCACGCCTTTAAATCGCATTACCACTCAGATAAATGTCGGTCTGAACCAAAATCGGC
Organism: Sphenella marginata; assembly: GCA_951509765.1. Taxonomy (NCBI): domain Eukaryota; kingdom Metazoa; phylum Arthropoda; class Insecta; order Diptera; family Tephritidae; genus Sphenella; species Sphenella marginata. The sequence continues at coordinate 46,559,088 of OX608083.1, forward strand.
CTACTCCCCGTTTCTGCTTAACATTTACATTTCGGGGATCCCCTTACCACCACCAGGTATCTCGATCGTCTCTTACGCCGATGACTGTACAATTATGGCTACTGGTCCGTCCGTGGAAGAGCTTTGCTCTAGAACTAACGTATACTTCAAGGAAAGTTACTTTGCCGGACGTAATCTGACATTTTCACCGACCAAATCCACGACCATCATATTTACGACGGTGCAGGTGAACATGATATTAATCGTCCACGTCGACGGCATTAGGCTCCCGACTGTCACACATCCCACGTTTGATAGCATGCCCAAATACGGTACCGCAATTGCCAGTAAGATACAAGCCGCAAAATCCTCAGTAAGGTTGCTGGCAACATACAAGGCAATCCGTACTGAGCTATGCGGCGCCTACATGGTCAGCGGGCCTAGCAGAGACACACTGTATCAGATTGCAGGCCTGTCAAAACACCGCTCTAAGAACTTCCACGGGATGTCTCCTTATGTCACCTGAACATAATTTGCCCAACAAGGCAAAAATGCTCACAATTAAACCGCAATATCTGACCGGCATGTAGCATGTCTCCCACAATACTAACCATCTATTCGCCTGCTCAACTTAGCCATCTCTTCTAACAACGATCTCTCTATGTTCCACCCCTATTGAAGCCGCTAGGTTTCTCTAATTCGTTGCTAAGCCCCAAGTGCGAGGGGGGAAAGGTTATTACACTAAAACTCAGTACTGCTACAACACCAGCAACCAATAAAGCTACATTTGTTTTCTCTCAAAATTTAAACATTGACTAGTTTGCTGATTGAACCCCTTTGACTGTTAGTGCGTTGCCAGTACATATTGCAAGCTTATATAATCTTAACGCCCGTTTCGATCTTCATCAATTTGGGTGGCATTTTGGCAGGTATTGCTATGTACACACATACTAACATACATATGTTTGTTTGTCCAATGAAGAGTAAAAGTGTCAGATTCCTACATACCTGCGAGCACCTGCCTCAACATGCTTTACCCATACAAACATACGCAAAATGTTAATAACGTATGAATATGTATGATCCCAAAACACCAGCACAGCTTGTTAGTTCAAAAGATCCTACACATAGTTATCACGTCCCTTGGCTTTAAACAGCTCTGGGAATTGGTTTTGTTGTGACGTGGCGCTTCGGTGGTCTTAATATGACCAACTGACACAACTAGTTGACAATCGGCTTGCATGTCGCCAGCATTTCGCATAAATCAAGTCAGTGAAACTGAAATTGAAACGAGCACCGAACTTACATTCACTTTAGCTTCTCGCTACCAACAAACCAAACAGCTCACATGCACTTTGTTGTAACGAGTCGTAGGAAGGGGGACGGATTCGAGATGCATTTAAAATTACTATTTTACTTTGTGTATTTTTTTCCGCTTACGAAGAGCATACAATGTTGTAAATATCGAAATATGCAAACTTATTCCAACATTTAGATTTCATTGTCATGGGAAGTTATGGGAAATGTTTCATAGCCTCATGGGATTTCATGCTAATGCGCGATTGTTCAAAGCGCTTTTATCTCTGTCAAAGCAATTCATCCAAGTTATTTAAGTTTTTATATTTGAATCTGCTTGAAGTATATGTGGTACTGGCGGAGGATGCCATCGTAGCTACTAGACTCAGGACCGCGTAAGCAATTGAGAATGTCCATGATTCTATGATTGGATGCGCCGACTATGCAATACGAAGTACACCAACAACAGCAGGAGTTCCCATCATCATCCGGCTTTTGTAGTAGAGAATGAGGGCGATGCCCCACTAAGTAAAAAAAATAGGTGGTGCATGACCTGGCGTTGCTTCCTGTTCTACTGGGTAAGCAACTGGTAAGATATGTTATTGCTCGGTATTCGATATTTGCTGGCAGCTGCACCTCCACGTGTATTTCTGCCATAAAAACGATCGTTCAACTCATTTATCATAATCCAAAGTAGGTTAATTTTATTTTGGTTCACTGAAGATATGTCAAATAATACATAAAAAAAGAATATGTTTGGGGTTTGAAAAAATTGTGTCATTTGGCACGAGTTTAGCTGACCCATTTCGCTTCAAGGTCGAACACTCTATCCACTTAGAACGAATGACCTTTGAGAAAGAACATAAAAATGCCTGCTCTTTAGCCAGCGCGTTAAAAACTTTTCGGTTTAGTTTAAACCATTTTAAGACTATTCACCCTTTAATCCGCTAGATTTTACATTTATACAGAAATAAATCAAATACCGTAGTAGGTAATTTAAGGGCTTGCAATTTTCTCCGCTCTTTTAATTTTTCGTATTAACTTTCACCTTTACAATGTGATTCTTTACTGTTTGTCTTCTTTAGTATACCTCTCGAAGAGATAAGGGTGACCAATTAAAACTTTCTTCTTTCGAAAGCTGTCCTACAAAATAATTCCTATTGTATCGCCCTATGGGATGTATGTATGTACATATGTATGTATGTTTATTTAATACAAATTCCGATTTCGAAATGTTCGTGTAACTTTAATAATTGCAATCTCTAACGAAACAACAAACTTTTTATTTGATCGCCATTCGCTGATTTCTTGATTGTCGCAATGTGCCCAGCTCTATTCTCTACTCTTTAGCAACTACCCAACGTTGCACAGATTTTGCTGCACTCAAAAGAGCACCACTCATGCCAACTTCGGTGTAGGTATACGAAAATAAATTTTAAATTAAAAATGTCGCTCATAAGCGAAACTTTAGCGAGGTGTAGGTGCAGAGCCCAAAGTTTCTTAGCCATTGCTTTTACTTTTCACACTTTCTGTCAATTTAACAGCAAACACCAAAGCAATTGCATGCAAAAGTTGCATACCGTTACATACATACCACAAACACACACACACACACACGCATACACTGTAGCAGCGTACAAACTACGTTTGACTGTTAGAATCCCAGTTAGCAATAGTTTCTCGCTTGACATTTCAAACTTTTTCTGCCACTTAAGTTCTTCCTTAGTTACCATACTTCCGTTTGTCGTCGCTCTGCTAAGGCATTAGTTGTTGCTGTTTATTGCCTCGACATTTCTCACTGTCAAAAGTTTAGTGCGTTTGTCGTACTTTTGTAGTCGTCTGTTGCTATTTCATGTATTATTGTTGTTGCTATTATTATAACAGTTATTAGTTCTGCTGTTGTTGTTGCTGTTGCTGTTGCTGTTGTCAGTGTTACAGCAACATATCGCAATCTGCTGTTGCTTGTCTAACATGTCAAATTTGTACGCGCTACGCATATCCTTTACATGTCAAACTAAACTTTTCAAACTACAACAACTTACAGTGGCAACTTAAATACGGAAAAGGATCAGCGACAGCAGAAAATTGTTAGTTGCAAATACTTAAACTATATATATATATATGTACGATATATGTATGTATGTATGTATGTATATTTATGCGTAAGTTGGCGTGGTGATTATGGGCGTGCTAGAGATGCCAATCTCGGGATCCGTAAACATCGGGATCTCAGTTCGCTTATTTGTTTCTTTTGTAACGAAAAAACACTACCCGAAGGCTTTGGGGAGTGTTCTTGAAAGTGCCAGTGCTCTGCCGGATATGAACCATTTTCGCTCCGGTACTCCCTTGTGGTACATGCCCTTAAAACCACCAATTGCACTCTGTATGCGCAAAAATGTACTGCTTACCTTCTATATCCTTTCCTATTTTCTGCTCCATCTTCCTCTTCTTCGATATGGGATTTTTCTATTCCACTTCCAATCACTATCATTATGTTTATCTATATATCTGTCTCTATCTCTATCTCTTTCCCGATCCCTACAACTTCATATAAAAAATTTCTTTCCCTTTGCCTGTCCCTTGCCGAGCCTACCTCTTTATTCCACCCTTTTTTCTTAAGGTGTTAGCGATTGGTCTCAGTTAGCTCCCTACCAATTTTCAATCTCCTACCATAAATACTTTCAGAGACATGCAGTAGTTTAATCAACATCGGTGCATGAGTCTAGGTGGGGTTAAGTGACAACGGATTTGTGCACAGAAGGTTTTCATATATTAAGAGCTCCAATTCGCGGTTACACGACGTTACCACCTTTTTTTTTGGTCACGAAATGGGACTGCAACTTATGGCGGGAGAATACCAAAAGGATGTTAGAGTTAGTTAAAGTTTACCATCAGAGCCCCGTTTTACTTTTAAAAGATCGCAAAACCCTGGAAGTGATATTTCTCACAAATATTGTCATTTCTAGTGCGTATGAGTGGTGGCAAAGCACTTTATTCAGTTCTACTAGCTAAGTCAGCATTTAAATTTCAAATGCGTGCGTCTTGCTTGAGCTTTGCAGCTGTTAAGATACTACTTCTCCCCACGCTCACTTGGATTTTGTTGCATGTGTAAGTTAAGATTATCCATCTAGTTTTACGCGACGTTGCATCGCTTTACGTAGCAACTTTTGTTGTTCATACTCATTAAATTTTAACGAAATTCAAGCCGCTGCTAAGCATTCTGTTTCGAAACTTTTGTTGTGCACATAAGTTTGCGTTAGCTAAAGTTGTTAGTTGGTCCTTTTGAACAACGATGAAGATGCCATTACGGACAGCAAGTTAGTTTGAAGTTGCTTAAAGAGCAAAACAAGATGCAGCAGCACGGCGTATGTGTGCCTATCTGGCTGGAACTTCTTTGTTTATTATCCACTTACAATGATGATGTCATGTATTCTACAAAACTTTTAACATTTAAAATTTTCAAAATATTTCTTCATGCCATGAAAGTAGCTCAGAAAATATTGTTGGTCTGCTGTAGCATTTTTAGACATTACGTAACTCACGGAAAGAGTGGAGTATTAGAATGTGTGCGTATGGTAAACTTGTAAGTAAATATTTATAATTATGTTTAAGGATGATATCTCAGTAGCTCTTGTCGCAGATTTGTCACCGCGGATGTGTTATCGTCAAACTTATAAAACTTATTTCTATTTTACTTCTTTTCTTGAACAGTGCGCTCAAATGTACTTACATATAAGTAGTTCCAACCTATATCTTGTTGTTGTGGCGACAAAAACACCCTAGGAAGAAATAATACCTCTTTTAGTCCTTATTTTCGGCCAAACCCGGGAACGCTTTATAAGTCTCTCAGGGTATCTATATTTCCCAGGTATTTGAGAGAAACATTTTCAAGTTTAACGGTTAACTGTACGGGCTTTACATAGCGACTCTAGCACCGATGGTTCGCCACCTTGAGTAAGAGAGAGATACATTTTTTATCCCGCAGATGCCTGTCGACCTAGCGTTCCAGCGTATTTCTTTCGGGCAAGGCCTCATTATCTGTCGGCATTTAATTGCCGTTAAATTTGTTAACAAAACACCAACTAACGAAATGGCGAACAAAAAGTTAGGCACGAATGTCACTATCAAGATTTTATATATCTAACAGTATTTCATATTTGGTAGTAAATATATGTTTGTTGTACTATTTATAAATGTGTAAATATAAAAACAAAATTGCACAAGCCATATCTAAGCATGGATGTATAATATATTCATTAAGTTCTGACAGTGAAAAAAGGCAAAGCATTCCGCTTTTGAGCTGTTAGCATTTCAACACCTGAGCATTTCCACTTGAACCTCCACTTATCTCCTTCAGTTGCGCATGATAAAATTTAAATCTGGAGGCAAGTAAATTAAAACGCAAGCATAGGGGTTTGAGCGCTTCTCATACTACTCACCATATTCGTGAGTTGTAATTTGACCCTATAAAGACTGAGGGAAATTGTTACAATTGATGCTGAGGAAGCGTTGCCGTTTGCTTTGATGTTACACACGGGGCAACGCAAGGCTTGAGTGAACGGCTATGGACACAGGGAAGAATCCCTTGCTCGCAGAATTTCGAAGAGTTCGTATTCGTGCTCATTTGTCTTCTTGGCTGAAAAAGTTTTCCACTTGTAAACAGGAGCTCGAAATGAGCGACTAAGAAATACAAGAAAGATTGGATGGTTGTGCGCTTAGGTAAATAGCGAACGGAGTTGAGTAGTGAATGATTGTAAGAAAGGAGAATAAATACTGAGATACTTGGAATGTTGCAAACAACTTTTGCAAGAAACGTTCTTAATTAATTAATGTTGAAAGAACGACCTCATGGACGTAACAAAAAAGTGTAGCATAACAGTTGCTAATGCTGGAAAATGAAGGCGAAAATTAATTTGCGGTGCTTTAGGAAGGAAGTTGAGGAAATGGAAGCTGCCGAAAATTTTAAGTGTTTTAAATTATTGCCTTTCAGCTTTAATTAAAGTATACGCGACTTAAATACCTTTTACGGTTTAAAGTTACTAGCTTGAAGATTTTTCAAGTTCTCACCTTTGAGCGCTGTTGGGTATCACGTAAACGAAGAACCAAGTTGTCTATTGGCATAACATGACCCAGCCAGGCGCTTATATTTGCGTAAAGTTCGAACAGCCCATCTACAAATTTACTTCGATACTAGCCGTAAGTATCACGTGAAGTACCATACATACCGAGAAGAACTTTTCTCCCGAATACTCCAAGGTCCAACGCATCTTCTTTCGACACTATCCCCGTATATGCGCCTTAAATCCACATAGATATGGTGATAGCCTTATGGAGCTTGACCCACGTTCATCGAGAGAGGAGGCTTATTCTACATTAACTCTCTCAGCTGATAAATACTTAAGGCACGCTCAGTAAAGATTCCAAAGACAGAAATTCAATTCGCTTTCTCGGACAACTCCTCCCAAATTCTGACAGAGCTGTTGGTATTATTCAACGCCACAATACGTACCCGTGTAAGCTCTGCAGGGTAGTCAAATTCAGAGATGTCTGCATATATGTTTGTAGACAACTCATTTTCGTACCTTGAAGTTGATTGGTGGTAGATTTACCGGGTCTAAAGCAGCTCTGATAGGGTCCATTTAGCTTCTCGGTATCGCCTTATATAACGTTAAAGCTTATATAAGTTTATAATGTGGAACACCATATTATCACACAACTAGCATTTAACAAATTGTACGAGTAGGATTTAGGCTGAAATTCATATTGAGCTAAGAACCTATATAGCAGCGAGTCTTACTTTTGGATTATATGACGAGTCTCTAAAAACTAAGTACTCTTTCATAACTGAGCATATGTATCAATAAATAAATTCAGTCTTTAAGCTCAGCAGAGTTAAATTCGAGCCAAATTTATAGTTTCGTTATTAGTTTCACTGTGAACTGTCAATTTTTACTTGGAATCAGGCGCAATCGCGTGCTCTAATTCGATACAAAAAACCCTTTACGTTTTCTATTAAGTCATCAGACATTGCACCTTTGTATACGAGTATGGACCGAGAGGTAGATAAAAATTGACTAAGTCTAGTGGGGTTGGAAAAATCACAAAGTTAAGTTAAAAAGCAACAACGCAGATGTCTATCGTATGGTTCAGATAAATATACATATATGCATGTGAGTCAGGTATTCGCTTTTCACTTTCCCATTTTGCTTGATGATCTTTTTATTGATTTCTTTAAATATTTATTTCACTTCATTGAAATTCAGGGCGTGTGACTTTTGCAAAGCAGTTTGACAATCAACGGCAAAGGTTGTAGAGGAAAATGTCCTCAACTGTATGCCACACTTGGCGTACCACAAACGCTTCGCCATTGGCCCAACACAACTTTTGGCAGTGTCAATGAATCGATTGTGGTCGTATAGAATGGTTAAGCTAGCGCCGAAGTTTACCGTCAACAACAATTTCGCACCAAAACTTTTCAATAACCACTTTTTTGAATTATTCAATTTGTCAACATGGTGAGGGTAGGCTTTTAGGCAACGATGGCAATATTTTGAGAAAAAGACAATACATACATATATCGGGAGCTCAATAAAGCTTTTGTGCAAATCTTACTTATGTAGGTATTTTTTAAAGTTATCACAAAATGTGTCCTCTCGTGTTCTTTTACATGCACCCTAATTAACTTTCTCTTTTTACTTCCAAAATATCACTATATCCATACCACGATCCATAATTCGTCATACATTTTCTCTTTCCCTACCTACATTTTTATACTTTACAACTGCCCCCACTATCCTCTCAACTTTCTATTTAACCGTAGAATTTACCTTCTGACTTATTGTAGCTTAGATAAACCTCCGATTTGATGAATCTCACCTCGCATAGCTCTTCTTTTTCTTCCATGAGGAAGGTGGGGTGACATGACCTTGAAGGTTGCACTGGTTATACCACGACAGTCGGGCAGTACCGGGTTCATATCTGGCTAAGGTCTGTTATTTCGGCAACATTCCAAAATCAAACAAATTGTCTTCGAAAATGATTTAGAGTAGAATTAGGGTCCTCAAAAACTCAGGGAACGCCTGAGGAGATGAGAAAAAGAAACGAATAGCCGCGACGTAATTGCCAGGGAAAGGCCGAGCCACTAGCAACAATGAAATTCCTAAGGTAGGTCGACTGGATGAGTGGTTCACTATGGGATGATGGAACAACAGGCTTCTGGTCACAGGCAAAAGGCTGCAAGATTAATAAAATTGATTTTTTTATTACAATGTTTAATTTTCGTAACAACTTCCCAAATTGAATGCTTTTAAAAATTTATTTATAAGAATAAAAACCAAACAAAATGGTAGTACGTATGGGAGCATGAAGCCGAGAAGTGTCAGACCTACTATTAAGTATACCGAAATAATCAGGGCGACCAGTTGAGATGATTTAGCCATGTCCGTCTGTCCGTCCGTCTGTCTGTTTGAAACGTAGAGATATCTCGATGAAATTTAGTATGGAGCCGCCATTTTTTATTATATTAATCATTTGTCGGAACCAGTAAGATCGGACCAATACAACGCATAGCTTCCATACAATCGATTGTTCTGATAAACCGGCCTCTTACTCTTGCAATTAAAAAGATAGAGGTTTCGTACCTATTATATATGTAGTATGTGTAGTGCAAATGTTCCAGATCGGACTAACATGACATATAGCTTCCATATAATCCATTGATCCTATATGTATATGTGGTTTGGGCTTTGTATTTTTAAATTAACAGTTTTATAGAGTTTGTACCAATTGTAAGTAAAGATCGGACACTTAAAAAAGTTATACGTAGTCATGAAAGGTATAGCCGAAGACAGCCCTTTCCTTACTTTTTATACCCAGCGTACTAGTACTAGTACAAGGATATTATAACTTTGTTGGGATAACGGTTGGTTGTACAGGTATAAAGGGATCGAGATAGATGGGTAAAATCGGACCATAACCACGCCCCTTTTTCGTATAAAACGGGTTAATTCAATATCAGAAGCAGCTTCAATGATAAAATTTGCAATATGTATTGATTTAGATGTTCTAAGGCTGATTTTATCAATTTTTTTGAAAAGGGGCGTGGCACCGCCCACATATATTTGAAGAAATTTTCAAAGTTTGACTCTCAATAACTTCACAACAGTTTATGCTAGTATAACGAAATTTTGTAGAGGGCATACTATTGTTGTGTTAAATTCAGCTATAGAAAATAAAGGAAATCGCTTCTCGACCATGCCTACTTTTTCATAAAAGTTATATTGAAAGGAGGTGGAAATATAAGAAAAATCAGTGAACGACCACGCCCCTTTTGGCCTAAAGTTCTCTAAACAAGAGTTAGGAAACCGGAATATGCAATATCTGTTTAACTGATAAAGATATAATGCTAAAATTTAGTACACTCATTCACCTGATGATGTTATTAGTGTTGTTTAAGATTTTTTGGTAATATTTTGGAAAATGGGCGTGGCACCGCCTACAAGTGAATAAACAAAATATCAACATTTCACTATTAACAAGCCACTGTGAAAGTATCATAAAGATCGGCAATGAAAACTGATCTTCAAATAGGGACAAACAACATAATAAAATCCGTGGGCGTGCCACCACCCACTTTTTTAAAATTATGAAAATATTGATTAATGGACACATTTATCCGTATATCAAAAATTTCACAAAATACGTTAAAAGTTATGGGCATGGCACGCCTTCTTTTCCAAAGTTATATATAGGACATGGTATAACCCTTGAAAAGATCGATTGAGTACTTTTGGCTCATGTAAGCGGTTAATGCTTTATAAGCAAGGGGCGTGTCCGCGCCCACCAAATTCGCTATTGTTTAGGCTGGGAATAGATTGGTTTTTAAAATAGGCGAAATCGGATGAACACCACGCCCCCTTTTTCTGCAAACTAACGCTGGGTATTTAATGTTCGGTTCACCCGAACTTAGACTTCCTTACTAGTTTTTTATTAATTTTTTGTTGTTGGTTTTTGCGATCTTTCTTGTTTTTACATATTTGTTAGTTTTGCAAGCTTGAGATCAGAGAAACAATAATTCGTAATGAATTTTAATTGTCAGTTTTTGGGAAAAATTGATAATTGGAGAAAAATTACATTGTTAAATCACAGCGATGGATAGGATTACATGTTTCAGAGTTTCCAAGCTCATCATCAGATCCCTTTTCGGACACTGGGATGCGAACCAGTGTCTGCACCAAAGCCGCTGTTAGAAAATTCTAACATCTAAGCTATGATGCCCTGTGACGTCACAATGCACTTATCTCCACTTCAATTAATTCCCTTTTGTTTGTTTGTTCTTGCCAACATTTATTAAAAATATAAAAATAATCATTATAGGGGGTCCCTGATTACTATCCGCAGATTGTTGTCGATCTCAGGCTATATAATATCGTCGTTAACACTGCAAAACCGCGTAAGTGGCATTTGTTTCAAAAACTTTTATAGGCCCATGCGGTTTTGCTTTTATGCGTTACGCGGCTTAGCATTGTTACCGAAGATATACTTTTTGTGAAGATGAGATGTTTCACTCAAAGTATTTGTATTTAAGAAACAATTTTTAAGCCGTTTTCTGAAAGTTGTTTTGGCGGTTTTGCATATCTATCCATGCTACTCTACTTAAACCTCAATTTATGCAACTCATTTGCAAACTCAGCCTATGTTAATTTCGACTATCATTAACGGCCTTAATTAAAAACAGACACCGAATGCCTGTAGATAGTGGATGATTATAATAAACCCAGTTTGTTCATTTAATTTCACTTGGCTGCATTAAATCACGACATAAACAACGATTATAAGTGGATAACAACACTGACTATTTTCCATTTATTACTTTGCAGCAAAACCCTTAATGCTCCTTTCATTCTCACTGGCCTCTCTTTTGCTTCTCTTCTGAATGTCACAAGCAGAGTGCCGTAAATGAATGAATGATCCAACTTTAATCCACTTAATAGACTGCACTTGGACGCTCGGTTAAATGTCTGTCCTACTGACCGGACGTTTATTTTCGTATAACAAAAAGAGGAAAAATAATAACAAAAAGCACATTTGCACAATAATTGCAGCTTTCATTCCAAATCTAGTTCACTTCTTATACCAGTGCAAAAGCGTAGTGGGTGGGTTCATCTGCCCCACGCCGAAAATATTTAAATGCATTTGCTACATTTTTAACGGCAATGTAGGAAATGTGACATTCGACTTATGAACCAAAAAGGGGGCACAATTTGAGAATGGGTAGCAGCATGCAAAGAGATTTAATGCAACGGATGCAGCGTAAATAGCAACAAACGTTTATGGAACCGTTTCCGGTTTTTTATATTTTTTGCTATAACTTACGAATTTGCTTGGCGTTTACAATTTTCTCGCGTTCTACAAGTAGCTGCTCTGGCACGTATGGCATTTACAACAGCATATTTCCTGTAATAATATATTTAAAGGATTCGGATTTTAAAGTTATTTTTATTATTGTTGTTTCAGCTTCTTTCTTTATATTTTTTAGATTTTGTGTACAAATTCCTACCATAATGACTGAAAATATCAACCTATTTCAATAGGTAAATAAGTCGAGGGCTATTGTAGCATATCAAAAATGTTTCGCTAGTTCGTGTTAATACTTATAAACTAGAGCTTGTGATAATCGCTTAATTCCAAATTCAATGAGTCAAATTCAAATAATGGTTGATCGTAGATTATTCGGATAATGGGTCGCTGTCGACTACTAGAATAAAAACTGTTGAGCTACACCTAAACTAATCGAATTCTCTTTTCTAATCTAAAAATGATATAATTAAGTGATGGACGTGCAGCTTTTTCAAATTTTCATACACTCGCATCGTTCGTTGAAGATGAAAAAGATTGTGTACTAAAGGACTATATGTAGGAACCGTCTGCATTAAAAGATGCACAAAAACTATTATTGAAGTGATTTGTTGGTCAAAAGTATCCTTCTTTGGAGCAAGAGTTGAAATAAAATATTTTGGTGAAAAGAGAGAGCCAGATTTCACTGAAAAAATAGTCTGATGTTCGCGAACAAAACCTATTTTAGCAGAATTATGAATAAAAAAACTTCATTCTTATTAAAAATCACAGGCTAGAAAATGTTGAAGTTATGATAGCTGGCATTCATAAGACAGGCCATTTTTTTCAACAGATTGTCACACAGATTTTGGTAGGATGTACAAAAATACATTCTTCTTTTTTAATTTTGAAGGGTTAGTACGAAACCCATCCATGTTTACATTCAATTTCCAAACCGACTCTAAAATTGGTTGCGTTTTACTTCAAAGTGATTTCCAAAGCGTCGTAAGAGATGTGATTTGAAATATTTCGGTTCCAGCTTCATATAAACATGGCATATGATACTTCACAATTTTCTGTGATTTAAACTAACGATATCGCTCGTTCTATTGTAAACAGGGTTAACTCAAAATTTTAATTTTTTTAGATATTACGATACATTTTAATAGCTACCCAAGGTCTTATATTCAATGTTATAAAAAAGTCATTTAACTAAAAATGGCGGAAAGAGATGTATTTGTATCTGTGTATTATAAATTTTCGTAGCTTATCTGTTCAATGTAAAGTAAATCAATTCGAAACATGTTCTCTGATTCTGTTAGATAAAAAGTGGTTTGATTTCAAGTTGATTCACTCTATTAGAAAATAAAAACGCATTCTTTCAAAAAACCCATTTTCTTTTTTGTATGAAACTGTATTACATATTTAGAAAATTTCCGTATGAAGCTATTTCTCTCTGAATAATTTTTTTATTGTAAAGTGAATTATCTCAGAATGAAAAAAATTTGGATGGAATTTAGCATCTTCCTCACATTAATATAAATATTTTGCTTATCGGTATACTAGCTTAGTACTTGTAGTTTGCCGTCATACCTTATAAATTGTCGTGACCCTTCTAGTACCAACTACATTAGTCGTAAAAAATAACTGTTTGAATAGACAAAACTTTATTTGAGTTAACCCTGTTTACAATGGAACGAGCGATATTTATTTATAAATTATAAGTACACTCATATGTCACTCACCTCTATATGTATTTGGTATCTTCGGGAAACTGTTAGTCACTATCCAATTGAACTAAAATTTAGTATGCATTTATTTTAAAATTGGTTGAAATTTTCGCATTTGCACTGCAAATTATAACTACCTATTTTATATGATTCCGTGTCATCTCATTTTTGATCTAAAACTTGCAAACTTTTTCAGGAAAAAATTTAAGTGCATTTACATATGTACATATGTAATTTTCTATGAAATGCAATTCCTCACAAACGGTTCTGAATAAGAATGTTCGTCATACAGGTCGTTTCCGATTAAGCCTTGCCTATTGGGAAAGCCAAATAGCGAGTGAAATTGTAAACAAGGCACATTTGCGGGTGATTTGCCCTTTAATCGACTTCAACTTAATTAATTTTCAAATGCCCATACATTAATATCACCTCTGCAATAGTAAATAAACAGCATCCCTCGTGTGCAAAATTACTTTCCATTCATATACCCGAAAGATCGCATAAATATTTGCTTTCATGGCCCCCGGGGATAACACTGATAGGAAATTCTTACTTGCACAGCTCATTAACGTACAAAAAACTCAATTTAACAGGTAACAAAAACAAAAATGATGAACCCCTAAAAACATGAATCAGTATAAAACAAAACAAATATATGTATATACATAAGAGGTGTAGGTGATGCCTACACACGCACATGCATATGCCCACAGGACACGCGTTATTCTGGGTTTAATGATGAGTACTCATACGCCCCAGTAGACATGCATTATGGAGAAGAGCAACACAAAAATACACAGAAACATAGAAGTATGTGTATGTGTAGCAAAAAACCAAACCAGAAATTCTTGCATACACATGTACCGATGTATGTTTGTGTATCACACAATGAGGCTTATCATACATACATATATTTCCTATTGCCCACACAATTACTTAAGTAACCATAATAAGCGCCAGCACTAGCAAAGTACTCAAAAAAAATCCTGCTATTGATTTCCAAAGAGAGTGATCCGTGAGTGGTTGATATTAATTTGTGTAACCTATAAAAAGGTACAATTCGGCTCCTCATTAGATATATACAAAGAAAAGGGATCGCCTCTATGCAAATAAAGATAACAAAACTTCTAATTCATCCCAAACTCAACTCATTTTGTGGAGGGTACTAAATTATTTGTATGCCCGCGTGTGTATACATTAGGAAGACCAATTCACGGAGGAAAAAACTCCTCAGATTGTGTCCCACCAATTTGTCAGAAAATTTAAAAGCGCCACTCAACGAACTGCAAGATAAGTACGGCCTTAATTCCCTCCATTGAATATTCTACTAAATTAAAATTATCTTTTTTTTACATAAAAGTCGTCTAGCATAGAGATAATCATAACTTTAATTTAGATTTATTTATTTATTAGAAATATTTTAGTTTAGTCAAAATATGTTTTTTATGGAACATGTCGTTCAATCGCTTGGCTGTCGCAAAATACCCAATTGAAAATGTCTCTATAGCTTGTTTGTAAAGGCGATATTTTTCGAGCTAATATAAAAAATACGCACAGCAAATTGATTTTCGTGGTGCATTTTTTAAGAAGATTTGTCGGATCGTGTAGATACCTCGGTTGCAGAGGAGTTTACTCTTGAGAGTTTGGCGAAGTTCTAGTTGCTTCGATTTGGAAAATCAGCAATCAATGTTCATCAAATCTAATGTTGATCTAGAATTGCTTACTCACTCACCGCTACAATTTTTAAATGAATCTGGCTGACTAAATACAATTTAGCCCGAAACGATACACCCTAATATGAACATAAAAATATATGATTACCTTTTAAAAACAAATATTTTTAGAATATTACAGACACACCCGAGTAACTCCTTTGCATATTTATGAATACTTCAAATAACAAGCGTGAAAAGGCAACAATCGGCAACCAAACACGCGACAACAACAAAAACAACAAAATGAAGGCAAA
The DNA here is from genome assembly GCA_951509765.1 of Sphenella marginata. Classification (NCBI taxonomy): domain Eukaryota; kingdom Metazoa; phylum Arthropoda; class Insecta; order Diptera; family Tephritidae; genus Sphenella; species Sphenella marginata. The sequence continues at coordinate 46,574,397 of OX608083.1, forward strand.
TGACGTTGACCAACTGGGCATAACAAAATGGTAAAAAGAAAAAAGGAATGTGCCGGAAACAAACCATTGCACACCTGTTGCTAACTTGGCGGAAGAGTTGTGGTTCAACATTCCAACAAAGAAAACAAAAAGGGGGAATTTAGTTAAACTTGAGGAATTTTTATTAAGCATCCTTTCCATCAACCACTCGGTATGCTTATATCCACACACACAAATATCTTGTCGAACAGCTAAAGTCAAGAGCTTGTTGCCAACTCATGATATGTTGCACGTCCAATATTCGTGCGAATGTGCAAATTGCGTAAGATAAAATTTCAAGGAAACCCATTTTAAATAGAAAATTTCTGTAACAAGGAAAAACCACAACCACAACCTGCAACAGTCCAACTAAAGCCGTAAGCTGCCCTTAACACTTGGCCATTCATATGCTAGAGAATATGGTATTTTATTTTGTTAATATCTGCCCTGTTTTCTTCTCCATGTTTCTCACCTCACCTCATTCTTATACGTCTGAGTGTGGCGTTCATTTCTGTGGACGGTGGGTGGGTGTGTGCATTGTGCTCTGGGCCATTTCATTTGAATTACCAATTCATTGCCCACAGGTGATACTGAAGCGTTGACTAACGAATTACCCTTTTTCGCTCACACATGTTCGGGCCCTTTTACGACGATTTATTATCCGCACAAAAGATCACATTTCATTCATTTTATGACCGACAATGGTCAGTAATAGTAGCAATGACCCTCGTCAAATCTGACTACATGTGATGCTAGACAGTGTTGTAGCCCGCTCTTTAAGTGCATGGCTGAGGTTATACCTTCTACCTCTTCAACTTCAACAATTCTAATACTTCCAGCTCATGTGTGACGGGGCAATTTTCTGCTTGTGCTATCCTGATCCACATGCCCACATTGAGATATGTGCTCGTATAAAACATTTTGGTTAGAGTTTATGGCCATTACCACCTGGTAGCTTTTGGTGAGTGGCTTTTGTTTTCTCAGTTTTTAATGGCTTTTTTAAACCACATTAGAGAAACTATTAATCTTAATGCTTGCAATTTCGTGCACTTAGAGAGGTTGGAGGACCATGTTAAACGAAAGCTGAACTTTGGATTAGAATTATAAAACTGCTTGGGAATGTTAAAAGCTAAAACGAGTTAAATAATTTTGGAATGAATTAAATAATTTTGGAATCTCAAAATATTTACTAAAAAAGAAGCTAGTAGTAAGCATTTATTTTTGAAATTTGATGGGTAAAGTTTGTGCATGCAGCTCCAAAACAGCTATACGCACAGTCGTTATCGTAATCGGATCTGAACCGGGACCATTCGCCCGATCATGCGCAAAGCCGTGCCCGTAAGAGAACCTGTGACTACGCTATGTGACCATTTTGAAAACCTCATTGATAAAAAAATGCTCAAATACTCCATGGTCCATGACTTCCAGCCATGCATCAGGACGTATATGATAGGAACGTTACATAGAGTGTCCTCTTGCCAACGAGAATGAAGCGATATTCGGCTCTTTACATTCGAAAACGTGGAAAAAATTGTGCGTAATCCTATTGCTTAGTTTCTATTCCAAAACTTCTCAGAAATTGATATTTATTATGTATTATGTTCAATGTAACCCAGACTGCTTCGTTCTATGTGCACCCCGGCAGTCTTGCGTAAAAACAAACATTTAGACATGAAAAGCCACTTTCTCGTAACTTTGAGTCAACTAGCAACTTACATGTTGGTGATTGGAAAAAAAGATACAGAGTACTTTTTCGCGGAGTACTCAACCATATTTCACTTTTCCGCATCTTTCTTTTCCACAGCTAGTTTTTTGTTTTTGCTGTGAACTCTAATCAGGCTTATAATTACTATCATTTGCTTCGCAAGTATACATATATGCTCATAAACATATGTTTACATGATTACATGCGCCTTGTTGGAGAAAATTCATACATACTCGTACATTGATGTAATATTGAAGTATTGCTAGTTCTGTATGCGGTATGCTAACAGTGGGGTTGTATAGGGTGTTTTTTTAGGGGTATAGAACTTTGAATGGAAATAAAACACAATAAAATCGTTTTAAGGTCCATCAATTTGGCTTTATTGGAAGGATAATTTTATGCCATTAATGTTTAAATATGATTTCGGGCATGTGGCCGCCGCGGCTGGCTCGAATAAAGCCAATTCTACAGGTCCAATTTTCAACCACTTTTTCGAGCATATGGGGCCGTATGTCGGCAATAACGCCACGAATGTTGGCTTCCAATTCCCCTAACGTTTCTGGTTTGTTGGTGTAGACGAGCGACTTCACATATCCCCAAAGAAAATAATCCAATGGTGTCAAATCACACGACCTTGGTGGCCAATTGACAGGTCCATTCCGCGAAATTATGCGCTCATCGAATGTTTCCTTCAATAAATCGATTGCGACGTGCGCTGTGTGGCATGTAGCGCCGTCTTGTTGGAACCACAACTCATCCACATTCATGCCATCCAATTCGGGAACAAAATAGTCGGTTATCATGGCTCTATACCGGTCTCCATTAACGGTAGCTGCCTCTCCAGCATTATTGCGGAAGAGGTATGGCCCAATGACTCCACCAGCCCATAGAGCACACCAAGGGTCTCATGTGGATTCTCTTCACTCCAAATGCGGCAATTTTGCTTGTTGACGTAGCCGTTCAACCAAAAATGAGCCTCATCACTGAACAAAATTTTGCCATTTGAAAAAAAAATTTGAACCATTATTTTCGAAATAAATTTGCACGATTTGCAAGCGTTGTTCTTTTGTCAACCTGTTCATGATGAAATGGCAAACCAAACTGAACATAAATGACATTAGAGTTGCCAGATTTGACCACAAAATGCCAGTTTTATCTCTATTCGAAAAACAAACCTGTAAAAAAAACACCCTATATTTCAAGAAAGTAGTAGCAGCATATGTACATATATGCGTGAGCTATTGGAATGGTTGGCAAATTATAAAGTATATTTTTGCCATGAAAAAGCTTCTATCTGCTAGGCAGATGCCGCCAATTTTCAGGATAGAGCTAGAAATATTACACCCCAAATAGAAAGAGCAGCTCATCCTTACCCTTCTCGGAGGTTTCTCGCGCCAGATTATTTTTATTATTAGTCTTCAGTGAGTGGCTGAAGTTATCTTGCATAAACTAAAGATCTGAAATCTCCGCTACATTTCTGAATGACATTTGATCACCAATATACTCGTACGTAGAAACTTTAAACTTTCATAATGCCGGGATTTACTACTTTTCGGGATTTGGTTGTTCGCTATTCTCCAACAGTTTAGGTTGAAAAAAGTGAAGGCATTTTTTGAGGAATTTTATTTTATTTATAAACAAATAAAAATAAATAAATTTTAAAAAATGAAACTGATATATCGAACCGTAACCGCAATTTTAGTGTAAAATTATCTTTGTCATTTCTGTTTGGACGATCATACATACATATATATGTATATGTGTAAGTCAGAGTTTTGCTACGAACATAAAAGTTTAAAAATGTTAATGTTTTTTCTTTTCGTAGTTTCCTGATGATGACTTCAGGTTGAAGTCGAAATATCGAAAAAATAAATATTTGAATAGTACTAAAAAGAAGTTTTAATCAAACATTTTGGCCTTAAGCTCAATAAAAATAAATTGAGAAATACAAAAATTAAATTTTACAGGAGACATTTTTTTAGTTCAGAAATATATGCTTTATTTTCGAAACAGTTCTTACTTCTTTCTTCTTTAAATGGCCATCTAACCGCCTGAGCGATTTTGACCGTCCAACATAGCTCGCCAGTCATTTCTTCCTTCTTCCTTTTCTCATGGTCTTCCTCTTCCTCCAGCGGGTGCCGATAAATATACCTTCAGGGCTGGAGCGTCTTCGTTCATTCGCACGACGTGGCCTAGCCAGCGAAGCCGCTGCGTAAAGCTCAAACAACTCATCATTAAATCTTCTTCGGTACTCGCCGTCGCCAACGCGTAGAGGCCTACAAGTCTTTCGCCTCGTCAGATGTTGTTAGTGTCCACGGCTCTGCACTATATAGCAGGACGGGAGCGATGAGTGACTTGTGGAGTGTGATTTTCATGCGTCGAGAGAGGACTTTACTTTTCAATTTCCTACTCAGTCCAAACTAAACAGTACTTACTACAGTTGTAATATTTTGTGAGATTTTTTAAAACACTTGAATTATCTCTATCTATCAAAATAAGTATGTATTTTCAAAATTTTTTTGGTTACACCAAATTTGTGGTTATGGCTCGATGGGTATGTATAATTGTAATTAAATCAAAGATAAACCAAATACATATGTATGTAGGTGCTCAACTTTTTATACCTTTCATGAACATGAAATGGTATTATAACTTTGGTCCGATGTTTGTAAGTGTGAGAAGAAGAAGAGACAGACCCACCATTAAGTATACCGAAATGATCAGGGCGACGAGCTGAGTTGATTTAGCCATGTCCGTCTGTCCGTCCGTCTTTTTGAACGCAAACTAGTCCCTCAGTTTTGGAGATATCTCGATGAAATTTTGCAAGCAGGCGCCATTTTTGCATAGGATTAGTCGGAACCAGCAAGATCGGACCGATACAACGCATAGCTCCCATACAATCGATTGTTCCGATAAATGGGTTTTGGCCTATAACTCTTGCAATTAAAAAGCTATTAGAGCGAAATTTCGCAGGTTTAGTACATATTATATGCGTAATATGTGTAGTGAAAATCACCTAGATCGGATCAACATAACATATAGCTCCCATATAATCGATAGTTTCGATAAATTTGTTTTGGGCTATAAATGTTGCAAATAGAAAGCTAGAAACGTAAAATTTTGCACGTTTGGTACTTATTATATATGTGATGTGTGTAGTGAAAATCATACAGATCGGACTTACATAACATATAGCTCCCATATTACCGATTGCTCCGATAAATGTGGTTTGGCTATGTATTTTTAAATTAACAGTTTTGGAGAGTTTGTAAGTAATTGTAAGTAAGGATCGGACACTTAGAAAAGTTGTGCGTATTCATGAAAGGTATAAAGCCTTCGGCACAGCCGAAGACAGCCCTTTCCTTACTTGTTTTTAAATTATATCTACCCAACTTTTTTTAAATGTTAAGAGATTGTTTGGGATTCTCTCTTTGAGTCCGTATAGGGTATCACAACGGGCCCAATGGTGGCCTAAGTGTCGGGCTGTTACCTAAGTGTTTCGGCCCAGCCCTCGTAACCTAATGAAACCAAAAAGATTGTTTTTATGTAGTTTTGTAAATGTTTTTTAATGATAAACACAAGTTTCTCGAGTTTTTGTATTTATATTGCTGTGAACAAAATTTAAAGCAAATAAGTAGAAAAATATACATACATATACAGTGGCTAGCACAAATAAAATTACTATACATCAATAAACAGAATTTAGAGTTTGTTCATAAATAAATCACATCCCGAAAACCTCTTCTAAGGGTAAATCATGTGACTCCGAAATGGGCATGCCTAGGAACTCAATATTTCTGCTTATCGCCCCTTTCGAAGTTTCTCAGATCACTGTCTACAACCATTGTTTAAAAAAAAAGCTTGTATCGAAAATTCCTTAGATGTATTGGGATGCTTGAGCTTCGTTTTCTAGTCATTTCGTAAGACACAGCCGGGGCGTATGAGTAACATTTTCTTAAAAAACCAAGCTTGAAAATAGTGTTACGAGATAAAACTATAAATGAGTTCAAATAGACAAAGACAAGTTTATCAAACTACTGTTTAATTTAGTTATAACTCCGATTGAGCTCAGAAATAATATAATTTGTTATAGCTGGCCTATAAGACATGCAGAAAAAGTACGCGGTGACACACACTTTACTAGGTAAAAAAAGTGGAATTTGGTTTGGAGGAGCAGGTAGAATTATTGGGTGGAGAGAACAAAATAGGAAGAGAGAGAACGAGGGAGATATTATGTATATTTGTGTGTAATACAAATATACAGTTACATAATTGCTTTGGATTGGAAATGCAATAAACACTTGAGCGCAACTACAACAAAGTCACTCCCGGAATTAACAAAATATATTAAACGAATATTTCCTTTGATATTGAACTGTGACTAAAAATAAGCTCATACATACAAACGTACACATATATGCATATATCTATGGCATTGAATCTGAGGTTGAAATGTCTATGCCTTGCGACGCCATTCGAAGAACACCGTAATAAATTTTCGTTTTTTTGGGTCTTTGTTGAGAGGAGCCCATACTCACTCAAAAGTATTGAACTAAGCCTGTCGTAAGAGTAGACTAAAATCTGTTTTCGGATTCAACGAAATCGTTTATTCTCTTTTGCGCATTGTTTGTTTTTGACGCCATTGCCATGCACGCTAGAACCGCGGGTAAATGAACCGTATTGCCGACGGTTACGATTTCTGGTTAGATAATCTTCTAGGTAAAAAATTGCCGGTTACGCACCGAATCGACTCGTATTTGTTAAATTTAAGCAATCAGGAGGTAAATTTTCAGATTTACTGTATATCTATTTGCGATATAATTTACAGAAAGTTGAGTTTAAACTTTAAATTTTGAAGTTAATCGTAATGTCGTAAAACATGTTAACACTCTCTCTTCTGATATCTATTTTTACTCTCAGGAATCCCGGCGCCTTGAACTAAACGGAAGAGAAAAAACACGGATTAGGACGAGATGTAGCTGGAGGCTGATAACTAGACACTTATACCTTAGTAATAGCAGAGGAGGCCTTTCTAGCTTTGCTCCATATATTTTGGAGAAAAGAAAGCAACCGTCGTTTGGCTTGAGACTCCTGTTTTTTCTCGCGAACACTTAAAATGTATAAAGTGGCTAGTTAATAAAAACTTTCAGTTCAATATTTTAGAGGGAAAAATTAAATTTAGTTTCGGCTTTCCTCCATTGAGCGGGATTATACTGCTGAGTTTTTCTAGGCAACTGCGTCATCTTTTCATTTGGTTTATTTGGAAATAATTTAAAATAGTGCACCTACGGTTCTTGATAAAACGGATGATAATTAGTATTGCCCAGTTCCTGTATAGTTAAGACGAAAAATTAAGTATACTGGAACGATTTCCGTCATCCCTTGTCAAGTTTGGATTTTTAACAAACCGGTTTCGGCGTTCCGCCATCTTCAGTGTTTTGTTTCGTTCTGCTCTCAAATGCTCTCAAAAATAATTGGGAGTTCAGAGGTAAATTTATAATTACAATTTTTTCTTATTTTCCAGTTTTATTAATTGATCCAGAAGAAAAAAATCCAATTACGTTACCCTAATGTTCGTCTACATTGAAACTTTATCTCTATGACCTTTTTCAATTCATTCCTCCCAGTTTTTTGACCCGTTTGACGTGCTTTTGGCATTCGAAACTCAATTTTCGTGCAGTTTTACCCAATTAATTTTACAATGACAAAAAACACAGCAAAAGTTATAGGAAAGCTGCGCCTACATACGTATTTACTTGTATTTATCACTGGAAAATCAGAATAAAAAGTCAATTATCTGCTTTGTAAATAAAAGCAGTACCATATACAAATGTACATATATATTAGGGATGCGATCCCGGCATTCTGTGCTTTCATTAATATTTTCGATTGAATCATACAATTAATTCTTCGGGTTCAAGGCCGACTCACTTATTTTTGCAAAAATTTTTACACATATTTAGAATTTTATTCGAATGCTCTCTCATAAATGGAAAATGGGAAAAAGTTAGAAACAAACACAATAATTAGTTATGGATCTATTTCGAAAGCAGCGATTATTCACACCATTGATATGTATATTTAATCAACAACTGCAATAAATTGAAAAGGAAGCAATTCGAAGATTTGATTTCGAAAATTCGAAAATTTTCGAAATTATTATAATTGTTTCATATACATACATATATGTAAGTGATTTTCGTCTGTTACCTTTACTTATCTCTCGAATGATACAAAAAATCATTTTTAAAATCCAATTTTTGTTGTGAATTTTATTGGTTTCTTAAGAAATTGTAAAGACACTTTCTAAACTGTTTGAGAATAACGAATTAACAGAAAGCGGGATTGTAAAAATTGAAAAAAATTATCATTCCTATTATATATGTATGTATGTACATATGTATAACAAATTTTGTAAAATAACGTATGTATGTATGTATGTATGTATGTATAACAATGGTTAACCACCCATACAGAACAAGTTGTTTATTTTTGTCATCCGAATGACGAATTTTATTATTAAATAAATTTGTGTTAGCTACGAATTTATGATCGAAGAGTTTGGAAGAGTGAGAAATGCTACATACAATTCACTACAGAAGTCGGGGTTGTACGCATAGCCTCACTAACTCCAACCGTAGCCATTCGTTGTAAACATCCGTGGAGGGCAGTATCTAGTGCACTTCACTTGACCAATGCTGTATTGAAGAGAATAGCCACCACAGTTAAAAGTGTCCTCTAGGTAGTTTTACCCGGTCACAGTGTCAATGATAAAATGCATCCATACGATGCGTCTCATATAACCTTATATTGTTTATTAAAATGACTGATTCCATGCTAGATTCCTGTAACTTATCACACTAGATTGGGTTCCCGGTCACAGGAACATCGAGGGCAATGAGAAGTCGGACGAATTAGCAAAGGCTGGGGCATCATTAGATGCCACTCAGGCAATAACGGTGCCCAGCCCTCTCGAAGAGATTAAAAGAAAATTGCCATTAGCAACTGGTACTCTTCAAACACCTGTAAAATCACCAAGCAGCCATGGCCCGACTACAATAAGAAGAGAACGGAGAGCTTATTAAGCAAATCCAGGACGGATATCTACAGAATCACGGCTACAATAACAGGACACTGGCCGCTGGGCCAACATGCAGAGAGAATGGGGAACCCTATCAATGAAAGGTGTTGAAGGCAGTAAAGAAACAGTCACTCACTTCCTCTGCGATTGCCCAACCCTAGCCAGTACTAGGCACAAAGCCTTAGGTATGTTTGAGCTGACGGACCTAAGGGAAATCTCAAAATGCTCAATAGATGTCATTCGATTCGAGCAGGAACACAATCAGTGAACACCATAGGGGTGAAGGTTCCAGGGTATGTGCATCAAAATGGCGCCACGCGCGCTTTTTGGGCTTGGTGTTTTGACCGGGCAGCAGAGCAAACCAACCAACCTCAAAAAGGCTACACACATACCCCTTCCACTTGCACCTAAGTTTACGCACTCATCAGCGTCTAGTCTTTCTATTCCAACTCTTCGCAACTAGTTACTTCTCCGAGCATGTTGGTACAGAGTTCTTACAAGATATGGTTAAACTGATTTGACTTGGCTTAGATATGTTGCGACTGCTGCTTCCCAAAATTCAGACGCTAGTCCGTCTGCTGTGGTAGCGATTCCGGGCAAATTATAGCCCCCTAACCCGCAGACGAAAATAAAAATAACATCTCTACTCCACTATCAATTGTAGCTGCTGATTTTAGCCACTTCATAAGACCTTAAATTGAGTGACCCTACCAAGATGTCGCCTTCTTCAAGCCATCGAAAATAGTGAGGCACTTTTGCTGCATGCAATAAATCGTTCTGTTCAGTCCAAAAAAAAAATAAGTAAAAAGTGAGACACGACAAAATGAAAATTTTTTAATATAATTGGTATCACCAATTATTATTCGATTCCATTCCAATTTATTTTTTGTAAATCAAGCACTGCATATTGGCCACATTGCGATTGCAATTAATATTTAAGAAACCTTGTAAAGGATGCAAAATGCAATATTATTGTATTCTCTCATTCTCGTACGTCCGCATAGCAAGCATTAATTTGGAAATGCGTGAAATATTCTGAAGAAAATGTAAATGTTATTAAAAAGAATCTGCTGCAGTCAAAGGAACATGGTAAATTATAACAAAAAGCAACAAAGTTGAAGTTCGGATGGATGCTAACATCAAATACCCAGCTGCAAGGTTTAAGCGCTGTGTTGGAAAACAATTTATAATAAACTTACCTTTGGTACAAAAACTATTATTTTAGTTGGAACTATGTCCACTATATATGAAAATATTTTCTTACACTTTTTTCAGCCGTATCAGCCGAATAATAAGCATCTTAATCATAAACAAAAATAAGATAATTCCGCCAGATGGCTCTGCATGCTGAAAAGCTTTAGCGGTTGCCTATTTGTCCTCTCAATTATAAACTTTTACTAATTAAAAAAGTATCAAAAAATAAAAAGCAAAATTATTAAGATTATTTGAAGCTATTTAAAATAAAAATTTCCACAAAGCGGAGTCACTCCGAGTGTATTGCTGTCATGGAATAGCTTCTCAGTAGAAATTCAGAGTGGGCATAAAATATATAAAAATTCGGTCGAAAAGCTCAACCTTACAAACATGTATGTATGTACATATGTATTTTGGTATGCCTATCGTAAGAAGCAACTCTTATAATATTTTTTTAAATTCAAGTATTCATTGTTCTTCTCTATTACCTTATATTAGTAATAAAAGTTACGGTTTTAATGTTAGCCAATAGCTTGTAGCACCAAAGAAGGAGGCGTTCGAAAAATTTTAATACACTTCACCAATCTATCACTAGTCATCTAAGCTATTACAAAAAAAATGAAACGCTGAGTAAAACAAAATGAGATGCAAATCTAAATCCGAATAAAGCGCGGGCAATCGGCCTTAAATAAAGCTTTTAATTTCGATTTCGATTTTCAATTAAGCACCAACGTCAATTTCCTCAAAATAAACTTTCGCTTTACTTTCGTAATTGGGCTGCAAGGGTAGCACTTTGTAATGCCAAATATTAATTTACATTGAGTTCGAGGTGGCTGTGCTGGTGGCAATAGTGGTAACCAGAATGAAAACGGCAAACGGCAAGCGGCATCTGTCAAATTATTTTTACACGTGTTCTTATGGGGAGGAATTTTTTGAACACGACGCGACAAAGCGGCAATCAATCACAGATGCCGCTGTCGCCAGATTAGATCTAATTCTATTTTGACAAGCGGCAGATGGTGGCGTTTGGTTTTTTTGACAATAAAAACGAAAGGAAGAGTAAAATAACTTGTAAAATAAGTTCCAATTATTACAGAATATGTCTCTTTCACACTTTTTACAACATTTTTTGCTACTTTTCAAGATGATTCGCACCTGTCGCCCCTGCTCTCATTATAATCATGTCGCCAATGCTTGACGGCAAATATCGTCAATCTTCATTTTTCTCCGTTGTCGTTTGCCGCCGTCGTGTTCATTGTGGACGGGCCTAATGGCAACAATTACTTGCAAATTTTGCATATAGTCAGCGTCTCATTTCCTTCACTTAACTGCTCTATTTCTTCCCTTCTCTCTCTTTCCTTTGTTTGCATATCCCACTCATGAGCTTATTGATTTTAACACTACACCTTTTCATTCAATTCTCATTCAATTTATTTTGCTTTTTTGTTCACTTGCAGATTCTCCTTTACCCGGAGGAGGGTTGGGCACGTACAGCCTCTTCTAGCTACTGGACTATCACACCCTGCTGGTGGCAACCGAATCGTTGTCGCATCGAGGAGTTCACGGGCACTCAACGTCAATCGACGAAAGCTAAAATGGTGCCGCTTGAACAAAAGGGTTCACTACTCATTGCGGGTCATTTTCGTAGGAAAAAAACGTCAACCAGCAGTACACCAGGCAGCACCTCTTGCCTCGACCGTGTTGATGGTAGTGATGATAACGAAATTGCGGCGGGCAATTGCAAGGAGAAGGAAATTGACGAATTCAAATTATATCTAACCTCGAATATCTCGATGGAGGATTATAATATGGGCTACTGTTTGACAGGATTCGTGGAGCGAAGATGCCAACAGACCAATACTTATCAAATGACCCACTTCGCCGTCATCAAACGGCAATGGCCGTCCATTAGCAGCTCAGATGCAAAATCAACGTAATTAAATGAAACATTTTGCATGAAGTATTTATTTATTGTACCTACATACGTATAAACGTGTGTATGTAGTTATGTAAGTAGTTATATGCGTACTTAACAATTTGATGATGATGAAAGTGTTGTGTGAGTGTGTATTGGTATGTATTTGTGTTTTTGTATATTTAGTTTTGTAAGCCAAGTAGAAATAATTTAGGTTAAGCTAAGTGTTGGAATAGCTTTAGAAATTAAATAGACAGTTCCACAGTGCAATTTAATGAAATGAATTACATTTAGGAAATTGCAGTCTGCTTTCAGGCGCTTTAACGTAATTTTCGGCATTTAACGCTACACTCTGCATTGCTACTCTATTTAAACAATAAAACTAATATGTGAGATTGTGTGTGCACATTCATGCATTTTTGCTTATATTTGTATGAAAATGTTTTTTTGTTTTTATTAAAACCACTACATCGCAGATATTATGTGAAATTTTAAATGGACTTCGAGGTTTAACGCAATACAAATGATACACAGCATTTTAAAGTGACATTTAAATATACAATAAAAACAAGTGGCAGCATGAAATGGCGAAATGCAAAATCTCTGGCAGGCAGTGTATAAAATCACAAATTTGTCATGGTTTTATTAAATAAAAGATCGTCGGCCTTTTGCCAGAAACATGAATGTGCTAAAATGAAATGTTGTGAAATCACGCTTGAAAGTTAATAGCTTTTGAAAAACCAGCACATTTTGACTGGTAACTTAGATTGCGAAATAGTGTAAATTTTCGTGAACTTTAGAAAACTCAACAATAATCCGGTCAGCATATTAGCTCAAAATCGGAGAATTGGCACATTCGCGCTCTTGCCAATAGGGATAGCCCAATTGTACCCATTTATACCCGAACCGGTACTTTTAACTCCTATAAGCATGCTCCAAAAACTGAAGTTGCCTTGCACCCCTGTGAGTAGGCTCCACAAATAAAAACTAGCATACCCGGTAGACGTTGTTCTGCTCGACTAATGACTTGCCTAGAATTAAATTTTCAAATATTTGTTTATTAATTTACAACATTCCATTTATAGCAGTACTTTAGTATATACAATATTTTTGGTTTTCCCGTCTTTTGTATAAACGAATAAATTTTTTGGATGTCCCACTAGTCAACATTTCACATATAGCTGACCAAGTGAAATGTATAGTAAATGTTTATTTATTTCGATCTAAAAGATATCTTGCAAAAAAATCGGTTGAGTACTTTAGACGGCTATAAAGGACACACAGCTACAAATGCATTATTATTTATAAGATTATAGCCGACTGTAGATTAAAGGGATTAATTGCTGAACGCTCTCTTTGTATAGTATCCAAAGGGTATTAATTAAAATTTTAACATGCCGTGCTGCAATATTGTATGTAAAAATTTCGAAAATACGCCACTGCTGACCCACAAAAATCACAATTTAAGTAACAAAGCTACCATAATATAAAAAGCAATTTCGGCGTTTTTAAATATACATAATGGCTTAAGCAGAATCAGTACGGCGATACGTTGAAAAAACTGACAGCTGAGTAGACGAGAAGTGTTTGTGTGCGTAGCGACAGATACGACGCATACGGCAAAATAGAATTTGCTCTAAAATCGACGTACGTGACGTAACTGATGTATTGCCGGACTTATTCTGTTTGAGCTATAAGCGCGCAATCCCACATATTAGTCAAAACTTTATACTTCACCCATTTGCTCAAAAAAAAAAATAATAATGTTGGTATTAATTGAAAGCTGGAAATGCTTGTGAAAATTATCTGATTTTATGTAGAACCAGAGGCTAAGTATAAATCTCAATGTGCTCGTAGAAATGTGTAGAAACTATTGAAAGCAAATGAAATATGCAAGACTTTATCTTATAGTAAAAGCAAAAATAAAACAAAAACCAAAGAAAATACTGTCCAACTGTGCTAATGCAACGCAAAAAGTTCAAGCAGAAGAAGAATATATCAAAATTTCGTCCATTAAATTGGAGCGCGAACACAATGGCAACAACTGCAACCAAATCAGCAAAAACCCACCATGCCCAACCCCACTACTACATCCTTATGCACCACAAAACTAAAGAAAAAACATATTCGCTTCACTACCTCACCACCGACGCCTAATCAGTTTTATTGCAACTTTCACATTATCCTTTACACTCACGCGCATTTTAAACACACACACACACATTTCAGTGCACACAGCGTTGCATTGTGCCAGGCCAATCCGCTCCAATTAAATACCTTAATAAGCGTAAAATAAAACTTTAATCAAAATGAACTAAAAAATTAAAAATATAAAAACCTACTCTTAACTATGGCTAACGGTTAATCAAAATCTTTATAAAGTTTTATTTATTTTTGCAAAACCAGAAAGGAATGATAATTATTGCTACAAATTTGTAGATAACTAATAAAATTGATTGAATATTCAGTCAACGTTGGATAAATTATGTTGACGTAATTGTGTCCGAATTTTTGTTCTTGTGAATTGATATTAGAGAAAAATTACAACGATTATCAAGCGGTGCCATGTCTCTCAACAGACCCCTTCTCGGACACAGGGATATGAACTGAAGTGTCTACACCAAAGTCACTATTAGAATAGTGAACAACTAAGCTATGATGCCCTGTGACGTCACAATGTAATTTTTCTCCAAAGCGCCATTTTTCATGAAAAATAAAAACAATAATAATTTATATTTGCATATTTTTATGTGTACTAATTGTTTAGTAAATAAGTAAACTTTTTTCCACTTATTTGTGTGTATTTATGTACTTATTTCTTACAAAAGGCATCTAGTTAGCTGACGAATTATTTATGAATAACACTTTGAAACATCAGCCTGTAAGTAAGCCTTTTTCGCTTTTTGTTGAGTTTACAGGCTATTATCAGTCAAGTTTGCCTACTCTATTTCTAGTAAGATAAAGTTAAAATTGAGAGACTTTACAAATTTTACGCAAAGCTTTTGCTTAGTAAATTTTCACTTAGAACAACTTATCAGTAAGAACATCATACAACAGGAAATCCTTTAAGCTCTCGCACTTTTTCAAATGTTTTCTTCCTTGGTTCCGAATTTTAGATAATATAGTATACCAAAAAAGCTTTTTTCTTCACTGTAAAGAGTTTAGTTTAAGGAACGTTTACTACCTTCTCTCAAAAAGCATCAATCATTATCGTTTAAAACTCTAAATGATGTCAATTACTTCCCGATTGGCTTTGTCTCATCTTACCAGTTGCCTCTCCCTTCCTCTACTGACGAATTGGTATGTCGATAGTAAGATCTTTGCTCATTCTCAGCGCCATGGCCGCATTTGAATAAAGCTCGTTAAAATTTCTTCGATATCGAGAGGGACCATAAACTTTCAAAACAGACAAGTTTAATTCAGACATGCTTTCCATTTGTAGGTCCCATCTCTTTTTATCAGTTCTTAGGAACTAAATTACAAATCAACTAATATTTCATGGTGTTTCATGGCTTATAAGGAGTATCGGAATCAGTCACAAACTTTTTACGGCTCGCCATTATTTTCGGGTATTACAGTGTTCTTTTATAATGTCTCCCAGAAAAAGGAATTTTACTGCTTTTTTAATGGTTAATCCAGTTATTATTTGCTTAGTTATTTGTAAGGGTTCAAATAGAGTTCCACATCCGATTTCTTATGTTGAAATATTTAGCAAATATTTAATGGCAATAGAAAGTGCCCATCTCACATTTATAAATCTCAAAAACGAAAATGGCTAACTTAGAGCTTCTGTTTGGATATATTTTTAATATTTATATATGTATGTAATTATAGATGATGGCAGTGTGAAATCTAAACAAATAAATGCAAAAATTAACAAGAGCTTCTTAAATATAACATATTAATTCGTAGAAAATAATGAGATTCATATATATCTATACACGCAGCCGACGTTTAAGCTAATTTATATAGCGAAGCACATGCATACAAGTGGGTATGTATGTGTATAAAAAAAATTAAAAAAGTGTATTTCAATGTATACAAAACAAGGAAAAATAATTTGCGAAGAATAATTTATAAAACTTTAACTAAGCTATGAAAACTGTTTATATTAAGCTTAATGTAAAGCTCATCAACATGCTCAAACGCAATCTATTAAAGCGCTTTTATTTATAAAGTATTTAATGTATTGAAAATACATAAAAATAGGTATTTGAAAAAACCGATTGCTTACAATAAATTAAACAAACGCTGGTATTCAATACTAAAATGTTGTTTTTGAAATATTCGCCAATTTAGGAGTTACAAAAATGGAATGAAATCAACAGCGCCTGCACCGATACGGACGATACAGCTGATCCGCTGTCAGTCCGCCTGCATCTACATATGTTTGAAATCAAACAACTCCTTTAGTTTAACAAATATTTATTACGTGGACTACATTTTTTAATAAACCCATTCAAACCTATAAGATCGGACCAATCAGGGAAGGATTCAGATGAGGTGTCCAGGCGGTCCGGACACCCCCCCCCCCCCCATCAACCCGAAATTTTTAACCAGTTACTTATTACAGATTCTGTTCGAACGTATCTGCAGAAAACCGGCCGAAAACCGTCATTGAAGCTCTGAACGTTTGCGATATACAGTTTTACAGAGAAATACATAGCTTTCTCACTATACATACATAGGTGCTACACTGCCAGTTACGGTAGCTTCAAGCGAACGATCATTCTCTACTTTACGGAGAGTAAAAACCTATTTGCGAAATAAAACTGGAGAAGAACGTTTGAATGGATTGGCAATGTTGAATATTCACAGAGATTTCGAAGTTACTCATGAACAGATACTGGATATTCTGGCAAGAAAAGGAAGGAGAATTGATATTACTCTATAGGTCATGTACATATGTAAATTGATCTGGCATTATCCCGTCATCGCTTATAGAAATGAACATCATTACTCAACAATTAAATATTATAATGAGAGAAGTATAGCAATGGCACTAAGTCCGTAGCGTTATATGTATGTACATATCGTCTGTCATTCGAAAATTTAAGAATATATTGCAATATATAATAATTGTACTGTGTAAGTATACCTATATGAGTGAGTTTTTGTTATTCATTCCTCCGATTATTATCTTCCAACTTTTCTTGTGAATGTTGTATTGGAGATTTCAAATCTGGACCCCCCCCCCCCGAAAAATTTTCCTGGATCCGCCCCTGGGACCAATATAACAACGTTACAATCGATTTTAAAGTTTTAAATCTGAACTGCAAAAAATTGAGAATTTGTGTAGGTAACTAATTGAACAGTTTGGAATTCATTACAAGGAAGTTTTAAAAATGTACGTAAACCAATGAATAATTTAAAATTTAGGCTCAAATTTTAAGCCGTGAGCATAACATGGCATCCAGCAAGGCGTAGATCGTGAATTCTCTTCGCTATACTTACATCCTTCATATTCCTGCCAAGTAGTACCCATCATAAAACCAATTGTTCTACTCAACTTTCTACACAAGTAATTGTGGACGTTTTTATAATACCTCAAAGCTTAAACATCTCTATAATGAAACATTTTCACACACAAACTAGGCAGAATGAAATGTTCACCGAATCATAAAGTCTGAATAATACGGCTATAAATATGTTCACCGAAATACATACATAACTTTCTCCTACGCGAACAACTCAATTTCCCAAAAGAAATTGCAATGGGAAACATAAAAATAAATAAAGAAAGAAATGTCAGTGTTACTTGAAGAATATTAATAACTTTTAACAATATGGCGCTATTTCTTCATTTCATTCGACTATTACGATTTCGACTTCAGTGAACTCAATAAAAATGAGCTCATTTACATTTTTATTGGTAGCAGACAGACGAATAAATATAACAATAGGCATGGCAAAGCCTTAAAAAAGCATTAAAAATTGCAAAAGATGAAAATAAAGAGCAAGAAGAAACTCCAATCATTAATATATATTAGTACATATGTGCATGAAGTATGTATTTACAATACTTCTGAAGTGAGAACGATTTTATAGTGAAATAAGTCGAGTCAAACCTTCCGCTCAAATAGTTTAACCTTTGTAGATTTTATGAAAAGGAAACTGTACATTAACTTTCTTTTGATTTTTCAAAATATTAGCAGTATAAAGATAAAATCCAATCAATAAATGTATCTACCGAAATCATCTGGGAGACGAGCTGAGTCGATTTAGCCATACCCGTCCATCTTTCTGTCTAAGGCAGCTAAGTATTTTAAGACCCATTAATCATTCTTAGGATCGCTTAGTAGCGCACTACTATAGCATTTAGCCACAATTTGACCTATTCTTTAGATAAAATGGTTAACCATCTCAACTCTTTTATGATCTCGATACTTTGTTTTCGATACCGTTTAACTGACTAAGATTATTCTGAGGGAATAAATTTCCAAAGATCTAGTCAGTATATCCACATAAAAAAAACCCGCAACATCTTTATTATTTATTTTAATTCATATGATAGGGAAAACATGCCACGGGTTCTTTATAAAGACTTGATCTTTCTTACTTACTTTCCCACTTCAGCGGTCCTTTTTTTATATTAGTTCGTTTCTTTGCATTTTATTTCACATAATTATAAGTCAAAGATTACACAAACAAAACAAATATTCTAAACTAAAATAACTGTAACAATGACACTGTGTGTATCCATCATAAACGCAGTTCGGGGTTTTGGTCGAAATTAGCCTTGGCACTTCAATGTCGGGATAAACAAGTTCGGTCTTACAACTCCAATGCCCATCATTAGTTACTACATAAATATGTACAGGAGTTTAAGGAAAGGCTTATTAAAGATGTATGTACAACAAAAAATATTATCTCTTCATATAATAAAATTATAAAAGGACAATGTTTGTACATTGCAAATATTTAAGAAAGCTTGATAAGAGGGATCATTATTAAGTCAATAGAATCTAGAGCTTTTGGAATTTTTGTCTGTCTGTATGTTTGGTAGCCCATCACTCAACAACCCAAGCATGGAATTGAATGAAACTCTCACCATTGCGTTAATATATGTACATATGTCTCATTTCCTTATTTCGGAAAACCGATTATTTTCGGAGATATTGACCAACTAAGGTGACTGAAAATAGGTTGGTACAATGTGGATATCACACAAACGTGCTAATAAGCGATGTAATAAGCTCCAAGTCTAAACCGCTTTCAGAGGTCCGATGATTAATATTGTACTCGGTCTATTCTAAGACGCAAAGAAGCATAATCAACTAAGTATATAGTTTTATCAGTTTCAAGATATCCACTTTAACCTGCAATTTAGTGAGTCCTAAATACTAAATTAGCAGAAGATCACTTTTGCAGTACTTGCCTGATCGAGCTTAGATCGTAATACAAACCTTTTTTTTAGGATCTGCCAATCTCTTGAAAACCTCACAAAAATCACTTGGGTAGTTTTGGCTTATTGCCACAGAAATGTGTATTGGATATCAGATTTCATATGAGGACTTCAGCAACAGATAAGTGAAAAAGTATACAAGTCTATTATTTATAACGATCTAAAACATTGGTGTCCATTGCCCATACTCCGGTACTTATTATATTGGTTTTTGTTACACTCATTACCATCTATGCTCATCCAAAAGATTCTAAATCGACTGCTAAGTGGGAGATCACCCTATTTTAAAATATTTTCCAGAAATGTCCTATCCTATTATATTTATTCTATTTCAAAATATGATTTAAAAACGCCCTATCTTAGAATAACTTTCAAAAACACCCCATATGAACGAAAATTCAATATATTTCTACATAGTTGATAGGGCGTTGTTAAACAAAATTCTGAGATAGAGTATTATTTAAACAAAACTTGATAAAGGGGTGGTAAGCCAGAATATAGGAAAATTAATTTTAATACTCACAATACGTTCCATTAAAATACAAAAACAACTTCGATTTGAAAGCCCAGCAACGGAAATAAATATTTGATGACTTCCTTTTTTTTGTTCAATACAATGTCATCATTCCACGTTTCATGAAAATCAAATAGCCAAGTTATAATCTAGCACTGAATTTTACAGTCACTTCAAAATTTATTTGAATACAAAATCCAAAGCTTAACTAATTTGAGGTCAAAAATAAAACTTAAATCTTTAAAAGGTTTTGCTGGGTACCAAATATTGTATAAGGAAACGCTACCAAATAGCTCCTTTATAAAATAACAATCGAAGATACATTTCAATTTTCTGACCTTTTCTTTGAATTTCCCTACGATGTTTTATTTGTTGGTAATTTGTGTATAAAATGTATCCTGGAGTTTCGTTATTTGCAAAAATGAACGTTAATAAAAGATGTCCTAATATGTATCTTACCGCGCTATGCATATAATCTTCATTGACACAGGTAAATTTTCTTCTACTTCGTGCGAATTAATCCCCATAAGAAAGCTGTGGACACCGTTGATCTACAAACCCTTGAACAAATGCTAGAAAGTTTAGTAAAAAAAACAGACTTAATTGGGCGGTCTAATGTGCATGTATGCATATATATATATGTACATATGTACATATATATTAGTTTTCTTATCTTCGACCCTTCTAAACTAAGTCCATTTCATAAGAGGACTGCCAGGAAATGGGAGGGTTAGCGGATGTGAAATGGCGGAAAATTGCGCGTGCGAAACTAACAAGAATTTGGTGACCTTTACAAATTTTCCATCATTAATTTTCCACCAGCGCCAACGACATCCCAGCATACGAATTATTGACATACACACATACATACATACTCGTACAAGCTCACTACTTACGGCAACAAAAACTTATACAAACACGTACACTGAAATATCCAATAATAAACACGCCTTTGAATAGATTTTTCAGTGCCAATCAACCTAGAAATCAAAACAATAATTGTCAAGCGTTTTAAGTCGTAGAAGTCCTTATTGTTGCTTATTGTCGACCTCGGCGCCGATTCCGAATGGCATGATAAATCGTATTGCAGTTATTTACATACACAGCACATTGTGCTAAATGTTAAATATGTATTCCTATATACATATGTATGTATGTAACTACATTAGCTGCGAAATTAAGCGTTCACAGGGGGGGAATGAAATGGAAATCGGAATATGTATACAAAATACTAATTTTCACTACAGGGAGGCAGAGTATAGGGTGGAAGTAATGTTGAGTTGTGCCTACGCATTTTCGAAATTCACTTTATAAAATTTGCAATATTCACAACCTACTTATAACATTATTTTTCTACTGAGATTCGCCATGAGTAGGCTAAGACAATAGGCAAGGATAATTTTGATACTGCAATGAAAGAGGTTTCCTTGTTCGCCCAATTATTGTGTGTGTTTATTCTATTACAATATCGACGGCATTCACTGGTCGGGAGTTTACAAAGGTGGCATTGTGCGGATGTTGTTGAGGGAAACTTTTTACAATGTTCCTCGACTGACATATTGGCTCCCCTGCGGATTAGAAGCTTAGAATATGCGAGATGTAGACATACCTATTGTAAGAGGAAGTTGATGCTTGATCTACGGATTTTATGCCTCTACCTTTCATTACCCATCCTCTTCTTCCTTACGGAAGTGGCATGACCTAGAAGGTTGCTCTAGTCGTACATGTACTGAAAGGAAGTACCTTAGCGTTTCGGGCTTATATTTGGTTATGTACTGTCACTTTCGACAACACTGCTCAAAAGCTTCGAGAAGTGTTCTTTATCGAAAATCAAAAAACAACAACAACTAACATATTGGCCAGTTTGGTTGTACGCTGTCAGGAGCTAATTTGTATTTCCCCCAGGTACTCCCTGCCAGTAGCTTTAGAGCTTAATTCCTTGCCCCGTCTTAATCATGAACATGGCGGTCGAGAAATTGGTCGGTGATACTGTTATGTTCCGCAAGGTGGAAAACCATATCATATCAGGGGACAGCTATTTATTTTGGCATCGTTTAATATAGAAACCACAGAAATGGTTCAAAACCGCGTAAGTAATACATATCTCAGTTTGGCTGTTCTTTTAAGTCGAATATTGACTTTATTGAAAAAGTTTTGATCAATTACGACTTTTTAATTTATTTTTCAAACCAATATGTATGTATATATCGACAGCCACACTGCAAAACCCTGTATGGCCAAAACCAAAAAGTTTTCAGGAGAGGGAAAAAACTGTAATAATTATAACGGATGTATATGTATGAGCGACGGTTATTTCATTTCACCACTGGAAAGAAACGGGAAGTTGTAACCCGATTTTGACTGAATTTTAATGTGCGAAATATCATGATCTATGGGAAAGGCTCAGAACCTTATTTTTGGAAAAATAGTGACTTACGGGGTTTTGCAGTGTGGCTGTCGATATGTAGCTTTCCGGAAAATGAATTAATAAATCTTAAATCTATAATTGTGTTTGACCCAAATTTCACTTACGCCGGTTTGCAGTGTCACCGACGATAAGTAGGGGGAGTAAGACATCTTTAGCCTCTCAATACTAGGAGGTTTTGATCTGCCTCTAGAAAATAGATTTCGATCGATACGGTGCGGTGGGAGCCTTTCAGCATGGGTATACTCTCTAAATCTATGGATTTCCTCTGAACCTATGGCGTTCCAGATGGCCTCCTCAACGTCGGCGATGGAGAAAAATTTGTTTAGCTAAGTTTTGTATTTGATAGGGACTTAACTATGGGCCATAATTTGCTTACACCAGTAGAGATTTTGCATGACCTTAGGTACTGCTCCCACTTGGGGGTGTTCATCTATCTGGTGGAACAATTAATTGGTGGAAAATCTTAAATTCTCCCATGTCGCATTAACAGCGAGTTTTAGTGAAGTACCAGCTTCAGGAACTAGCAAAACTGTCGGGTGCATTCACGCCTCAAAACAGAAGCACCAACCGTTCGTTCATACAACTTCATTTTAAAGCAATTTTAAAACAGCTGTGAAAGTGTTGATGGCCCACTCCCCACACGTCTACGCAAATACAAACCCAAAAACTAAATTGTTTTTTAGTACTTTATGCGGTTAATGAAGCGGCACTGATCGCTCTCGGCAATGCAATTCGACAACTCAATGGGCCACATGAAGTGAAATTAATTTGCACCAGCTAACCAAAAACAACATGCTTAATACTGCTGAGAACAAAAACAATAATAAAGGCAAGTAGAAAGGAGAAACAACATGTCTTAGCGCACATTATCTATTTGCATTTTCTATTTATTTGGTTATACATACATATACATATGTATGTATATGAGCGTGCAGTGAAGAAGTAAAGAAGTCCGAAAAAGTATTGGTTTACAACTAGAATTTTCTGAGTGAAATCGAAATTAGTAGCAGCAAAAAGTACGTAGAAGTCTCGTGTCAAATTGAATTCCCGTAAGAGTATGTCGGAGGGAGAAACAATGGCATACGCCGGACGGGACCAACTTCCTTTTCTTTGCCATCCCTGCACCGGATAGTTGATTTAAAAGTTAGACGTTACATTCATACCAGTTGCACTGTATTTTACAACAAGTTGATCTGCCTGCTGGGTGTTAGTGCTTGAGTGAGCTCATGTGCCACGTTAACTTGCGAATGCAGCAGACTTAGCGGCGGCATTGTTGTCGAAGAATTTCAATCCAATTTTTAATTTAGTTTTTGTTTTGTCATTCACTTTTTTAAAATTTAAACAGAAACAACAACAGTGGCGAAACGCGTAAAATGAGTAAATTTAGAAACGAATCAGAATTGTGTGCGTTGAGCAAAGGAAAAAGGGCGAGTAAACGGATGACAACATCGACACTTCAACATGCTGACGTGGCTGCGCTGTTGTCAGACCGTTTGGCCACCGCGAATCGTTAAGCTTACATGTGTGCGTACCAGCGACCACTTTATGGGGCTCGTCATGCGGACGGATGCAGCTCTGGCCGAGCACGTCAACGGCAGCCGCAACCGAAGGCGCTAAACAGCTATTGTCACTGCATTTTTGTTGTTGTAATAGCAACTGCTGCAATTTTTGGCTGCTGCAGCCGACATGATTTTCAATACTGTGCTGAATGTGCTGCGGTTGTGGTCGAAAATAGAGACATTCATTTGCACTAGCTGTTGCACTATTCCCAGCATCTCACTTGTCGTTCTTCGTCTATAGATACTTGGCGCATGTTTTTTTTTTTGGCTTTTATGTGAGAATCTGTCTGGTTGACTGTCTACCTTTTCGACTGTGGATGTATCAGCCCATTCACACAAGCATTATATTTCCCACCTCCCGACCATCACATTCACATGCTATGCCAAACTCTTGCTAAATTAATCAAAGTACTTTATAGCTTTGTATTTCGGCGTTTTTTATCAGTTTCGTAAGAATTCTTTCTCCGATTTTGTTGGAAATATGATAGACGTTGGTCGCTTTTGCTCGACTGCATCTGCATCTACACCAAAGTCAATGACATTCAGTTTATGCAACAACAAATTCACAATAAACAAGATAAAAGAAGATAGTTCTGTTTCAATTACGAGCAATATCCCTTGCTTAGCATAAGTCGAGCATTCCCCATTGTTTTTGTTTAGCTGGCATTTGCATCTTAATAACTTCGTTAAGTGGCTTAGGCTGGCCGTATTCCCCTTGTTGGTTATTTTGATGCAGACATCTTAGTTTTAAATCATAACCTTATTTTTAGAAATAAAGCCGAAATTTAGTTACCTACTTTCTCAGAAAATTGTGGGCCCGTTATAGAAATCTATTTATTCCGACTCTGAGTATGGTAAACACATCGATCTTAATCAATTCATTTCAACTTGGTTGAAACTTTTTTTTAAATCTATTTCTTAAGACAACACCTTTGAACTCTGAGGGCTAGTAGCAAAGCAACAAGCCAGACCTGTTAAATAATGATTAGTAATCGTAATCTTTACCGGTTTGATTGATTATTTTCCTGAGAAACCATCTAAGTATTGATTACCAATTAGTATAAATTTTTAATGATTATTTTCGAATTGGATTCAAAAAAGTAAAAAAAAAAATCAAAAATAATCAGCAAAAAACTTAAATAATACAAAGAAATCAAAAACGCCTTTTTTTGATTATTTCTGATTTTTTTTAAATTTTTTTTTTTATTTTTTCCAATCGTAATCAATTACTAATTGCCTTTTTTCGAAAACCAGTTGAAATAATCACTAAAAATTAAAAAATCCGTCTAATCAATTGATTACTAATTACTAATCAAATTTAACAGGTCTGAAACAAGCAATGTAGGAAATGTGGGACACCCTAATACATTTAAGTTTTATAGCCGTAAGAGCAAGAGGTTTGCATACGTAATTCAAGCGCGAGCTTTATAAAATGAAATGTTTTTTGTCTTATGCTCAAGTATTTTAAGCTTTATATAGAATTCGTGTAAGTTACACTTTCACACTAAACAGTTAATGTAACTTAAGAACAGCTTCGGTGTGCCAAAAGCCAAATACCAGGTACTAACCTAGCAACACTTTTGGGTGGAATTGGGTATACATATAATTTATTGCTCATACGGAGTTGTACCATCTCTCCATGCGAAAACAGTTATCGGATTTTTGGGCTGTCATTATTTTCACTGCTAGAAATCTGGGTTGAAATCACCGTATGGTCAAGATCTGGTCGACCACAGATCTGCCAAGTTTCAAGGCACCAAGATAGAACGTGAATATAATATACACATTAATCGCCTTCCTTACGGATTTGGCAGAGCACTATCAAACTTCAATCTGGGTGCTTGCTTCCGTCTGTTGAGCTCACGAATAATTTTTACCATGTTTGGTTTTATTATTTTTAGGGCCGGGCTAAAGTGTTCCCCATATAAGTATGTATGTATATTCAATGTCGCAATTATTCTTCCATACTAGCTGGAAATTGTACTCCTCTCTTCCTTCTTGTGTTGCCGTAACAGAAGTCGCACAGTCTCAGTGCCCTATCCTTCTATGAATCGGCGATGTAAGCCGTTGCATTGCCGGGACCATCAACCAACCGGGCAGTGGTACATTTCCTGAATTCGTTTCGGGCATTTCAATCTAAACGGCCTGACCTAGCAGTCCCTTAAACTGATAGTTAAAATCTGCACCAATCGATACACCAAAGATTCGAAAAAATGGGAAGAACAAAAGCAAGATTGAGTCTTCCTGCTATCTAGCAACGTCACTGTCCACAGATACAAATATGAATCTGATAACAACCAATTCCCAAGCAAACTATATACGCAACTTAGGAGTAGGTTTCCTTTAGATGAAGAGAAATTTGGGTATATGGCGTGGATTCTTCAGTACTGACAACTGGTGACTCTTTCAAAGGGTCTGCTAAAGATTTGACAACTTTCATAAAGTCCTTAAATTTGAAAAACAGCTTCTTGAAGAACCGTGGTAAAGAACATAATTGGAGCTCTTTTTCCCTGTCCACTTCATTTCAGACTTAGTAATGTAGACAAATGTGGTGCCTCATTAGAATGTTTACCTTTTCTTATGGCAAGCAAGTATTCCATTTGCTGTCTTTCAGATAATTTCCTTTCATTTTTAAACAATTTAAAAAACATTAAGTTAAATTAGAAAAGAAGACAAGTTTGGCCGTTTAATTCCAATGAATTAGTAAATGCTGTGTATTCGTCATTGCTGCTTATTTTCAGTTCTTGCTTCTATGTTTTCAAGTATTTGTGTACCTACAACTGTTTGTTTATATCTTAAAGTTTGGCTTGCGTCCTGCCATTTGCCACTGGCTCGTTTACCCATTCCTCCTTGCATATGGATGTATGTGCATTTCATTTTGTATTTAGTGTCTTCTGCAACTCAGCTGACTTTTTCCGCGTTTGCTACATGCTTGAACTCACAACAAAATGGCAACAAATCTGGTTCCTGCCACTAACGAATGTAGCATCACGCTGACACTGCAATTCAAGCGACCCCTAACGGTATCATCTTCTACCTGCTCGTGGCGAATGTTCACAGCATAATCAGCTTCCCAGTTGGCCTTCGGTGTTGGGTCGAGTGGTACTTGTTCACAGACAAAGCCAAAGTGAACACAATCCGACTGTGCAAACAACCAAGCAAAACAACAACAAACAGCTCCCACAAGTGGCAGCCACCAGTTAACGCAGCAGCAAAAAAAAAAACAAAAAAAAAAAAAAAAAGTAAACAAAACAACAAACAAAAGCAAAACAAATGCTATTACTACGTATTATTATCTACAATAATAAAATGCAAAACGTACATAGTTCCCTTTCAAAGGGCAGAGTTGATGCAGCATCCTCATTTATTCCACTGTTTGGCCTGCACTTCTTCAATCACAATTTCATTGTATACCACTATTCGTTAGCTGCTCAACTTGGCGTCTATTTTACTTCCGTTTAAATATTTGAAATGTCACCCCTACCTCCTCAACAATGCACGTTGGAAAGGGCGGGCAACATTTCAAGCATATTTGTTGTTGTTGCGAATATAAGCAGTTTTGTGACGTAGGTACAGTGGCTCCTTTTCCAAAACAAATACAAAACAAAAGGTAATATGATTAACTATCGTTTAGATAACTGTTAGATTATTTTATAGATTACAGCCATCGGTAACAGCACTCAAATTGTTTTGGACCCATTCCACTAGATGTAAGCCTGGCCCTGAGTAGAGAGTCTATCGAACCTTTAAAGTATTTTAAGTGAAAGCGAAGCTTTTCAAAGTACTACAAGTAAACCTACATCACTCAAAGGCAGCCACGGGTCCTCTAATTAGTCGCCTTCATCAAAGAGTCCTTACTGATCAACTCTCAAGCTCGGCCGTGCTGGCGTAAAAGGTAAGGTAAAACCTGTATTCTGGCTAGCAACGGCGATGACACAGGCGCTGCCCTCTCAGTTGTCAATCCCCGGCTCGCGATAGCCTCGGTTATATGTCCGATTGCGTTGAGGAACCTCCACCGCAGACGCAAATGCACATCAGGTCCAATGGAGAAGTTACGATATACATAAATGCTCGAGTAAAGTAACTATGTGATTTCCTTTTAACGACTTACTTTGTAACTTGCATCGTACGTTAGGAACCAACTTTTATTACAAACAGTCGAAGAGAGGTCATTGACCTTAACATTCGTAGAAAAGGCGTATAGTTAGAAAGTGGTGGGTTCTTGATGATAACTCATTTTCAGACCAACGAAACTCGAACTGGAAATTTCATAAGGAGTTTTTAGTTATGGGCCTGCCGGAACTACCCTCACAAATCATCTCATCAGTGGAGAAGCTGTGGAATAAGCGGTAGTCACTTCAACCGAACCTATTCAGAATGGACACTACAATAAGTGTAAAGCGCAAGTTGAAGACTTCATATCAGAGTAATTGGATTACCCTAAGCAACTCTTTGGTAGGTCACACCCTAGCTCTATGAAAGTATTAATTTGAGCAATTCGTAGTCCATACAATCCAAGTGTTAAATCCAGCTATGTAAGGTTTTATTGCCGAGTGTTTTAGCAAACATAACAGCAAGAACAAAATATTCACACAGATTACCATCAGATTACAGCAGGGGGCATTGGGGAGTTATCGGTAACCATATAAAGCAAATGATTCGACCAACCTTATGAGGAACAATGAAATCGAATGATCACGAAACGTATCCACATTTTCACCTATCATTGAAGTTGCCGTTTTATTCAATTAAAACGTATGAATGTTTAAAAACTCGATGGGCAAGACTTTTTACTGTGGTAGCAATATTAGCATTCGTATAAATTTAGAAAATTTACTTCGTAGCCGAAATCTTTTGACATGGTAATAACTGTTTGCCAACAGTTTCACTTCAGTTATACCTTTCACTTTTTCAGTTATACCTACTTCGAACCACAACGCAGCACACTTCTGAAATGAATGCATTCAATTACAGTGATATGTGTATCCGGTACCACAATCCCGAAATCGGGAGGAACCCCGATTTTCTGGACTTACAGCTCGCTATTTCTACTAAACTTGCTCCAAAATTTTTTGCGACCAAAGATTTTTCAACGTAATTTGCCGCTCCAAAAATTAGAAATAGCAAAACCTGTTTCGAATTTTATGGAATATTTGTTAGTATATCATCGATATTAGGGCAATTTCATCACTCTAGAAAGCGAAGTATAGTTTACGACCTTTTTATACCTTTCATGAACATGAAATGGTATTATAACTTTGGTCCGATGTTTGTAAGTATGAGAAGAAGAAGAGATAGACCCACCATTAAATATACCGAAATGATCAGGGCGACGAGCTGAGTTGAATTAGCCATGTCCGTCTGTCTGTTTGAACGCAATCTATTCCCTCAACTTTAGAGATATTTCGATATTCGATTTTATATTATATTAATCATTTGTCGGAACCAGTAAGATCGGACCAATACAACGCAGAGCTCCCATACAATCGATTGTTCCGATAAACGGATTTTGGCCTATAACTCTTGCAATCAAAAAGCTAGAAGAGCGAAATTTTGCAGGTTTAGTACATATTATATTTGTAACGTGTGCAATGAAAATCACCCAGATCGGATTAACCAAACATATAGCTCCCATATAATCGATAGTTTCGATAAATGTCGTTTGGCCTATGTATATTTAAATTAAGAGTTCTGAAGAGTATAGACCATTTGTAACTAAGAATCGGACACTTAAAAAAGATAGAAAAGTATTCATGAAAGGTATAAAGCCTTCGGCACAGCCGAAGACAGCCCTTTCCTTACATGTTCATGCATCATTTTTCACCGAAATACTCGTCCTTATAAAATGTAAAAATTTGTAATACTTTTAATATTAAAAACATATTTGAAAAATTATAAAATTTTATTTTATTGTTTTTCCCTGAAGGCCAGCATCTCTGAATCAACAATTTTCGAACCCAGAAGTTTCGGTTCTGTCAAAATTGTTTCGGGATTAAATGCAGTAGTACGTAAATATATTTCCCAATGGATACCGTGGTTTTCTGTTGTCGCGGTTAGACTCCACTTCTGCCTTAGCAACTCAATTTAAAAAGTTGTTCTTCTTTAATTCGCTTATTTCCCTTCCTCAACATATCTTTGAAATTGAAATACTTTTCAGCCGTTCTTAGGTTTAATAATTATTTGTACTATGCCCACTGACAATGAAGAACTAGGAAAACGGACTAAATAGCTTTTCAAACACCTAACTGATCCCTTTCATGGTCGCATAATAGAGATGACCGCATATGCGGAAGCTAAAACGAAAGAAATGCAAACAAATGAGAATGAAAGTTGTATAAAACGTTTTGATATGCAAATATCCTGTGGGCTTGTTTGCCTTAAAATTCATTAAACTTGAGAAGCAAATGCATATATAAGTCCAAAAGTGCGGGGGAGGATGAAGGAAGCGTTTAGGAGCTGGTTTGTGCGTATGCAGCCCTTTATAACCATTTAAATGTTATTGTTATAATTTAACCCATCGGTTTTAGACAGAACAAGTAAGGAGAGTGATTTCTTCGGCTGTGGCAAAGTTTCTCACCTTTACGAATATGCGGCTAAAAATGTGAGCCTACATTTTAACGTGTTCTGGGCCACATATACGTTCAAACTAAATTCGGTTCAAAATTAAAACTATGCCGGTTTTTGAAAAAATGTGCGACATGAAATGCCTTTAAGTTTTAAACCAGATATGTTATAAGGGAAGAAATAAAAATTTGTATCAGTGGGCAGAACTCGAACCTACACAACTCGCATCAGAAATGCATCAATAAGCCAATCTGACTCATTTTCACTAGCCATTGGCGCAAAATTTCTCCGAAGAGTTTACGAGCTTCTCTACAAATTTGCGGTGTGCTGCTGCTAATATTTTCTAGAAATTAACGCTACTTTTAGAAAAACACCAAGCATCGGGAATGAAATATTCATTTCAACCAAATAGGTTTCCTCTGAAAATTATAGTATAGCTCATTGTTCTGAAATTAGGTAATCGTACATGACTCCTTCAGATATGATATTTTCATGCATCCCTCCATTTACCGCCTTATCTTTTTTCATTTTTTTTTTTAATTAAACCATTCACGGAGAAGCATATACCACTCAGGCATTTATGTTGTTGTTGTTTTAGCAATAAAATCACTCCCCGAAGGTTTTGGAAAGTGTTGTCGAAATGACAGTCCTTGGCTGGATATGATTCCGGTACGCTCCGGTACCCCCATGTTGTACTGCCCGACTGTCGTGGAAGCGATTTGGTATGGCCACTGGGACCTTCTAGGTTGCCATCCCTCCTTTCGAAAGGAAAGAGAAGATGGGTAATGAGAGGTGAGAGGCATCATATCCGTAGATCCACCATCGAGTTGCACATTATTACCTTTGTGCATATTAGTCGCCTCTTTCGACCGCTATGCCTACCGAGGGCATATTCTAAACCCCTAACCCGCAGGTATTTTTCATTTACGTTGCACTTTTCCTTAAAACGATGAACAAATTCGACACACCAATGACCCTTAACGCAACTAATGTTCCGGCAAAAAATAAAATATAGTAGAACAAAGTCCAATTTTACATAAAAGATTTTTAGAAGGCAAACAGCTTTTTAAAAATTATTTTATATGAATTCTATTTCACTCCTAAAGTGCTGTTGTGAGAAGACATTCGAAAAAGTATAATTTTTTGTAAATGGTTGTGGTGAGTTTAGATCGGATCATTCAAGAAAACTTTGCATGTAATCATGCCCAACTTTTGAAAACAATTCTGAAAAATATGATCCTAAAATGTAAAACGCAATATTTCTATAACTAACGCAAATGAATTTTCATTGCGCCTCTTAAGTTACTAAAATGGAAGTTATGTATGTCGGTCAGTGAGTCGGAAATTATTACCCGGTTAAAGTTAGTGCCATTACTTTTGGTGTAGTTTTTGTCATGCGCTCTGTCTCAAAAAAATTAGTTTAATATCTACTATAATAGTGATTCAATTTACAAAACAACCTCACCTCATACCTACAAGTACATATATGTTTTTTTATACCCAGCGTACTAGTACTAGTACAAGGGTATTATAATTTTGTCCAAAATAATCGAGTTAGATATAGAGTTCCAGGTATGAAAGTTCTTAGGTTGAAAAGAGGAATTGATTAAGGCATGTCCGTCCGTCTGTCCGCCCGTGTACACGATAACTTGAGTAAAAATTCAGATATTTGCATACAGGTTACTTTCTGGCCAAGGTAGGTTGCTATTGAAAATGGGCGAAATCGGATGATAACCACGCCCCCTTTTTCTTAAAACTAACGCTGGGTATTTAATGTTCGATTCACCCGAACATAGGCTTCATTACTTGTTTTTATTTTAAATTTACAGCCGGGTACATTATGGGACCAACTTAACGGCTTCCGTATCTCTGACCTTATGTTCCTTCCTGTCTTCAAAACAACATTGCACCTAACCGCATATTTTTCTCCGATATGAATTAAATGCAAATTTGAATATACATATATTGATCTCCCTAAAGATTATTCTTGCATTTTTGTGCATGCTTATACTCACATAATTCATGGTTAATCTTCAGAGCGATACAAGTAAACCGGCCATTATCCAGGACAATATCACTTGTAATACTGAATTTCGAAACAAAGAACAAAACCAAACATAAATTTAACTCAGACTTGCGGAGCTTAACTACACTTTCTGCTGATTTTCACTTCCATGCTTTAGTTTAAGGAGCGGTCCAAAGCAAATGTTCGTTGAAATTTAAACTTTTTTTGGAAAATTCGCAGCATCAGAATTGTTATCAATTGTAACCGTTCTTTTCTAAAATTCGTATAAGTTTATTGTAACCGAGTTTTCAATTCAACTTCATTGTAAACAAAATTATCAAATAATCGGATCATTGCAACGACCTTCAAACGTATATTGATACCATTACATTCCTGTGGATAGATTGTAGACAGCGGGGCTTTTTTCCAGCCAAGCCATAATTAAATCAATAAATTCAATATCGTCTTTCCCCCCTTTTACTCCAAAAACCCCACAATACTTACAATATATGTACTAAGCTTTCTTTGCTGTAATATTCTAACTAGCTTAACAAATCTAGGCATTGTCTTTGAAATGACAACTTTCTCTAAGTTTATTTTTGGAAATTTATGTTTGGGCAGAGGAACCCATGAACTATCGGCAATTTACAGGTCTTCATCCGCCTTTGTATCCTTCATTAGACTCTTTACTACACCGCCAATGTAATTTTTAGAAAAATGTAGATTTAGAGAAGGTCTTACTTAGCTCCCCAAAAATGTAGCTTTATATCACAATACCCGTTTGCATTTAAAACTAACTGTTCTGATTTTCTGACTTCAGCAAAATTGCTGCAAACACAGAAAGACTACAACGGAATTTTTTCTTATATTCCATTCATCGATAATTACATTTCTTTTACTCAAAGCCGTTTCAAGCTACATTAATCAATGTTCAGAATAAAATGCAAACACCTTTACAAGTTTTATGAAGTAATATTGAATCGTTCAAGGGAAATTTCATCTCAGAAATAATAATATTCAGACCACGACTTATCAGTGAGTATTTTTGAATTGAATCATTTATTTAAAAATTAGCTTGTATTCAGAAATTTAACACACAGAATTTTCCAGGTGGTGAATGCAACCAATGGAACGATCATTCTCGACCTTTATTCTCCGAAAGGTGTTATCACTGAAACACTAGGGGCAAGACCGTCTCAGCGGAATTGCCCCTTTAGGGATTTACCAAAAATTTCATTTTACTGAGGATGAAATCCTTCACACCGTTTTCAAAAATGCTTACTGTGAGCGCAAACAGTAAAATAACTTCCCCTAGAATAATAGCAACTGGTACTTTGCATGTCCTACGAGAGGACAATTGTTAGACTTCGATCAGAAATATACGAAGCTCATTATATTAAAAAAAAATGGCAAAAATACTAATTCTACATAAAAATATGCTAGCACGGTGGATGCGAATTCGGCTCAGATGGAAGATTAAGGGCCACTTTCATAAAAGCCGGTTAAGCCTAATCGGCGATTAATTTGACAGCTAACCATACAAAATACGTCAATTAAACTCTGGTTAGCGGTTACCGGCTTTTATGAAAGCGGCCCTAAATAAGTAAGGAGAGTGTTGTCTGCGGTTGTGCCGAGGGCTGTATTCATTTCAAGAATACGCATCTCGATTTTCACTGTTCAATAACTACAAAAATGTGCTAAATTTCACTTTTAACTTGTTAAGATGTTCTAGATTAAATAAGTTCTTACAAACATCGGTCTATAGTTTTAATACTACTTCATCAGCAAAGTAAACTCTTTCAAACAAATTTTCAAACTAGTTCGATGTCAGTCGCAAAAATCTGTTTGTAAACTAGGTGATATACTTTCATTCGCCCATATACACTTGTATGTATGTATAAACACAAATTGCGTGAATATTGAATTACTTTTTATAAGTTTGCACAATTTCCGGCCTGTCTCCTTTACATCCGGAACACTCTACACGCTCAATTGCTTGCCTCATTGATTCATATGGTAATCTCTATTCGGACATTTCAACTTTTGTCGGATGTTAAAAAAACGCATATGAAACAATTACACAAAAATGTTCAGAATTACTTTTCTGCTATCGGCGGTTACTAATGCCACAACCAAACGCCCATGATTGCCTTCGACTATGGAACAAACTGAGATATTATACACCCACTCAACTCTCATCCATAGGTGCTCCTAAATCATTGGAGATTATACCAACTTTTTCCATCGACCGCGCTAAATCAAATGGGCGGGCAGCTGGTTTGCGGGCAAGGTGTGACCACACTAAATCCGTATTTGCTGCTCACCTTTCTTACCGTTGTTTTCAGCGTCTATGAAATGGACTGAGTGAGTATGAATTCCAACGTTATCCTAATTTTAAGAATATTTTATTTTGGAATGAAAATAGAAATTGCATACAATGCTGCAAAAGAGCCCTATCAAACATACAAACCAATAGTCGCACATATACAGAGACGAGGTACAAAAACAATATGTTAAAAGTTTTTATTGCCCACTTTAAAAATAAGACTCTTTGAGGTTTTTTTTTTAATTTTTCTACTCGACAGTTAAGTAAAATTTGCATTTTTATGGATTCAACTTTAAAGTGCTGGGCAATCAATGACTAAATGTATTTCAGAACTGCGAAGATTTGGTTGAGAATTTCTCAGTGTTGTAACTTGCTAGCGCTGCCGAAAACAATAGAAACTACCCTATTTTCAATTTCACTACCCCATTGCAATGGTTATTTGCAATCACTAGAAAACCCCTTCATGTGCGAGCAGTTTCATTAGGCTTTCATTTGCTAAGTATTCATATCTGTGGTATAGATCTTTCGTCCAAGGAATATTGTATGGATATTGAAAACGCCTTAATGGCAGTTATTATTTTGATTTTATATAAAGTAAAAATTAATGAACTGTTTATTTTATCTGAAACATAATTTTTCTATTTCAAATAAAAAGCAATAAATGGCAACAAGAGGTAGAACCTTACACTATATGTATACCCTGAAGTAGGCACACTAATTAAATGTGATAATTTCATGAAATTTTCGATTGATACTTTATAATAAAGGAAATTACGCAATCAAGGCCGATATAACTGTCTGAAATTAGTTATTTGGGATCAATATGAATCTGTTATACACCTTTGGAATGTGTTTTTTCGTTATAAACAACATCTTTCCATGAAATTTTACATTTTATAGGAATTTAGTACTCGTCAATAAAAGTCAGTTTTATTAGTTATTCGGTTACATTTTAAACTTTTTGCTAGTACTTCCGGTGTAAAAGGGCGAGCAGCTCTCAAATATGTTTTAGTGTATGTATGTATTTATGTATGTATACCGATTTGTACATGTGTTTTTAAATGAATTTTTTAAGCTGAAAAAACTGAACAATTTTTTTTTTTTTTTGGGGTGGTTGGAATTTTTGGAACCTGGGTTCGTGTATTATTCGATCAGATGAACAATATCTAATAGGCCACTTTAAAACTAAACAAGTATGGAAAGGGCTGTCTTCAGCTGTGCCGAAGGCTTTATACTTTTCATGAATACGTATAACTTGTTTAAGTGTCTGATTTTTACTTACAACTGGTAAAAACTCTTCAAAACTGTTAATTTAAAGATACATAGCCCAAACCTAATTTATCGGAACAATCGATTGTATGGTAGTTATATGTTATGGTGACAAATGAATAATCCTATACAAAATGGCGGCCACATACCAAATTTCATCGAGATATCTCTAAAATTGAGGGACGGGCATGGCTAAATCGACTTAGCTCATTGTCCTGATCATTTCGGTATACTTATTGGTGGGTCTATCTTTTCTTCTTACACTTACAAACATCGGGCCAAAGTTCTAATACCATTTTATGTTCATGAAAGTTATAAAAATCACTGTAGACGTGACACTTAAATAAATAAATAAATATCATTTCAAACCGCTTTATAAAAAATACGAAGTGCTCTGCCTGCTAGTGCCACTGGGTATATAACAAAATATGATTTATGATGTCAACGCAGATGCTTGCTCATCCATGTATTCTGGCCCTTGTACTCCTCCGACACACACTAAGCAAATGTAAAGCGTGCAGGCTTTGTTTGTACCAAAGCTGCACTGAACCTTAAATGGCAATAAAATTTTGAATTTACCGTCTCAATGCCAGCAAAAGAGCAACGGAAACAGTAAGGGGAACTCAGGTGGAAAGCGAAACGGATATGAAAATAAAATGTTCAATTTCACTCCTCTGGGCATGAATATTTGTGTAAATGTAGGAATGCAGGAAATAATGCGAGTTTATTGAGGAATGTGCACTTTCTCGTCTCTGTACGAGTAACAGCGTCTTTCTCTTGAGACGAAAGAAGTTTTGAAATTAGCGGAGTCTTATATTTCACTTTTTTACAGCTCTGAAAACATTTTCTTTCTCTATGGAAATTATCTAACCAGATTGTTTAACAATCCAGTTTTCTTCTGAATAATCACCTGAGCAACAAGACGCCTTCGAGAACACCTAGTGAAAACTCACTGAAGCCCCTATACTGGCATGCCCACATTTTCGAAAGATGTTCACCTTCCGAACGGATGCGACCAATTACGCCCGGGGGGCAGTACTGGCGCATTTCTTGGAAGGTAGCGAGCGCGGGATCGCTTACGCCAACCTCAAACTCAACAAGTCAAAGGTCAACTATTCGTCCACCTAAGGGGAGTGCCTTGCTATTGTCTGGGAAATAGGTAAGATGAGGCCATATTTGGAGGGATACCAATTCAAAGTAATAATGAACCATATATCTTTAAAATAGCGGAAAAACTGCGCCGCTATAAACACTGCCGGTCACACGACGAGAAAGCGGTCCCTTGGAAATTTTGCGTACCCACACCGCTCAGACAACGAGTGCTACAAGAAAATCGTGCTGCATGGGTTACCAACCGATATTACTGGCCCGACATTTTTCGGGGCATCAGTCTATATGTATCACAGTGTGAGTCCACCCAGAAATACCAGAAGGCACAAAAAAACCAGCCGGCAAGATGCTCTTCCAGGTGGCTCAAGAGCCATTTACCACGATATGCGTCGATTGCATCGGATCTCTACCACGGGAACACAAAGCTATTTGTATTCTTCGACCGTTTTAGCAAATTGATGGAATTGGTCCCCAAAGCCTCATATCAGATAACGGCATACAATTTACTAGTACTCTGTGGCAGCGCTAGTGGAATGGAAGTGTCCCGCCTTATAGCCACACTATTCATCTTAGGTATTAATAAATCTATATGTATAGATAGCTATTAATGAGAAGTGCAGTGATTAAACAAAAATTTTAATTCATGAAAATCGGTTTGAAAAATACTCCATACATATTTAAAACACGTATTCACCTATATAGCCGTAGTTGTGTGCGTAGACATGTCATGCATGTTATGACCAAAGATGACGTTATGACTCGTGTGATCGGCTCTCACTGTGAGTACCAAGAGTTGGTAGTGGACCAATGAAAAACCAGTATTCACACCATAGCGCCGCTGTTCTTTGAGTAAACGTGTAGTGCATTTTAGCTTTAGCTGTTGTTATTGCATTGATCACTGGTTACGATTGGCAGTGACGGCGGCTCTCCTGAATCCGCGAAGAGTTTTATGGTTGAATTTCAACCACTGGTGAACTCTAGTAATTGTAAATGACGCTGAGACCATCGATGTTTCAAGAATAAATAAAATTCGATGATAATCTGTGGAAACTAAAAATTTTGGTCTATAACAAAGTTCAAAAATTACAATTTTTGTTTATTAATTGTTGTTTTTTATTATTGTTTTATTAACTGTGGGATTAACAAGGCAGGTTAAGACATCGCCATAAAGTGCTGAATATTTAAAGCGTTTTTTTTTGACTCCTAACCTTATATTTTAATATGCGAAAATTTAAGGGTTCCCAAAAAACATCTATACGGAAGTTGCACGCAAAGAAGGTTGCTTTTTGGGGAGTTTTTGTCGCTATGCAAACTAAAACAAAGGAAACTGTTCTAGCACCAACTGCACTTGGGTTCAGCCCTATCGAAACCGGTAGGTGCCTGGCTCCCGTTGCAAGAGCCTGATAGCAATGAATGCAAGGAGAGTATCGACTAGACATTCAACTGCTTGCATTGCTCCGAAAACAACAATACTTTGAATTTAATTTACACACCCATTGGTTTTTTTTTTATAAATATTACTTTATTGAAATAACTTCCAGTGTAAAGTTTAAACACTTCGTATAAATTATTACGGTGTAATTAAGTATTTATCATTGGGGAATTGTATGTGTGCTGGCAAAGCGATTTTCAAGTATTTATCGACATATTTCAATATATTCTTACAATACAACTTCTAAATATTTTTCATATATTTAACAAACCTTTACTTGGAGATATGGAAATCGGATGACTACATATTTATGTATATAGTGTTTAATCCTAGGGGGCTGTTAAAAATTATCTACATATATACTGCAACCTTTTTCCAACTGAAATTCATCTTATTATATTCTAATTACAGCACCTCACTTCAATACACAATTATCTATCATATTAATAATATTTATTACACAAGTTTGAATTTTATTTAAGGAGTTTCACACCGGAAAGCAGAGTAATTACGTTCCAACAGTTTATAGTATGTAGATAATGCTATAATTCTTGACAGTTTCTCAAATCTACTATAACCTCCTACCTTAGGGCAGAGGGGCAGTATCGAAATTACAGCAGAATAAGTTTCTAATGAAAATATCAATTTTTGAAGTAAAATATCATATAGATGTCGAAAACAAAACAAAAGTAAGCACTTCATATATTTAAGTGCACCTAATACTTTTTGATATGGAACTCCTCATGCAAACTCGAGGAAGCAAAGTGAAACAAGCGAAATTGTTCAATTCGATAAAGATCGAAGTGAAAGTCTACAAGGCTTAAACTGCCAAGCTAGCTGTGAAGAACCCCATGATATCGCATGTTTTATTGTAAGTAAAAGAGAATTGGCTTTTCGTCTGCTTTTACCTTTTAGAACTCAGAGCTCAATCTTTTCAGTCGGTTGGTGCAACTTATATGAGAATGTTTAGTTATATCTCTTAACAATAAAACAAGCGATATGCAAGGTTGAGCTGGCGTTCCAGGAGCCGTTACTAAGCTATTTCATTTACACAGCCTGAACCCTCCGAGACACTAGTCTTGTAGTTCTAGCTTAACAAAGAAAAAGGCAGAAATTTAACTTAACTCGAAGCCTACACCTGATTGTATAGCATATAATAACTTTTCTCGCATTTGCTCTTCGGTCTTGAATGGTGGTAGCTTAAGAAGGTTTGTACAGGTACTCGCCGTGGGCAATCTCTCCATGTCACCTGCATTTTGTATAAAAAATGGCGGATCCAGATCCTGTGGGAAGAATAAACTTTGTTATTTCGTGCACATTATTTCAAATGTATTAACTTACCTTGAAACCTAATAGCGGTGGTCGGGAACAACTTGTCACAAATTTAAGCAGCTGTCTGCGTTGGAGATCATTGAAGCTTTCCAAGACTGACCAAAAAACTATAATTGATGGATGTTCGGTACTGTATTCGCCACCATATTTACAATGCTTTTTCAGATCTTCTAGGTCAATAGGAATTTCAGCGCCAGATATAAGAATTTGTAATTCCTTATTACTAAACATATATAGCCATTCGACAGGCAATACATTTGACAAGCCACGCCTAAACGCTATACAATGCTTACGAATCTGCACATTTAACTTATAATCCGCCATCAGTTGGAGATATTCAATACGATTCGATGCGGTAACAGGTATGCTCTGCCCATTGGGTTTTAATTCAACAACCTGCGTATGGCCCAGTGAATTGCTAGCCACAGTAAAGTCCAAATTCAATTCGCTCACATCACCATCATAGTCTTTTAGGTAAAGCAAATTTTTATATAATTCCGGATCAAGTGAAGCTAATTGATGAATATCAACATCAGCATATTTTCCAGCCAACTTTGTTAGGAAAAACTCAGCCAATGGCAATTCTACAAGCAAATTTTCATAAATCGCTTTACCAAGAATTCGTCCAATGAAATAATAATGTCTTTCATAATCAGATTCTATATCGGCAACATCTGGATTTGGATACAATTTATTATCTGTTGTTACCCTATGGGAAAATATTGATACTTAAGTACATGCATTTACTTCTTGAAAAAAATATTAGTTACATGAAAAATCCACGATTCGGATCAAATGCTGTCTTAATAAGTTCAGAAAGGAATTCACGAAATACGCCACCACCATCGATACCAGCTTCCTCTAGCCCAAGTGATGAAATGAACTGTACACGAAATTTCAAACGCAAGTCCGCCTCTGAAAAACACATAGAAGTGTACATTATTAAATTAAAGAACTTAGTTTATAAATGTACCTACCATTTTCCGGTCGTAATCGATCATAAGCATCTTCGTAAAGATGTGAACGTCTAACCTTCAGAATAATGGATGGACCCTGCAGAAAAGCTTGGTAGTTGCCCTGAACGCGCATCTTGTCTGCCGCTACAAGGCCTTGAAGTATTCCAACACGTTTGCTGAATGGCACAACGAATGGAATCTCGCGCAATATGGTGATAGAACGTATTTGTTTGGTAGACATTGGTGGACCATTTTCAAAATCTTCCCGTGTAAAGTCTCGAATTGGTTGGAATGGTCGTATACCACGAGTGCGATTTCCGCGTGTTAATGGCAAATCAGTAGGACGATCAAGTGGTAAATCTAAACGACTTACAGTCCAATGTGATTCTGGACAAAACCCAAGTCTCAAATCGCGGGTGTGAATTTGATTTAAAACAAATACAACCACTTTCAATAAATTCGCCCATATCTGCTTTTGTTGCCACATTTTTTTATCATCGGATTCTGAGCGTCCCAAAACGAAACGATAATGTTCATTTAGATTTGATCGTGTCTCTGGAAAAGCCAAATCCACTAGGCCTAAAGAAATTTCCTTCAATGTTTTTGACAATTGCACAATTTCGGCCAGTGAGAATGGCATAAGCCGTATATGTGTCGCCACAATTAGTGACGACTGGAGTGATTTAGCCAACAAAAGTTTTTCATCACAAAATTCCGCATCATGTAATGTTGGTAAAAGACGACCAAAAAGCATGCAAAATGTAGCTAACAAGGGTATTGTCTGTTCCACACCGCTCTGTTTCGCTACAACCCACATTAATCATTCATCTAAAAAAGATAATTATTCAACTATACTTACGTACGACACCTTTTGATATTAAAGATAGAGGTGCATTAAAACCAAGTTGGCTGGATTGGGCTGTCAAAGTGAACCAAATAGCTCGTACCACATTTGG
The DNA here is from genome assembly GCA_951509765.1 of Sphenella marginata. Taxonomy (NCBI): domain Eukaryota; kingdom Metazoa; phylum Arthropoda; class Insecta; order Diptera; family Tephritidae; genus Sphenella; species Sphenella marginata. Next base: position 46,616,166 of record OX608083.1, read on the forward strand.
CATAAAGGCGAGCGTATACAGTAATCTGTGGAATACGTTATACAGCATAATTAAAACAAAAGATAACTTAAAGAGAAGCTATTAAATATATCATACTTATATTCGAATATTGCCTGCTTATTATAAATCATAAGATTGTGACAAATTTCGCATAACGCATACAAAACTCGCACATCATTAAGATATACATCGGTGAGTTCTGTAAGTAGACGCACACGCTGTGAATCATTCAACAAATTGATACATTCTAAAAGAACAGCTTGCTCGTCGCAACTCAGCGGAGGTGGACCAAGATCTAAGTCAGAATTTAATTTTTGTTTTTGAGCACGTCTCATTATTTCCTCTTCTTCATCATCATCATCACTAGATTCTTCCGCATCCGTGCGCTGGTGATGTACTGTCGATAGTTTTAGTGTTGACTTTGGGAGTTGAAGTAACTTCACTGAAATCTCCGCAATAATCTTAATATATCTGCCGACTAGATTTTGTTCAATTAAAGAGTCTGAAGAAAAATGTTAGTTAGTATGTATTCAGTTGTTTAATTAATGCTTAGTTACCTAAATGGTTGCGGTCAAGTATTAAAACAGCATTAAGAAGGTAGCTACTAAATATACTACATTTTTCGTTGTTTAGTTTTTCTGCTGAAAGCGTCGATGATTTGACCGACGAGGACACACCAGTGAAAGTAGCATGTGTTGATGTAGAATCATACGATAAATCTACTTGCATTGGCTCTGCTTGGTTAAAAGCAGCTAATGTTTGTATCAATTTAGAGAATGGAAAATCGGGACAGTCCGCCAGTGAGGGTAATACATAGTTTCTTATGGAATCACTAAATGGCTTTGCAAGTATATGTTTACTAAAATCTTCGTAGATACCCAATATTTTGTTTTTCAGAAGCAAAGGCCGTAGCATAAGTTGAAATATAGCCTCAGCAAAAGGACTGGGTGCATGTAAGGTCTCACCATCCAATGGCGGACATTTTGCTTCCATTAACTGTCGTAAGCGAGCAAAGTACTCGTGCTTCACTAAATAATTGAAAACAACGTCCAAATAGGCCTGTACTCTAGCCTCATCTTCCATATAACGTTCTACGACTGTTGTAGCTGTAAACACTTCAAGCATGCGTAATGGTATGGCAGGTGAAGCCTGTGGTAAAGTCATTTGTGCAATACATATGTCGAGCAGTTTTTTTAGGCGATGCAACCAAATAAATTCGGTACCAGAATTTCTTAGCAACCGCTCAGGATGCCGTAATATTTGTTGGCAGACATCAATCTAAAATTTTTGCATTGTTAATAGAATGTATTTCAAAATATTTAGTTAATTTTTTGTAGGACAAGTTTTGGTATTAATTATTGTATCAGAATAACAATTTTTTGTCTGGTGCCAAGTCACCGTTGAATTTTCATCAAAGTCGGTCGCTTTCATTTTCTTTCTCTGAAAATAATTTTTGTCAAAAAATAAATACAAATATTTTTTATATTTTTCACGCGTCATATTTTTCTATTTCTTATAAATACATTTATACATACATATATTGTGTAACTTATTTCGCGTGCTTTTGCAATGGCCCCTGGGGCCACTAATTTAGGGGATAACAGATTTACCCCTTTATCCCCTATGCTAAGAAAAAAAAGGAAAAAGTCAAATCCCATTCATTTGGACCAATTTCCAGAACTACCAATTGTCAATAAGGATGAACCTAAATATCTGGTGATGTCATCTTTAGATTCAAATAAGCCTCTTACATCTTTATCATGCTTTGCTGTTTACAAAGGTATTCAAGGTATTTGTAAAAATGTTAATAAGATCACAGAATTACGTGATGGCAGTCTTCTTTTACTGGTAAATAACAACAAAACTGCTGAAAAATTCATTTCCACAAAATCACTTCCGGGTGCTGGTGCAATAAAAGTACAACTTCATAACTCACTAAATTCAGTTAAAGGAACAATATATGCCCCCTTTCTATGTCATCTTGATGATAAGGAAATCGTTGAAGGCCTCAAAGATCAAGCTGTTTCTTCCGTATTCAAATTTACACGATTAGTTGATGGCTCTCGGAAACCATCTGGTGTTTTATTGTTAACTTTTAATAAATATTGTCTTCCTGATAAAATTGATGTTGCCTGGAGATCCCTTGATGTCCGTCCGTACTATCCTAATCCTATGCGTTGTAAACAATGCCAACGCCTAGGACATACAATTAAATACTGTAAAAATTCTTTGACATGCGTAACCTGTAACCTTCCATCTGATCATTCCTCGCCAACTGAATGTAAAAGAATTATGTGTGCCAATTGTTCTGGTAATCATCCATCATCATCTAATATTTGTCCTAAATTTCAACAATCTAAAGAAATTCTTAAAATTAAAACAATTTATAAATGTAGTATGCGTGAAGCTGTCAATAAATACAATCAGTTCCTACCCTCTTCTACTATCCAAAACTCGTTTGCTAATGTAGCAAAAACTACTACCTCCATTAATAATACTATTACTCCTAAAATTAATTCTATTACAGAAATAAATAATAATAATAATAATGATATTGATTCTTCAATTAATTATACTAACATAAATTCTATTAATTATATCGAATCTTCTTCCTTGTCTAATCTAAATTCTAATGATTGTATGGAAGTTTCTTCCATTTCTAATTCAAATTCTAATAATCATTTAGAAGTCCCTTCCATTTGTAATACTAATTCTAATAATCATATTGAAATTCCTTCCACTTCTAACTCAAATTCTAATAATCATATGGAAGTTCCTTCCATATCTGATCTAATTTCTACCTCCATCAACATCCACTCTTCATCCAATAATTTTCTCCCATCTTTTTCTGAAACTCCTTCTGAATCTGATGTTTCTATTAATTTACTAAATAACTTATTACATTTGAAATAATTTACTTTCTTAACTTTTTAAGTAATTACTTTTTCTTTTAATTTATTTTTGTTATGATTACTTTTCTACAATGGAATATTAATGGTTATTTTAATAATTATTTTAATTTAGAATTACTTATAAAATTACACAACCCTTCTATTATTCTTTTAAACGAAACTCATCTATCTCATAATGTTTCAGCTTGTTGTCCACATGCCTATATAGGATACTTTTACAATCTTCCTAATATTTCTTATAGCAAGCAAGGCGTAGCTATCCTAATTAAGAAAAACATCCCTCACATTTCCCTTCCACTATCCACTTCTAATATTTCTTCTTTGGCAATAGAAATTCAAACTCCACATAAAATTTCAATTATCTGTGCTTACTCCCCTCCTAGCCAAATTTTCTCTACTAATGATTTCCTTAACCTTATTCCTTCTGACTCTCAATCTTTCTTTTTGGTTGGCGACTTTAATGCTTGGAGCCCTCTCTGGGGATCATCCTCTGTTAATTCAAGGGGACGTAGTGTGGAAGATGCCATCCTAGTTTCTAATTCTTTTATTCTTAATGATGGTTCTCCCACTCATTTTTCAACCCATACTACTTTTACGCATATAGATCTCTCGCTCTGTTCTTCTTCATTATCCTCAAAATTTTCCTGGTATTGTTTAAATGATCTTCATGGTAGTGATCACTTTCCTATCATTTCTAAATTATCCTTATCCCGCCCTTCTAATCTTTTCAAACCCAGGTCTCGTTTTAAAACTGATTTAGCTGACTGGAATAAATTTGAACATTTGTGTTTATATTACTCGCGTTTTTTCCCTATATCTTCAAATATTAATCAAGAATCTTCTAGAATTCAAAAAATTATTCGTTGTGCTGCTAATCATTCTATTCCTCAAACCTCCTCTAAACCAATAATCCGTTCTCCTCTTTGGTGGAATAATGAACTATTTATTCTTAGACAAAATAAACAACTTGCATGGCATGAATTCAAACGTAATCGTTCATCTGATAATTTAATAATTTATAAAAAATACAACGCCTTATTTCGCCGTAAAGCCAAGGCTTCTAAAATTCTCTGTTTTCAAAAATTTACTAGTGATATAAACTCTTCTTCTGATCCTAAAAAAATTTGGACTGATATTAAAAAATTAACTGGTTGTACTTCTTTTTCATCTATATCTTTTCTTAAAACTCCAATCGGTGACTTACTTCTGCCAAAAGACATAGCCCTAGAATTTGCCTCACATTTTTCTAATGTTTCATCTGACTCTAGTTTCTCTCCTGAATTTTCCTCTAGTAAATTGTCTTTGCTATCTTCCCCTTTTATTCCTCCTTCTAATTTATCATATTCTGCCAAACTTTTAGATTCTGACTTATCAATGTTTGAGTTTCAATCTGCTTTATCAGTTGTTAAAAGTAAATCTCCTGGTATTGATAAAATTTCCTACTCAATCATTAAGCATCTCCCCCATTCTCTTTTCTCCCGTTTACTCAATCATTATAACAATATATTTCAATCTGGCAACTACCCTATCCTTTGG